>CM053786.1:630869916-631042416 GCA_028749045.1 Cupressus sempervirens | reverse complement strand
TCAATTTTTAATATTTTTTGGTATTGTTTCAATATGGACTTAAATACTTATAGCTATTGTTCCAAGCTTTCTGGAGCAATAATGTACAATGTGGAATCTGTTAAATACCAAAGGGTCAAGATGGACATTTAAAAGTGTTGTCTAAAACATGATGCATTTTGAGTCATTACCAATTCACTCAAACAACCAAAAAGTTTGTACAATTGATCCAATACTTACCCCAATAATCTTTACAGTAATAGTACATTATTGGTATCAACAAACTTGCACAATTGATGTAACAACTAACTTCTTTTCTAAAAACATTGGTGACTATTAACCCATAAATAATTTTCTAGAAGTGCATTAGAAAAAATTATAGCTAAGGTGGTATACCTACAAAGCTTAAAATATACATCAAATTGGATTTTTTTTTGTTGTTGTCTCCAAAGGTGATGTAACTACTTAAAAATTATTCTCATAGATTTGTAATATGTATCGCATGCTTTGCTTGACCCTTATGATCATAAATGTTCATGATAAAAAAAAGGTTTATGGCTTTTACATAGTAGCGATTCTTCTTGTATTCTCCTTTTAGAGTTAAATAAGCACAAAGGACCAAAAGTGGTCATTTCAAATTGTAAATATGAAAATGAGCAAAGAAAAGATTAAACTCATAGACCAAGAGAAAATTAAACTCACAGGAGATATATTGATAGAGTATGGGTCAGTGAAACCATTGGATGCTCATTTGTCCCATTCTACTCTTGATGATGATTATTCTCTCATGGAATGTTAGGGGGTTGAATAGCTACCCTAGACAAAATGCTATTCAAAATTTGGTGGTTGGTTATTCTCCTGATGTCTTTTGTATCCAAGAGACTAAGCTGTAGATGTGGAGTCTATGGTCTGATATACCTCTAGTATTTGGACTCATGGGTAATGCCAATGTGTTGGGGCTGTGGGCAGTGTTGGTGGTTTGGCTATCTTTTAGGATCTGTGGAAAATTTCTCCCCTTGGCTGGGTGTTTTATCATTCAGCTCTTTGCATGGTGGCCTTTGCTTTGGACTCAGGAGAGGTAATCATGATTACTAATGTGTATGCACCTGTTGATTTTGTAGGAAAGGAGGAACTTTGGAGGCATATTTAGTACGTTAGAAATTGTCACCATTTTCATCCTTGGGTTTTAGCAAGAGACTTCAATTCAGTCTCTCATAGCTCTTTTGCACCTCTTCATGTTAAGCCTTCTAATGGTCTCTATTCGTGGAATAATTGAAGGACTGGGACTGATGCTATATCAGAATGTCTGGACAGATTTCTTGTTTCTTGTTTTTGGGTTAGTGGCATCCTTAATCTCTCTTTTTAAATTCTAGACTAGAGGGGTTTTGATCATTGGCCAAACAAATTTTCTGCTACTGGGGCTTTAATTTTGAAGCTTCCACCTTTTAAGTTCCAATTGATGTGGCTTTGTGACTAATCTCTTTATGAATTTATTTTATGTTGTTGGAGAGATGGTGCTCCTGCATATGGTATTGCTATGTTTTCATTTTCTAAAATGCTTCAACATGTTGAAATGCAACTTACGATATAGAATAGACACTGCTTTAGGAACCTTCACTTTAGGAAGAGGCTTGCTCAAGTAGATCTTGATGTCATTGCAAAGCAGATTAGAGATTGAGGTTTCTTGAAGGATCTTGGAAGGGCTAAATCCCTAGCTTCTAGAGTTCTCTAGAAGAATAGGAACTTCAAGAGGAAATTTTTTGGAAGCAAAAGGCTAGAGTTGATTGGCTCTAGGAAGGTGATAGGAATACTTCTTTTTTCCATAAAACTGTTGAATCTTGCTGGAATCAAAGCAATATCTCTTCATTAGTAAATTCTCAAGGTATCCAATTGACTTCCTTGCAAACTTTGTTCCAGGAGGCTACTCGGTACTTTTCTACCTTCTTCTATGAGGACTCTCCTCCTAATGATTATGAAGAAAATCTTATTTGTCTTGTATTCCTTCCCTTATTACCAAGGAAATGAATGATTATCTCATGTGACCGATCTCTTTGGAAGAGCTTGAGGAGATGGTCTTTGGCATGCTTCAGGGAAAGGCTCCTAGTTTTGATGGCTTTCTAGTTGAGTTCTTTTAGGAATTCTAGGACATCATTAATCATGATTTGTTGGAGGTGGTCAAGGAATCCTATTCTAGAAAGCAAATGCTTTGGGCATTTAATTCTACTTTCCTGACTCTTATTCCAAAAAGAGAGGGGGCTAATCAATTGGAGTTTTTTAGATCAGTTGCCTTATGTAATGTGGTTTACAAAGTCATTACTAAGTTGATTGCTGAGAGAATTAAAAAGTGGCTCCCCATTATTATATCAAAGGAACAAGGTGGTTTTGTTGCTAGAAGACAAATTCTGGATGGGGTAGTTATTGCTACTGAGGCTATTCACTCTATGGCTAGTTCAAGGGAGTGATCAATGTTTGTTAAGATGGATATGGCTAAGGCCTACGATAGAGTTCAATGGAGTTTCCTAGGAAATATTCTTCTTAACTTTGGCTTTAGCTTTGATTAGGTGAGTTGGACTATGAGTTGTGTTACTTTTGCCTTTTTTGAATTCTTCTTAGTGGTCAACCTTCCCAGCTATTTGATGCCTCTAGAGCTCTCCACCAAAGTGATCCTCTCTCCCCCTATCTTTTCATCATCATGGCTGAGGGCTTGGGAAGATTCATTAAGTATCATGTGTCCCAAAATTCTATTTAGGGGTGGCAATGGGGTAATGGTTTACCTACTCTTTCTCACCTTCAATTTGTTGATGATTATGCTCTTGCGGGTCTTGCTAGGATTAGTGAAGCTAAAGCCTTTCAACATACTATGGATATTTATTTGGTAGCTTCAAGCCAAAAATTTAATGAGCACAAATCTTCCATTTACTTTTTTAACACTCTTAATTCTATTTAGCAAAGGATTGTTGATATCTTGTAGTTTCAGGTTGGGTCATTTCCTTTGACTTATCTTGGCATTCCTATTCTATTTCTAGGAAACCAAAAATCTTCTAGAAAAAAATGACTACCAAGCTTTAGGATAAGCTAAATCATTGGACTCATAGATGGCTTTCTACTACTACTCAGGTTACTCTTCTTCAATCTATTAATCAAGCTCTTCCTACTTATAGAAGCATGGTTTAGGCTATTGCTGTTTACCTTCTCAAGGAGTTTGATGCTCTCTCTCAACAATTCCTTTGGAGTTGTAATTTGCATAGCATTAAATGGAGTTTGATTAGTTGGGAGACTATTTGTAGGCCTAAAAAGGAGGGTGGTCTTGGTCTTCAATCATCTCTCTTGAATAGTCAAGCATTGGCTACTAAGCTTTATTGGCAATGGTGATTTGGACAACATCAACTTTGGGCTCATATTATCACCCATAAATATTTCCATGGTGCTGATCCTTGCTCTTCCTCTTGAAGGTCTTTGCTCTATGGTTTAGCATACTCTGAAGACTGGTGTTGTGTTATCAAGAGAGGTTTGTTCTAGATTTGTAAAGGAGGCTCTGAGGCTTTGTTTTGGTCTAATGCTTGGGATGGATTCCCATCCATATTATCCATGTACCCTCATCTTACAACTCTCTGTTATTCTTTTCATGTTGTTGGATGGGATTGAGTGGCTGATTACAAGACTCCTTATCAATTGGGACCTATTGTTAGGTATAGATGGAAGCACTCTTCTGATTGGCCTCTTGGAGGCATAGAGTGGGATTGTCAGGAGCTTTCTCAAATTTTGGCCTCTAGGGAGTGCTCCTCTTTGATAGGACTGGATGTTTTGGCTTAGGGAGGTACCTTGTTTGGTAAATAGTATGTCTTTTTTGGTTATCAGGAGATAAGTAGACAATTATTTAAGGATGCTGAGGTCCCTTGGTCTAAGCAAGTTTGAAATAAAGTTTCTTGGTCCAAATGAAATTTTTTCATGTGGCTAGTGGCTCACAACCATTGTCTTACATGGGACAATATTTGTAAATATGGATTTTAGAGCCCTTCTTATTGTGTTTTTTGTGGTAATGGGGAGGAGTTTGTCTCCCATCTATTCTTCCATTGCTCCTTTTCTACTTAGTTATGACACCTTTGGTGGAGTGCTTGGGGTTTTTCTTGGAAGCATGCTTTCCCTTTTCCTAAGTTTTGGGCTTGCTTGGGCAGTGCTCCCTCCAAGTCTTCTCCTCTGCATGTTGCTTGGATTTTTGGACCATTGTTCATTCTTTGGCATATTTGGCTGGAAAGGAATCATTGAATCTTACAAGGTGTTCAGATTGGTGTTCTACATCTTTGGTGGAAGATCTTACATTCTCTTTAGGAAACTATTCAAGTGAAGTTTGTTCTAGATTGGGGTATGGATTTGGTTGATCTTACTATATGCAATTGCCTCAATTTCCATCTTTAGGACCAGGTGGCAACTCAATGGTATCAAAGAGTGCCCAAGTAGCCTCAACAATAGAGGAAAGGATGGGTGAGTCAGGAGGGGTATTGCACTCCTCCTCCTCATGGAGTTCTAAAATTTAACACTGATGGTTCTTCTTGGGGGAATCCAGGCCCTACTAGTATTGGGGGAGTGGCTTATTGCAGTTTTGTTGAAGTTAAATTCTTTTTCTGAGTGCATAAGGGTGACTATGCTAAAAATCTCATGGAGGCTCATGAAATTTTATGTGCGATGGAATAGTGTTGTTTGTAGGGATGGTACAAGAGTATGTATGAGTTTTAATCTCAAGTGGTTGTGAACTTTCTTTCCTCATAGGAGCTTGAGGATGTTAGTTGGCAGTTGGCGACTATTATTAATTAGACTCTTCTCTTTTGTACCTCTCTTGAGTTCATTAGGTTTACTTACATTCCTCGTGAGTGGAATAGAGTTGCTGATTGTTTGGCCAAATGGGTTTTTGGTCATTCTTTGGGTTGGAATATTATGGATAGGGGGCGGCTTCCCTTTGAGTTGGTGCAAGAATTTGATGAACTTGTTGCTCAAGATCGAGCTCCTTGTTCAGCTCTCCTTGTTGTAATCCTTTCTTTCTTAATAAATTTTTACCCCTTTTTTTCCCCAAAAAAGAAAAGATGAACATGAAAAGCTTACAAGACAAAATAAAGAACACATATATTTATAGTGGTTCATCACAATTGTGGCTACGTCCACACTCAGTGGGTAACTCTTATATTGATAAAGAATAACCAATGTGATATAGTACATGACAATATATGTCTATTTATATATTTATATATAGCCTTAAGTGAACAACCATGGAAGCTGAGTAGTTAGTGAGACTGTTGGACTTCATATCCCAACACAAACAGTTGTAATAGTGCTGCAACAAGAGGTCAAAAAAGTTAAAAAATAGGTGCTTAATAACCAAGTACTTAAAATTGTCACTACTTATAGACAAATGTTCCAATAATGATACACAAGTGAATATGAAAATTTAAAAATAATTAACTGATGATACATACAAAGTATATTATTAATAAAATTTTAAATTTTTTCCCTAACATTTTAAAAATGAATGATTAGAAAACCTGCCTAAAGATAAATTGAAATTTACAAATGACAAAGTCTAGAGGGAATAAACCTCTAGTCAATGACATCGATGTCAATTGGGTTATAATATGGTCGACGCAATTTTTTTTCTAATATTGAAAAACAAAACTGGATATCATCTGAGTCATCTGAATTTTAACATTGGCAAATGACGATTTGTGAGTGATGATAAAATATTACCCTAGGATGAATGTGAGTATGAAAAGGAGTAGTTGTGCAAGGATAAGGAAAGTTTTAAAGGAAGGTATTGAGAATTTTGCCTAAATATGAATAAAACATTAACAACCTATATCATAAGAAAAAATGAATTTAAGTTTTATGACACCCCTAATAATATAATCACGTTGATTAACTCATCCAAAAACCTCATAGCATTTGAACCCTCGAATTTTAACCTACACAAAGAAGCCAAATGAATGAAATTCACCATTTTTTTATGTTGTCCATAAGATCCATGATGAATCCAATAAGTGTTAAATGTCATTGATTAGTCAATTAATATGGCGAAGCAAATATATAAAATATTTAACTGTGAAATGAAATAGAGTGCATAGTTATGTTGTCAATGAGTTTACTGACAAGCATGATCAATCTTTCTTATAATTAAATAGGAATAAAACATTCAAATTCAACAAGTAATCCAATTTGTAATCTGCTTCGGTCTTTGTAAGTTGCAGTAATGATGCAAAGTTCTGTATTTTGTACCTTCCAAAATTGTTATTTAAGTTGATGTGTTAATATTTAGCAGATTATGACTATCTCTTTTGGTTTGTGTTCTTGTGCAAAATTTCAATAAATACATATACATATAAATATATGCATACATATATCATAGAAAAAGAAAACCAAACTAATCAATCATTCCTAATTTCCCCAATTTATGGCCAAAATTAGTGTCTCCATTAAACATATAAATAAAAAAGTTAATACATTAAACATATATATATATATATATATATATATATATATATATATATATATATATATATATATATATATATATATATATATATATATATATATATATATATATATATATAAAACTTATAACTTACCTCATCATTCATAATTCTAGAATATATATATATATATATATATATATATATATATATATATATATATATATATATATATATATATATATATATATATATATTCTAGAATTATGAATGATGAGGTAAGTTATAACAAAGAATTATAAGTAATGAGATAAGTACAAAATATTATTAGCTTTCTACAAACATTTTTGACAAAATTATTAGATATGACAAACCTTATTTAAACACTTTTGGAAATGTTTCTAGAATTATCAATGGGCATGGTTATCCTCTCTATGAACTCTACAATTGACCAATTTTCAAAAAATCTATATGGATTTTTCCAAAAAATTTAGCATTTGATCTTCATGATCTCATAGTTTGTAGTTGAAAACAAAAAAAAAATATTGGAAAAAAATCACTATGTGAATCTGAAAAAAAAAGGCTGTGTTTTGTCTTTTAGTGCATTTTGTCTTGAGATTAGCCTATCCCATTATCAATGGTAAGACAGATGCATTTGAAAACGTTTCAAGAAATTATAAGTCATGAAATTTTCCAAACTTTTTCATTGCATTTGGTCTTATCACACATGACCTTGTAAAAGAAGAAATTACATAGCCGTGTAAGAGCTCATTATAATGATCAAGCTAGTTCTATCCATCTTTAAAAAATGTCAAAAGTATATTAATTAATGATTATACATCCATGATCTTGTATCCCTGGCCCTTTGTAATGAGTATATTAATTTATTAATAGAAAATGACTATTCATCAAAAAAATGTCAAATTACATGTGAAAACTAAAAAGTACTAAAAAAATATAATAACATTCTACATTTCTAAAATACTCCAATACCTAACATGTATTGTTACTAACTATAGGTATAAATATTCTAGATAATACATTATTTGTAAGATGTAGCATTGCACGCCACTATCCTTCCTACAAAATTTACATATTTTGTAATCGAAAACAAAAAATTAAAAATAATATTTTGTCTGAAGATTAGACCAGCTCCCTAAGGATTGTTCTTCGTGTGTGGCCTAGGGCATCTTCTGTCTGGACTGGCCCCGTGACAATTCTGCATCGATGATCGGATCGTCGTGTGGTTGGTTATTTTGAGAAGAGATATTGTGTAGTTGAGGGCAGTGACACCAGGCCAACACTGAGCTATGCATTTCTCCTCTTCACAATAGCGTGAATTGCTCCCACACCACTTGTACTTACTGCAACACCTCCCCTCATCGCAATGCATTTTCCTAGCTGGGTTGCATCTTGGGTTACCCTCCACACTGCTCATCATCATCACTGCTACCGTCACAATCACCACCATCCTTGCTTTCTTCATCTCCATCTTTTCTCACTTGCTACCAAGATTATCTGCACAAACAAAGAGTGAGAAATATATATAAAGCATTAGGAGGAGAATCCATTCATACATCTAAGAAACATAATAACAACCAAATTGAGAATATCAGAAAAGAGTCTCACCTGCCAGGGTTTTGAAGAGACAAAGAAACTGAAGAAGCCAATTTCACTCGAAGGTGCAAACGTGCCCTCTTCTCCCGCTCTCAGTGGGTCATCTAATAGGCTGGCATGGATATATATATATATATATATATATAGACACAATACAGTCACTCTGCATGAAATCTTCAGACAAAATATTATTTTTAATTTTTTCTTTTCGATCACAAAATATGTAAATTCTGTAGGAAGGATAGTGGCATGCAATGCTACACCTCACAAATAAAGTATTATCTAGAATATTAATACCTATCCTTTCGAACACCTCCAGAGATGCTCACTGCAAATCTCTCACAATCAATTCAATCCTCTCTCTCGCTGCAAATCCTTCCTTCTCTTATATAATGGACACTCCCACTCCCACTCCGCTTCGCCTCTATATATAGCCAGGGCAGCGCACTAGTTTAACCCCGGGGTAACTTGAGTTTGGGGAGGGGAAGTACGACGAAAGAGGAAGGAGAGAGGAAACTTCACCAAGATTGCCTCTTTTGTCCTGATCCGCCGAGTGGCATGTTGGTCGGAGCGATGAGCGACTTTGTTCCCACAGGCGTCACCATTTTGTTCCACAGAAGGCCCCTCATGAAATTTCATTGATGGAAGAGGGTCAGTCCACTTCACCCAAGTAAAGGTGAGGGAAGAGGGATGAAGATTTTTCACTTTACCTTTTGCCTTTTATTGGGGTTGGATTGATTAGTTGGTAGGGGTGGGCTCACGGCGGTCACCATTTTCTTTGGGAGTAAGGGAAGAGGGATGGAGATTCTTTTCTTTTATGTTTCAACTCATTGAGGTTTGACTAGTAGAGATTCTATGGTGCACTCCATTAAATAGTGGAATTGCATTTGTCATAAAAGAGATGCAAGACAAGGATGGAATTGCATTTGTCATAAAAAGGAGATGCAAGACAAGGATGGAATTGCATTTGTCATAAAAGAGATGCAAGACAAGGATGAAATTACATTTGATGCTACAAGTTAATATTTTAGAATTTTCAATGTGGGCAATTGGAAGGAAGATGGCCTAATAGGCCCAAATTGGACCTAAATGCTAAACAAGTTGAAACGATCCTTTACAAATAATGAAATAATGATTTGAATGGGTTGATTTAGGGGAATAAAGAGAAAGTTCACCAAGATGGTGTGCAAAAAGGGGGGTTTACTTGGCTAATCTTTTCCTAAAATTGGGTAAATCTAAACTTGAAAGTGAAATTCAAGGCTCTTGTACATAAAATTAGAATAGGCCCAAATTGGACCTAAATGCTAAACAAGTTGAAACGATCCTTTACAAATAATGAAATAATGATTTGAATGGGTTGATTTAGGGGAATAAAGGGAAAGTTCACCAAGATGGTGTGCAAAAAGGGGGGTTTACTTGGCTAATCTTTTCCTAAAATTGGGTAAATCTAAACTTGAAAGTGAAATTCAAGGCTCTTGTACATAAAATTAGAAGATGTGTAAATAATAATAATTATAGTACTTTGAATCTAGTTTGTAAACTACTAAATATTTTTTTTAATGGATAAGGTTCACACATGAAATTTTATTTTATTTTATTTTTAAAAACATAACATGTATTATTTTTGTGTGCTCAACAAAGATATTGCTAGATTTAGTATTTTGAAAAACCATTTGCTAGGATGGTGGTTAAGAGTGAGATCTAGAATTTGCATATTATTTTATAATTTTCTAGTGAGCACCTTTTTAAAATGATACTTTAAAGACACCACATCCTTAAAAAAATGGTACTTATTCATGCACTTGGCATAACTTGCATCAAACAAATCGAAAGTGCATTTTTTTAAAGTGTAGATTCTAGTGCAAAATAGTAGAATGTAAATTTTTTTGCAATTGGTCAAGTAGATCAAAAGTTGTTGAAAAATGGTATACATGTGTCTATGAGGCCTTTCAAGGAGATAGTAAAGAAAATTAAATTTTAGTATTTTAATATTCTCCAAAAGTTGAAAGCACTATATGGTTAGAAAGATGAGAAGGCATGCGAGATTATGGTGGTTGGTTTAGAGAAATCCACCTAATTATTTATAAACCTGATGAGGACAAAGTCAAGAATCAAAGTTCATAGATGAAAAAATGTGTAAAGGAACTAAAATAGAGGGAAAGGGGGTTTTCAAGCCTTAGGGTCATTTACCAAACCTTTTCCAAGCCTAAAATGCACTTGGGTTTCGGTATCCATCAAAATGTGCTCAGGGTCCGAAAATAAAAGTACATTTGTAGTGCTCCATAACATAATCATATTTTGGAAATGCAAAGGCATGCCTCTCTCACTCTCTCTCCCCTCACTTCTCTATCTATTCATATCCCCTTCTCTCCCTCCCTCCCTTACTATCCCTCTCCCTTTATTTGTCTCCCACTCTCTTTCTGTTTAACTTACCATTTTCATTGGAAAAAAGATTGAAGATTGGTGATGCTAATACTTATCACACCTAGGTGTTTTCCTTAATTGGAAATCGATGAACAAAAGGAAGGTATAGGCATACAATCTCATGGCCATCAATATAAATCTACACCCGTTAAATTGAGAAAGAGGTCAGGACATAGAAGCATACACATATAGACAATACGTTAAGTCATGGACAATGTGGTGAGTCACCAATGATATGACAAGAAGAATGATATTCAAAGAGTGGTGTGACATGCATGTCAAAAGAAGTGCTAGAAGGACACAAGGATGAGAGTCTAGATGTAGACTTGCAGGAAGATATAAAAGCCTAGAAATAGACACTCATGAATAGGAAACTATGAAGAGGTAGTAAGGGGAATTTTTTGATAGACTTGTCTATGGAAATAAAATTTTGAATTCATGATTTGAGAAGGATGTTTTAGGGTTTTGGCACCCAAGGGATGGAGAAAGTATATAATTTGGGAACTTTATTATTGCATGTTGTTGTTGTTACTATTATT
Organism: Cupressus sempervirens; assembly: GCA_028749045.1. Taxonomy (NCBI): domain Eukaryota; kingdom Viridiplantae; phylum Streptophyta; class Pinopsida; order Cupressales; family Cupressaceae; genus Cupressus; species Cupressus sempervirens. The sequence continues at coordinate 631,031,402 of CM053786.1, read as the reverse complement.
GAGAGTAGTAGAAGTAGAATCAAGAAGACTATAGAGAGAAGACAACCAGTGAGCTAAGACTACTAACTAGTAATTACATACATAGTTGAGTAGAAAGGAAGAGAGGTGACAAAATGGTGATTACAGAGATAGCTAAGCCAACAAGATAAGATAAACAAATTTTCAAGTAATAAAAATGAGATCTATAAGGTAAGGTGTGTCATTGATTTAGATCAACCATTTTGATTGCTTTTTTTATCATTATCATCATTTGTGAGCTCTTGAACCTGCATGCTTCAATGGAAACCATATTGTAAATTCTCTAATTAGGTGCCTCATAGAAGGAGTGTTGTAAATCCTTTAACTAGATATCTTTGAAAGGATTTTGTAATCCTAACAAGTTGATATCATTCATAAGTAGATGTGTTCTCAGAAAAAATAGAGATAGACTCTATTGAGGAAATGCTTTATTCATAGTAAAAGGCTAGTGGGTATATTACTCCCACTAGGGTTTCATCCTCTCATCCAAGGTTTCCACATAAAAAATTCATGTGTCATTGATGTTTGCATTTTTGTGTGAGTTTGTATGTATTTTTCTTATTTCTTTCATCATTACACTATTGGTAAAGCAACTAGTAGTTAAAAAAATAGTGTAATAACTACGAAAACTAGTTCAAGAATTCTTATTAATTCAGCCCCCTCTTAATATTGGTTGGGAAAAAAATTGGTATCAGAGCACAAACCCTAGTAGTGACAAGCCTTTTAGCTTGAGGGAAGATCAAATGGTATCCACTAGACTTCAAAAGCATCTTGATGATGCTCTTGACACTATTGAAGATTTGAACAATAAATTAATTATTTCCTTATCACAGAAAAAGAAACTAATAAAGAAAATTAGCGAGTCATGAATTGATTAAGAAACTTGAGGAGAAAAGTGGGTCAAATGAATCCAAAGAAGTGATTATGGATCTCATGACTTATAATGATAAACTAAGATAAGCTATTGCACCAATTAAGAAAGAACAAGAAGAAACTCTAGCAATTATGAGTCAAGCTGAAGATGAGAAAGGAATGTTGTTCTAGCAAAATCAAAAGTTGAGGATGCACTAAGAGAAGCACTAGAGGCCAAGAAACAAAGTAAGGAAGATGAAAGACAAAAGAATGAACAAATCCACAAATTGAAAGATGGGTCTAAAGGCACAAATGAGAGAAATAAAAAGATGAAAAAGTTTAATGATAGCTCTAAGAAAATAGACCAGCAACTTAAAGCTCAAAGAAAGACCAAGAGCATCACCAGTCTTGGATATGAAGTTGATAGAAAGACTGAGAAATGTGAGTTCTCTGAAGGAAAAATTTCAAACTCAAAAGGAAAGGAAAGACATCAACCAAATGTTTTAATCCTAAGAAACCAACATCCCATTATTGTGGTAAAATAGGAAATACTTCAAATGTATGTTGGCAAAAACAAGTTTCACCTATTATGAAATGTTCTTTCAATGGATATTATCACAACTTCCACTAGTATGGTCTTGTTGCACAAGAATGTTGATCACACTTCAATGAGAAAATATTAAATGGATATTGCTAGTTGTGTAACAAGTATGGACATAATGCTAGAGATTGTAAATCCAAAGTCAATGTAAGGAAGCTTTCAAATTTTTTTTACCATTTCCACATAACCCATGATAAATTTGAAACAAATAAGTACTTAAAATCTACATGAAAGAGAATAGACAACATACCCACAAAAATGTGACACAATATATATCTTGGGAAACCCTTGTTGAGGGAAAAAATCCAACCTCCAAAACTATCCATCACCATGTATTATTCAACAAAAAAAACATTGCAATACAACCATGGAAGCCTTCGAACCCATACCTACAACCAAGCAATCCATGTGAACAATCATGAATCCACACATCCCATGCCATGCTTCCAACCTTGACAAATGCTCCCAAGGCTATCTTGTCTCATCTTGTCTTGTCTTGTTTGACTTTCCTTTTTTTCCTTTTGGTTTATTTTGTCTTGCATCTATAACTCCCCTTTTGGTTGCCTTTATAGTATAAAGTGCCACAAAACCACCAAGTGGTATTACATATACCTTGTGCTACCTAACCCATTGACCCCACATTTAACATTGGACATCTAATTTTTTTCTCCAATGTAAAATGATTAATCAAATATTATCACAATGTTACATTAAAACTCATCAAGAATATTCCATGGGGATATCTACATGTTGCACATCCATCTAGGTGCTCCTAGGTGCAACATTACATAATAAAATATAATAGTAAAATATAAATAATATTATGCAATGTGTGCAACACCCATAATCTCAATAACCTCTCAGTTGTTGTATACATTGCATAGGGTCAATCTGTAGCTACATAAATGATTAAGGAAATAATTCCCCCTAGCACATCCACCATCATGAATCAGAGTACACCATGTGCTCTATCCTAGTACCCAAAATAATGTCAAAGTATCAAGCATCTTGAATATGAATGATCCCACCTTCTATTATGTCACTGCCACTAGACACACATATATACCATCCAAAGAGAATGTCACGCAACCTTTCATATAAGAATCATAAAATCCTATACCAATTGAAATGCCAAGAACAAACACTTTATCTAAAGGTAGTCACATGTATATGTAGTTATCAAAATCCATTGCTAAACTAACACCTACACCAAGTGCCAACCATCCAAGTATCCATACCTCTAAGGGTATACCAACTGAGTCTCACATAACAAACATATCCAATCTATAACCTACAATCACAAGCCTCAAGAGAAGTACTTGCACGATATGCACCAAAAAGATCCCACTGCAAGTAAAAATGCCAAATCTATAACCAATTCACTTACAACATCTCATAGAAGTGAATCCATGCAGTATCAAGGATGTCCACAACACATTAACCAATAATCTAAAAGCATAATTTTCATAACAAGTCTCCAACACTCTCCAAATTTTTCTACAACCAAAAAAGGAAAGAGATAAATGAATAACCATGCCATGACCACAAACCATATATCATAAGCTTCAACTAATCCCAATGTAAGTGAAACTAAACATCTAGGAAGATAACTAAGACTGAAGAGAAAATATGCAAATCATAACTTGTATCATGTCCTTCTACAAACACCTCTAGTTGTAAACTATGCAAAGTAATATCTCCTCCATAAAACCCCAACCAAAAAGCCATAACAATACCGAAATAATACCATATAACTAATCATGACTATAAGTCTCTCACAAGAAGATAAAACTCATAAACCATTCCTAAACCAAGGAATAACCTTTCCTGATCCAAGGAATATGCCCAATTTAAAAAGATCTCCTAAACTCAACCAACATAATAACAACATATGTACAAGGAGATTTTCAATGCCGAACCACCTCTCTAATGAACCCTCTAGAATTAACTCATGTACCATATCTCAAGACTGATATCAATGAAAGACAAGAATAAACATAATGCACTTGAGAGAAACAATGTTAGGCTATGCATCTCAAATAGTAAACTACCAAGTAGACAAAAGAGTGGGGGATGAAAATTCTCATCAAGATATATAAGTCTCCAACCAAGAGAAGAAGTATGTAAAAAGTCGTATGGGAATGCATGAAAGAATGCTAGTGAAGTTTTGAAGGAAGCAGAAGGGGTGTAAGGACTTAGAGGAAGAACAACACTATAGAATCAAGGCATTATCACTACAAACAGAGATATATTAGATCAAGAAGGATCAAATTAGATTGGATAGAACAAGGATCTGGAATCAACAATTGAAGATTGTAAGTTATCAGGTCAACACATTCTACTATACTTTCTAACCATTATATTAGGAGAATGAAAATCCTATGATGATAGGTTGGCTTAGCAGCCATATTGTAAATCCTTGACAGGGTTGTAAATCCTTTAACAGGGTAACATTCCAAGTGAGTGTTTGTAAATTCTTTTACCAGGTCACCTTTAATAGGGTGTAAAGCTTTTAACAGGGCAGACCTTTCACAAGGTAGACCATTTATGGTGATCAAACTTTGTAACCTTAACCAGTTACATATTGTTGTAGTGATAATTTGTGGGTATCATCCCCACCCAATTTTACCTTCTCATTTGGGGGGTTTCTGGGTGATCAAATCTTGTGTTATATATTTTCATGCATATCTTTACTTTCATGTTAATTAGATGTGTTAGATGCATGTGATTGATAACAGATTAAAAATTTTAGAGAGTAAATATTGTTACTTTTGATTCACCCCGATCCCCTCCGCCCCTCTTAGAAGTAAATCTTCCCACTTGTAAATTCTAATAATTGGTATCAGAGCCAAGTTGTGACAAGGAGAAGCCTTACAACTTGGAGAAAAAGATCTAGAAATAGAAGTCTACAAACTTGGGAAGATCATAGAAAACTAGGAAATTAAGATACATCTCATTTTTTATTCTCTGGAAGAAGCCAAAGAAGAACTAAACAAATCCTTAAAGAGAAGTAGAGAAATTGCCATAGCTGAGAATGATACACAGTACAAGGAGATTAACACTTCAAAAGTGTTTGCAAATGGAGATTCCAAAGAGTTTGATGCAGCAATAGAAAACTTGATGGAAAAGAATAGAGCTGAAGTAGAAGAGATCAGAACTCTCAAGCTTGAACAAGAATCTCAAGCCATGATGCTTTGTAAAGTGACTGAATAGAAGAAAAGAGCCATTGAAGATAAGGCTATGATAGAAGATGACAAGAGAAACCTTGTCAATAGATTGGAGGAAAAGTCAATTGAGCTTGAAAGAATTTCCAACATGTAGCTAGACACCCTAAGCCGGATGATAAATAGACATCATGAACTAAATGTCAAGGACATTGAGATCTCCACACTAAAGATGCAAAATAAACAACTGCAAAATGATCTAAAAAGAGAGAAGGAGATTGTAAAGAGCTTCAATAAGCCCAATGAATCTATCAAGTACTTTGAACAACTATTGAAATCACCAAGAGCTAGCAATGATACTTTAGGACTAGGATACTCCAGCATTGGAAAAGGAGAGACACCCAAGGCTGCAAAAGAAAGAAGTGACAAAGGTAAGAAAACTAAACCTACTCATCATTTTTGTGGTAAAAAAGGACATACCTCTAATGTGTGTAGAAGCAAGAACACCAATTAGCATGACAAACCTAAGAACATGGGTTACTATCACAAGTGCTTCAACCAAGGACATCAAGCACGTAATTGGAGGACTAGAACCATCAAAACACCAAGATTTGAAGGTCACTACTACAATTGCAAGAAGTATGGACATAGAGATTTTGAATGTAGATCAAACCCTATGTGGACACTAGACCAATTAGAAAAAACCAAAAATCATGGGCATCACTACAATTGGGCCTAAAACACTAGGCATGGCTGTCACTACTATCAAGAATATAGAAACATCCCTAAAAATTGCATAAGAACACATTTTAGTGGAAAATACAGTAGATGGTTGAGCCAAACTACGTGCTTCAATTGTTTGAAGACTGGTCATATTAGTAGAAATTGTCCAACAAGGTCAAAGGCACCCAAGTCAGAGTTCAACAAAGGAAAAGAGAAGCTAGATGTTGAACACATCAGAGGAGAAATGAATAAAACATGGAAGAAGAAAGATGGAAGTAGCACATGCAATGAAGGGATCACTTCACCAAAAAGGTCAATTGGTCACACTTCATCCAACTAAGAAAAAGAAGGTATGTGAGACTAATATTTAATGTTTTATCATACATCAGTTCCAAGACAAGTAAGTACTGAAAAGGATAGATTAGCATGAATTGAGATGCAAAGTTAAAACTTCAAGGTTTCACAAGTGTTGTTGAGTTTCCTTTAGATGCCAAGTAAAGGTCTAGTACATGTCGAGTTATCTGCCAAAGTCAATAGAAGCCGAGAGATTAGTTGTAGCCGAATTGAAGCTAAGTAAGGAAAATTCTTGTATATGTCGAGTGGTGGAAAGACAATGGAAGCCAAGTAAAGTATAATTGCTTAAGGAGTTGAGTGGACAACTATAAATGCACTAAGTATTAAATGATATGAAATAAGGGTATATGATCACATTCTGAATCATTTTTCACCATCGTAAACACAAGAAACAAAGATGAGAAGAGTGCAAAATGATTTCCAAGTAGTGTTCCAAGCATTTGAGTAGATTTCAACAAAGATTCAACACAACTTAATTAATTTTAAAGTATTTATACTAGTGCCGAGCTACACAATTTTGAAATTTCTTTGTGTTGAAACCCTAGATTGCACAAATGGCCTCCAATTCTAGGAAACCTTAGGAAAAAGAGCCATTTGAAGTTCAATCAGTGTCAAATGAAGTTAAGCAACCTGATTTTCAACCTATCCCTGAAGTTGCTTACAAGAACGATCCAATCAGAGCCCTATCCATAATTCCTCCTAAGGTAGTAATGGTGCAAGATGTTAGGAGATGCTATAACTGCAAAATAGGTGCCATTGGAGACATGGAAATTAGGGAAGCATATGATATATTGTGTGAAAATGGAGTCTTGAAGGAAGAGTTCCAAATCGTTGAGAGGAAGGGCTTAACCTATGCCCTAGAGTTCCCTACTGTCTTTAAGACCAAATGGATCAGAATTGTGTTGAGCAGGATTCATGATGGCGGTTTGTGGTTAGAAGATTACCTAGTTAAGATATCAAAAAGGATTGTTCATAGGGTAACAAGGTATCCAACCCTAGATTGGCCTAAGACCTAGAGGAGTGACTCCAAGGAAGCTATTAAGAAGAATACATGAACCAAGTGGAATAAGCGAGGCATGAACATAGATACCATTAAGGATCCTCTTGTTGATTTTGCTATCAAAGTCATATCCCACAAGTTTTATCAATCTAGCAAACTCAAGAGTGTTCCATGCATTGAAGTAGATGTTGGCTACAAACTTGTTAAAAAGGATCATACTTATGATCTAGCTAAACTGTAACTATAGCAAATCATTGAAATTTTTGGAGCTATAAGAAGAACAAAGGGAGCCCAATGTAAATTTGGTGCAATTTTGATATGTATATTCTTCTATTTATAGAATGAATTTCCTTCTTTTGCAAAGGTAAGCTAGAAAACAAATAGGTCCATAGTAGCCTAGGTGAATGAATATATTGAACAATTAGGGGCAAATTTTGAGACATTAATGACTAGCTATTTTGAAGATTTCAAGAATTCAATGAAATAGAGACTTAGGATTCCAGTCTCACTTGTGGAGAAGCACACAAATGATATTTTTTTTCTATTTGACATTGATTACACCTAAATTGAAGCAGCCATACGAAGGGTAAGATGGCATAGACCTCTTGAATATGAAATAAAGATTGATGAAGCATCTACAACAATAACAACATTGTTAGCAGAGGAAATAGATAAGAGTGCCCCACATTTTGGTACATATGATGTAGTGAAATCCAAAGTAGATATGGATTTAAAGACTACCTCTACACTTAAGAAAAAAGATAAATTAGTAAAGAAGCTCAAGGCCAAATTTGGAGAAGGCACAATAAAGGAAGAAGAAGACAAAGAAGAAGAAGAAGAAGAACATGGGCAAGGACCATTAGCATTAACCCAAGGCATGGGTGAAGATGCTGAAGAAGAAGAAGATGCAAAGCAAGAAAAGGAATCACCTAAGGCATAGCCCAAAAAGATGAAAGAACAAAAGCAACCTACTACATAGTCTAAAGGAAAGAAGAAGATAGCCAAGCCAAGCCCAACAAAACCCACCACAAGTGCAGATACAAGAGCTACAACTAAGGTGGGAAGGGAATAGGAAAAGAAGAAAGCTACAGAGAAGGGAGGGATAGTAGGGAAAATGAGAAGAATATATGTGGTACCTCTAGAGTTAGATGAGCAGAGGACAGAGTTTGATGATAATGAACAATTCAGATTGGTAAGTCACACCACAAAATTAGAATTGGAAAATTGTGATAATATAAGAGATAATGTACACTTGTCATTGCTTAAAGGCATTGATTTTAATAAGTTGACAAGAGAAGAGGAAAACATAGTGGAAGAGTCAATTTACACTATGATGGCAAAGTTCAAGAATACTCCACTTGAACTTGATAATACTATGCCTAAGGAGCTATACTCCATTGTAGAAAATAAATTGCATTATTGCCTAAAAGTGGAGAAGGAAATAATAGAGTCAACTTTGGCTGATGTGATGCTTGACATCACAAAAGGTCAAATAAGCACAATAAGTAAAAAGCATGGGAGCAAGTTTGCACCCAAATACAGAGCATTCAACATATTGCAAAATAAAATAGAAGATGTTGTAAAAAAGTCCACGCAAATGTGGAAATTGATTTATGGGCTGACTACAGTGAAAGAAGGTCAAGAAGATCCCTTTGAGGGAAGAAATAATGATGAGGAAGAAGAGGAAAATGAAAAAGGGAAAGAAGGAGAGAAAGAAAAGGAAGAAGTTATAGTGGAGAAGGAAACACAGAAAGGTGATATGGCAACAACTAAAGAGCAACAATAGGAACAATGTGTGCAAGACACACAACATCCACCACCTAGTCCTCCACATGCAACACCTACATCTATAGAGACAATAATTGTGAAGGATGCCCCTGACACCTCTAGTCAAAAAATCAACCCACTAACTACAGAGGATCTTAGAAAGATCCTTCACCAGACTACCTTGCAAGCACAATTATGTACCAATCCAGTCTTGGTGAGTGTAGAGGAACTTTAGAAGGCTGTAGCTAAGATAAACAAGGAGAAGGTGAATCCACAAGAACCACCTTCACAAACTCGAAAAACTACAAGTGGACAAAAACAAGAGCAACCAAAACAAGATGCATTTGATAAGGTTGATTCCATAGTCATAGTAAATTCAACTACCGATGAGAAAGCTAAGTAGCAAATAGGATAGAAGGATACCTTTGATCCTACAACATAGAGTCAAGGTGCACCTCCTTATATCACTATAATTGATCAAGGAAGAACTAAGGAAGACAAGGCTTAGAGCCCTAAGGACAAGGAACATAGTGTAGTTAGTTACCTCCCACAAAGAGTATGAGGTATTAGTCAATCTTCCTACTATAGGAACTCCCACTAGAACTATACAATAGTCAAAAACTGATGGAGTACCACTACAAATATCACTATAACTATAAAAAAATGAACGTAAAGTAGACCAATGAAGTGCATGAGGCACTAGAGAAGAAGAAAAAGCAAGAGATACTCAGGAATGAGTATGGGAAAAGGCAAGAACTGATTGAAATCAAAGACATCTTTCTTGATTAATTTAGCTTGAAAGTACTTGATGAAACAAAGCCCATCATGGAGAAACTATCCAACATAGCAGACCAGGTATAGAATGAAGTCCTAGATACCAATGTTAAATTGCTTGAATGGTTTGAGAAGAAATTTCAGATAAAGGTAAATGAGAAAATATCAAGTGAAATAGCACTTTCTCAAGTAGAACTAGTTAAAAAGGTTGAAAAGGTGAAACTCGTACTTTAGAATATATTATCATTATAGTCCAAATTGTGTGATTCCTCATACTTCACACAAGAGACCAGCCAAAGGATATTGAGCTTGGAAAGGAACCTCAAGGTATCTAGCATGTAGCTACCAAAGGATCTAGCTCAAAGTGAGAAGCATTTTGCTACAATGCTTCACACCCAAAACAAATTAGCTATACTCATAGTAGATGAGGCTAACACCAAGGCCAAGTTGATATAGATATAGTCTGCCATAACCCCTCACATGGAAGTTTTGCACAAAGAGATGGCCTATGCAAAGAATGTCTTGAAGACAGATCCCAATCTTTCTATATTGGAAGGCCTAGTACACCATGCAGTAGAGATAGCCATCTAGCTTAAAGCACTAGAAATTGCATTAGACAATTGGGATGCTACTCTAAAGATCATTATGGAGGTAAATAAATCCTTTTTGGAAAAGTATTCAATTCATTCATAGAACCCTTTGACATAAGTGTCAAAAAGGGGGAGATAATAAACCAAAGGGGAGATACCCAAAGGGAGAGATAATAAAATTTTGAGGAGAAATAAGGAGATAAAGCCAAAAGGATATAAAAACTAGAAGGGAAGATGTGTTAAAGGGGGAGCAAAAATAGAGCAGATAGAAGCAGAGTAGACAAGGGAAATAATGATAGGGCAGAGATAAAGAGTATTAGAATAATCAACATGAGACAAATCCAGCATAAGGACTTTTGGATACAGAAATGACACATCAACTCAGGGGGAGTTACAAGTTTTTGAGGTATATAGTCTTCTACAAAATTTTGAGCATGAGGTATATAGTCTTCTACACATTATAATGCATATCCATACAATCAATGTCAACTAACCAATGCATACAAGTAATGCTAGCTCAAAGAATGCACACATTGATGATAACTTAACAATACAAACAATCAATGTCAACTAAATAATGCATATAGTCAATGTCAACTGAATAATGGATACATTGATGAGAACCTAATAGTAGAGTTAGTTTCTTGAATGAGGCAATGTAGTCAAATAGAGGCATGAAAATGAGTGTATCTATGGTGTCAAACAAATCAATGAAAAATCAAGAAATAACACAAGTAAAGTAAGCACAACAAAGGAGGGTTGCAAGAAGCATTTGTGAGTTCTAAAGTTTTTAGAGAAAAATACTATGGGGAAGACAATGATAACCACAAAAAAAGTTCCATATTTGAAACCAAAAATGGAAGAGACTGTGGAGATTGACAAATACTAAAATACCAAGTAATGATTAAATAAAAAATGTACACTATTTTTTTACCATTTACTCTAATTATTTCTATCACATTACAAGCAATTATTTCAAGGTAGAAAAATTGAAACATGCAACTATCAACAAAGGAAAATCATTGGAAACATCATAGGAAAATCATTACAAACACTATTTGAATGATAAATAAATACAAGATATTTTCTACTTCATGATGAGATTCCTTTGGCCTAGTAATTGGGTATCCCACAAATGGTAATGTGGCATTTTGTAAATTGCAAATTGTATGTGATGAAATTAGTGTGCTAAAAAACAAAGACTAAAATAAACATTCACAGACTAATGGGTATGTGCAGGATCATGGTGTGCCAAAAAGTGGCGATGTGAAAAAAATAGAGTTTGAAAACGTCTAAAAGTGCTTCAAAATTTGCTCTAACTTTTTTTCACCTATCCAAGCACCAAACCTGGAAAGTAAGCCAAACCTTATCGTATATCCGATTTGATATCGGATATCCAATATTATTAGATATCTGATTTGATATCAGATATCCGATCTCATATTGGATATACGAGAACCCACACAATAAAATTATAATAATATAATTATTTTAATTATTATACTATACTATAATAATAATATTAAAATATTACATTATAATAGTATAATATATTATTTAATATTATACAATATAATATTATAATAATAATAATAATAATTGTACTATAATATAATATTTTATATTATAATATATAGTAAAGTAATATAATATATACAAAATATAATATAATATAATATAAAATATAATATAATGTAATATAATAATTAAAAGGTAACATATTATAATATAATATATTATAAATTATAATAATATAATATAATAATAAATTATTATATGATATAATAATAAATTATTATATGATATAATAACAATATTATATGATATAATAATAAATTATTATATGATATAATAATAATATTATATGATATAATAATAATATTATATTATAATAATATATTATATTATAATAATATAATATATAGTAATGTAATATAAAAAAAAAAATATAGAATAAAATATAATGTAATATAATATATATATAATATAATATAATAATAAAAATGTAATATATTATAATATAATATATAATAAAAAAGTAGTATATTATAATTAATATATAATATATGTTATAATTAATATATAATAAATGCACGGGATATCAAATATCCGATATTATATTCGATATCTGATATCTGTGCTATTACATAAAAAAAGCACAGACTCGTGGGGCCCTTATTTTGCATTTGTTGGGGCCAATTTTTAGCGCGGCAATCTAATATAAGATATAGAATTGGATATTAGATATTAAGTATGTTTAAAAAAAAAAAAACTCATTTTAAACCTAAATTCAATAGATTTTAGCATGATTTTGTTTGTTTTAGTTGAATCTAGGTTTTTTTTTTTGGAAAAAATGGATAAAATTAAGGTTTTTTTCAAAATATATTACGTTTTTCAATTCAATAGGAATGGCTGATCAAAATAATGAGATTGAGGCAGGGAATAATATTCCTCATAACCTCCCACCAAACGATCTAGTACCCCCACAAAATCTTCCACCAAATGATCCTCTACCCCCTCATAGAACATATAATAATGTACCCGCATTGACTCCTATGTTATCCATGTTAAACACCATAGTGGATAACATTGAAACCCTTACGAACCAACAAAATGATGTTCTTCGTTAGCATGATGAAATGCATGAGATTTTTGATGATGGTTTGGATTATGATGAGGTTGTGGCCCTCAATATAACCAAAGACAATTTTCCTAGCCATTTTGTGAACCCGATAATGAGTTTACCAGTCGACCCAAAAAAATTCAAACTATCAATTAAATGGTGCACAAATGATGCCATACGTGCAAACTTTTGGGATCATTGGTGGATGGTCTTTGATATCCCTCCACATGGTAATTTAGACATACCATTTTACTTCCTTAGAAAATTATATGTGAAATTCATGTTGAAACTTAAAGTGAACTATTGGAGCATGAAGCCCAACATGGGCATAGGACTAGGAGCTCCTCATGATAGACCCTCTTCCCAATAGAAGAAAGCTGGCAGTTTAGTCCCACCCACTAATATCTCCCCCCCTCCTCGAGTGCAGCATCCAGATATTATGGTAGAGGCTGGCTCTCAGACCATCAGAGCCATTCGTAGGTTGAGTAGCATAATGATATCTCAGGCTAGGTCAGTCCTACCTCCTCATGTTGATGATGTTGATGTCAGTTCATCATCGGCTAGCTCATCACATGTTTGTGTGCCCCACACTTTCATTACGTGCAAGAATATTTTCTTGGGTCCCATAGGTGATCTTCCTGAGTATCATTTTGTATTAGATGAGGATACACCAGACACACACGTAGAGGCTATAGACCCTGATGCAAGAGAGGAGGGGAATACAGAGGCATGGACTCCTTTGGTGTCAATACATGTATACATTTTTTTGTTATGAAATATGCGATTTAAAGTTAATTTTTATAATAGAGTAATTTTAATTTTTAAGCCATATTGACTTTTACATGTATGTGATCTTCATTCATGTTTAGTCGATGACCGAGGAGGAGGTCAGACAGATTGATGATGCCACGCTCTTCGCCATTTTATTTGGCCTTGAGAGATCTATGGTACATTATGTTGTGTTTGCAATTTTTTTTTTTTTGATATTGTAGCATATATGGTTACTAATCTTTCTTTTATCTTTGTAGGTACCACTTGTCCCGGGAGGACAAAGTGCAGGGGGTTAGCCAACACACCTTGACAAACGAAAGGTAATTAGGTGCTTTCTATTTGATTAAATATCGATGCATTCTTGTAAAATGTTCATGGTAATCCCATTTAATTACATTCTTTATTGTATATATGGTGTGGCTACTAGTGATAAGCCTATACAGATTCCACGTTGTACACCATCAAGGATTTCCATTTGCACTGAGAGCTTCATTGTATGTATAAGTATCATTTATTTTTTATTATCCTTATCTTCATAAATAAATTCAAAACTGATTTCTGTGATTTTAACAACTACTATTTTGTATCTCATAGGAGACTCCTAGTGCACATGAGGTCCAACGGGAGAGTTATGTAGATTTGATGACGCGGCCACTCTCTCCTGAGGATAAGCCTATAATAGTAAGTTGTAGTTTGAATTCATGATTAAATATGTTATAAATTTAGCATGTTATCAATTATAATGTTATAGTTTAAATTGTAAATTCATCTAACAAATATATTTGAACATATACAGCCCACAATCAGAGAGGTACAAGCATTGCCAAAGGCATATAAGAGGATTCTTGACCAGTGCAGGAGGTCGATGAGAGAGATATTTATTATGAAATTTTGATAGTATAAATCTTCATTACAAAAAAGATCATTATGCATTTGAGTAATTCAATGTTAGATACAAAGAATCATATAAATTTAGTAGTCTAACTTTGGGTTTTCCTTTTTTGCTTATGTAGGAGGCATCTGATCCACCTAGTGTAGTGAAGAGGTTGCATTTTGATCATCCACCAGCACCCTAGGATAGTATAGTTTTCGTAGGATTCATCATGAGACATTTTTAGATGGCATATGCCATGTTGTATACAGAAACATTGATATTATACACATTCAGATGGCATGATCAGCCACATTTTGTATATGGATCTATGTATTTTGATATATATTTGAGTACTTTGACTATAGATAGGTTATTTTAGGCCTCAACATCACCATCCTGTAGCATTTGATAGTTCATTGATAGCCCTCATGGGCTTTGAGTTATGACCCTCGAAAGATCAACCTCGAAACGGACTTAGAGCACCTTGGAAACTCCTTGGTACGGGGTGCCTGCAAATGATGTATGGTCTCTGTGGCCAGAACAAGGGTTTCACTAGGGTTAACCCACCCACTCGGAGCTAATGGCACTGATGATTCGATGCCAAGATCAATGGTTTCAAAGTTACACTATGGTGCCCCTATGAACTAAGGCACACTGCAAGTTTTGGCATTGAGTGAGATCGCTGTGCCAAATCCAAATGGAATGTGATCTCTCCAAAATGAGATAGGTTATTTTAGGTCTCAACATCGCTGTCTTGTAGCATTTAACAGTTCATTGATAGTCCTCATGAGCTCTAAGTTATGACCCTCGAAAGATTGACCTTGAAACGCACTTAGAGCACCTTGGAGACTCCTCGGTACAGGGTGGCCGCAGACGATGTATGGTCTTTGTGGCTAGAACAAGGGTGTCACTAGGGTTCACCCACCCATCCAAAGCTAATGGCATTGACAATTCAAATAGTTCTAGCTGTTAGGAGTTAGATTTTGAAAAGTTGTCAAGAAAATTGCATAAGTTGCTAAGCAACTTTTTGCAATTTTTGCAAGTTTTGTGCTAAGACAAGTTTTATTGCAAATTTGTTTGCAAATAGACTCTACAAACTCCTAGGGACCCTTATAATTTTCTAAACATCTAGACTTACCTAAAAAACATGGAATTTAATAAAAATCCACTTTATTGGACCAATTGATGACCAAGGCTTATAGTTGCACCATGGGGTCTTGTCCATTACAAATGTGGATGGTCATAGGGAGATCATTAGATCTATCCCTAGACCTTATCAAATCAAGAAAAGAAAAAATGATTAGGTGCTTTACACTAGTGTTCCATGTATTGATGTGATAAAATAGTGCATAGAATGGTTAGTGATTGTGCATACCTCATGTATGTGTTACTTGTTTTTTTATTTTTTGATGAGATGTGGTTGGTATGTGATCAATTAACAAGATTTCTTAGCATGAGAATTGTTGGATAACCAATCCATTTTCCTACTAATTCAAATGGGTGTGCCTAAGGGCTCAACATGTTTGGGTGATATTGAATCCACACGGAAATCACTTGCTCTTCTAGAGATGCTAAAGGGTGTATGCAAAGGGATTATCATCCTTTAATATTATAGAATTTCATTTTTGTGCATTTTTATGGATATGCATTTGGAAACATGTCATGCAATCTTGAAAATTCTTTTTATTAGATGTAGTAGGTATGTGGATGATCAACAACCCTATATTTCATTAATGTTATTGGACTAAGAACTAGTTTTCCTCTCAGTTGGAAGGGTGGGCCTAAGGGTTCAACACTAATGGGTGATGTTGAACCACCCTGGTAATTACTAGTTCATTTGAGGAGGCTTGAGAGTGCATGCAAAGGGATTCTTGTCAATTTTACTCTTGTTTCAAGGGGTGGGCGTAAGAGCTCAACATGTTTTGGTGATGTTAAATCACCATATTAATGAATAGCTCATTTGGAGATGGTAGCTAACCAAAGCTTAGAAGATTATTTTTATAGTATTGTAAAAGTTTTTTGTGAGAACCTTGCTACTAAAAATTTAGAGTATATGCAATTTTTCTAATGATTCTAAGCATGGTAACCAATGGAGGAAGAGTTGGCATGGTTGTAATAATGCATGGTAACCATGATGAACCAAAAAAAAGGAGAAACACTATGAACCATGATGCACTTGAACATGAAGATGATAATGGAGAGGATCAAATGCAACATGTTGCTTCAGTCCGAAATGTTGACAATATACAAGGTTTTGACTTTGACAATATACAAGTTCACATTATTAGAATAAAATAATAAGTAAAATATACAATGGAAACCTCACACCCTAAAAAGTAATGAAATTCATTGATAAGACTTGTAGTAAAAGGCTTAATCAATATTAGCATCATAAAATCACTTTTTGTTTCAATGCCTCATTGCGAATGAGTATTCAAACTTATTGACACCTTCCCCAAATTGTTTTTTAAGAAATCAAGTATTCTAATTGTTCATCCGTATTTTTTAGATTTTTCTTATTTGATTAGTTTGATAAAAATTGTTTTAATAATCATAATGTCAGCTCTATGTCAAATAAGAAAAAAGCAAAACTTGTAATAAGATATCTACAAGCAATTATCTTTCATATAGTTATAAATGCTCTTAAAATTGTCCTTATAGCCTTGTATCACATGCAAATATGATTTGAAAAAACTTTTTCAATATCTTCCTCTTATAATTCCTTACAAAGAACCTACCAAAATACAAATTAGAATGTGCAACTAATTTAACCTGTCTTTTTCATTATTACAAAAACCATATACAAAAAAAGTTCATATTTTAGATCATAATAAATCATAAATCTTAGGAATTCTCCCCACCTGCCCTCCCCCCCCCGCAAAAAAAAATCTTCATGATGTACCTACATTCCAATATCATCAAAAATTAGTAAATTATTGTATTAAAAAAGATAATAATCAGTTCATTGAATCATTATGAAGAAAATAACATAAGAAGTAAATATACCTAGTTGAGTGTTTCAGTAGGGTCCTCTCTCTGTTTTAGGGTCTCCAACAGGGCTTCATGATCAGCATTAGTAATAATAAAAAGTTCTTTTACTTTTGGTCTTCCTTGATGCTTCAACAACTTTACATTTGTTGCTATAATAATATGCGAATATATGAGAACTATTTTGTGCTTCTAATAGTCTTCAAATGCAAGAATTTCATTCCTTCTAAGCATGTACATTTGCAGCCATGTTCTAGCAACAACCACTGAACTAGTAGGATATGTGAATCGATCATCATCTATGATCGGTTGTGCAAGTTTTTGTTTACCTCTTACACAACGTGCTAACCAATAATTAGATTTCTCATTATTCCCCTATGGTGCAACCAATGCAAAGATATGTCCTGGCTGAAGTAGATCTGATAGATGGTTATGCTCAAGTGAACTTTCCATGTCATCATTTCTAATAGAGGGTATGATAGACAATGGAGTAAGATAATGTGGAACCCATGTGTCCACCTACTCACTTGACTCACAGTGATCCCAATCACACTGAAAAAAACTAGGACAAAAGCAAGCTAGCTGTCATGTCCAAATGGTCCATGTACTAGAATCAGAGCTCCAAAATGAATAAATTTTTGATGAGTGTCTCACTGTAGCACAATCTGATCTATCAGCTATGGACCCTTCCTCAACCAACAAAAAAAACTTGCATACCACTGAATCAAGAGTCGCCCCCTGTAATAATGCTAAACTACACCAATCAACAATGCTACGAGCATCACGAAGCTCTGCTGCTAAAATCTTCAGATGCTCCTTAACTAGAGCTCTCTTCACACATGCCCTTGCTCCATCATGTTCCCCTTTTCCATGGCTGGACTCAAAAAAACTCCAAATATGAGGCACCCCTCTCTCTACGTGCATCCTACACAACCAATAAAACATGCGAGCATTCTTGAATTGACCTGTACAGTTATCTAACCAAATGATATGTCTATCCATAGCAATTGCATGCTCATGTAAGAATCAAAATAATTCTCGAAACAATGTTGCACAAACTCGTGAGAGTGAGATCTATCATCACTCATATAAAAATGATACTCTCTAATAATCTTCCAATTATGTTCTGCACTATTAGGGGCATGTCTATATGTTATGTGAATGAAAATAGCAATCTAAATGGAGTTGTAATATTGAGATTATGTCTCATTTTGAGGTTGCAATGTGTAGTTCTCAACAAAATCAACAATGAATATAATAGTGCCAATGGGAAAAGTCTCCTTACACATTCTAAATTGTTGATCCAACCACTGAGACCTATGACTATTTCTTGCATACTTGTAAAAAAAATTTTCCTTGAAATCTGAAATAAAAGTAGCCACACTGATATCTTTTCCAACCAATTCACATCTAGAGCTCTCACCCCCACTCTTGAATGTGTATTTCACTATTTCATATACCTTTTTTTTCACTATTGTCTTTCCAAGATCTTGTTCACACCCCTCAACGAAACATGTGTCAAACTTGGATAAGTCACCACATTTTGAACACTTCTCATTTAAGCAAGCATTTCTATGAAAGAAATAACCATCAACTCTACGACATAAAATTTGATCTAGCAAGTCTCTTGATGATTTTGGAAGCCCACTAGCACCACAATCCTCCAACATTTCTTTACTATGTAAAGTAGAATGGATGGAGTGTAATAGTTCATGGTGCATAGAAAACTCAATATGATATTTGTAGCAACATGTATTTCGAATATTGAGTGGCACACAATAAAATGGCTTCAAAGATTCAAAATCCCTTTGTGATATATGAAGACTTGGATGACTCTCTCTAAATTGTTTGAACAACATAGTTTGACTTACCTCCAAATAGTGTTTAGGATGTGGCATGCAGTCTCTAATGCCAATTCTCAACTTTAACACGTCTTTAACATTGGGTGATACTTGTGAGCTAGAGTGTCAAAATTGTGTAATTTCTTCCTTCACATCTTCAGATAGCTTCTTATCAAAATGTGGAAGTATCCCATCAAATGTCCATGTTTCATTTTGAAGGGGATCATCAATTTTCTCTCGTCGACTAAGTGCTCTTCTCAAAGTAGTATGATTTAGATTTAGATCAATACAAGTTTTTCTAATATATCTACCATTTCTCAAATGATAACTTACCAAAGATGTTGTAATAACCCTTCGAGTAGCTCTATTATCCTTCTCCCTACTGTTTTTCCCAATGCTATTGAGAGAACTGAAAAGATTCTTCACAATAATGGCATTTCTTTCCAACTTTTTATTGACACAAATCTTCAATTTGGAAAGCATAGGTCTCATCTTTTGCATCTTTAATAAGTGCATGAAAAGCTAACATTTCTTTACCACTGTCTTGTTGCCTAAAAACATCTTATATAATCTTGAAGCCCATAACTGAATCGTTCTTTCTGATTTTTTCCCTTCCAAACTAGTAATAATAATTTCATCAATTTCAATTATCCATTTTGGTGTTTTAGAACCTTAATGTTGATTATAATTAGGAGATATGTAAAGTTCTTGTGCATTAGGTTCCTGTGCATTGTCATGTTCGACATGGTCAATTATGCAATTTAGATTATGACTTGGTAGCATTTCGTCCTCAAAATTTTCATTCTCTAAATTTTCAACTCTAGCATTATCATTTTCAATAGGTACATTTTCATTCCCCAACTGTACATATTCATTATCAGACTCTATGATTTCACCTTCAACTAATTAATTGTCAACTTGACTGATATTTAACATACCTTGTCTTTTTCTTTGGTGTTCCATTTTGTCCCTTTCCCTATATGCCACAATGTCTTCATTGGATACTTTCCTTTTGCATTTAGCCTTTTGACGACTGCTACTCCCCATTCAGACGACAATATCAGACACTTAGCATTATATTTTCAAACTTTTTCGATTGGTTGGGCCCCAAAACACAACTTTTTTTATAACCCATGAAAAAAACCCTCAAAAAGTGATGTTGTTAGGTTTGTAGGGACAGGGAATATCTTGGAAAATGACACCAGTAATATTGGATATTGGATTTCAAATTGGATATCTGATATGCCCTCAGAAAGATTTTGGAGGGAAAATTGAATATGTGAGTTATAGTTTATGACATATCAATTATTTGAGTTATATTACTATGTAAAGATATATTATAATATATTATATATATAATAATGTAACATAAAGATATAACATATAATCTATTAATATATAATAATATATTATGTTATTCTTATTATAATCTATAAATATTATATATATTATTATATTATATTATTATTGTTCATATGGGTCGAAGGGGTCATAGGTTGACCTATGACCCCCTTCAACCCATTAAATGATGACATATGTCCCTATGGGTCCTAGGACCCCTAGGGACATATTAGAATCCTTCGTATGGATTAAAGGGGGTCATAGGGAGACCTATGACCCCCTTCGACCTATTACATGACGACATATGTCCCTAGGGGTCCTAGTACCCCTAGGGACATGTTAGAATCCTTCATATGGGTTGCCCTATGACCCCCCTTCAAGCCGATACATGATGACATATGTCCCTAGGGGTCCTAGGACCCCTAAGGACATATTAGAATCATTTGCATGGGTCGAAGGGGATCATAGGGTGACCTATGACCCCCTTCGACCCATTAAATGATGACATATGTCCCTAGGAGTCTTAGGACCCCTAGGGACATATTAGAATCGTTCATATGGGTCAAAGAGGGTCATAAGTTGACCTATGACCCCCTTCAACCCATTACATGACAACATATGTCCCTAGGGGTCCTAGGACCCACAAGGACATATTAGAATCCTTTGTATAGTCGAAGGGGGTCATAGGTTGACCTATGACCCCCTTCAACCCATTACATGATGACATATGTCCTTAGGGTTCGTAGGGGTCATAGGGTGACCTATGACCCCCTCCGACGCACTACATGGCAACATATGTCCCTAGGGGTCCTAGGACCCCTAGGGACATATTAGAATCCTTCGTATGGGTCAAAGGGGGTCATAGGTTGACCTATGACCCCCTTCGATCCATTAAATGATGATATATGTCCCTAGGGGTCCGAAGGATTGTAATATGTCCCTAGGGGTCCTAGGACCCTAGGTACATATGTCATCATTTAGTGGGTCGAAGGGGGTCATAGGTCAGTCCTAAGACCCTTAGGGACATATTAGAATGCTTCATATGGGTCGAAGGGGGTCATAGGTTGACCTATGACACCCTTTGACTCATTAAATGATGATATATCTCCCTAGGGGGTCCTAAGACCCCTAGGGACATATTAGAATGCTTCATATGGGTTGAAGGGGGTCATAGGTTGACCTATGACCCCCTTCAACCCATATGAAGCATTCTTATATTTCCCTAGGGGTCTTAGGACCCCCTAGGGACATATTAGAATGCTTCATATGGGTTTCAACCCATTACATGATGACATATGTCCCTAGGGGTCCTAGGACCCCTAGGGACATATTAGAATCATTCATATGGGTAGAAGGGGATCATAGGGTGACCTATGGCCCCCTTCGACCCATTACATGATGACATATGTCCCTAGGGGTCGTAGGACTCCTAGGGACATATTAGAATTGTTCATATGGGTCAAAGGGGGTCATAGGTTGACCTATAACCCCTTTCAATCCATTACATGACAACATATGTCCCTAGGCATCCTAGGACCCATAGGGACACATTAGAATCCTTCGTATGGGTCGAAGGGGGTCATAGGTCAACCTATGACCCCCTTTCGACCAATTAAATGATGACATATATCTCTAGGGGTCCTAGGACCCCTAGGGACATATTAGAATGCTTCATATGGGTCGAAGGGGGTGATAGGTTGACCTATGACCCCCTTCGACCCATTACATGGTGACATATGTCCCCAGGGGTTGTAGGACCCGTAGGGACATATTAGAATCATTCATATGGGTCGAAGGGGGTTTCCACATAATTGGTGGTTGTACTGATTATAATAAGATACTACTTATTAGTAATGAGGCCTAAATGGATGAAACAAGAAAATGATGAATTTTATACAACTTTAATCTATGCTCATTTAGCTATGTATTGAAAGGATTATAAGGTATTACTTATTAGTAAATTTTGGGGTTTGAGAAATAGGTACTACAATATTATAACCTATGAAGCATCCTACCATGTCTTCTTAAGAGAAGTAATGTTAAAATCCCCATCTGAAATTCTTATTCACATTTTCTCTTTCACCTAGTTTAAAGAAAATGCCTACTACCTAATTAGCATATTCATGTTCTTTATAAAATTTTATGTCACTGACTAATATATTTGACACCTTATTAATGAGATCCTCATTAAAGTCAAACTCCAAACCCATAGACTTGCACCATCCCCTCATTTCATCTTTCGAAGAAAGCTTCAATAGCTTGTTTATCTAAGCCATACAATCTCTCTGTATAGAAATTTAGACCCCTCATTGGAAATCCACTAGGTTCTAACCTATTGTGGTCTCCCCCATTTTCCCACAATGATTAAAGACCATGATCTAGATAAAAAGAGAAAAAATAAACAATTAGCCAAAAGAATCGCTTCCAATGTTTTGTACCTCTTAATCATTAATGAATTCTTCATGAAGACAAAAAATTACACATATAAGAGCATCATTCCAAGAGGGCATGGGTTATCACTCCCTAATTATCATTTCAAATGAGCATTTGGATATCCACTAGGATATGGTCATTAATATCCAAATTTATATGTTGTTGAGACATGGTGCCAAAATCAGCCAACCTATCCACCACACAATTTCCCTCCTATAAAATTCTAGTCTCCTCAACCCATCTAAACATATTTATGCAATATTCACCTAAAGTTTTAATGGTTTGGCTGGGGGAACCTTTCTAATTAGGTAATTTATTATATTAGGAGAATCACTTCCAAACCATATTTTCTTTGTTCCCTAATCTTTAGTTATTTTGATAACAATGCAGGTTGCATATGCCTCAACATAGTAGTTTGTCTAAATTTCTAATGTGAGGGTCATTGCTGAAACAAGCCTACAATAATAATAACAAGCTACTTTTCATCATCTAGGAGGTATACGATTTTCCGATTCTAGCCCATCGATATTATTTTTAATCCATCCCAAAGGAGGAGAAGACCAAGCTATTCCAATTCATGGACATTTTTGTTTCATCAAAGTGCTTGAAGTATGATCAAATTGTAGCTTTCACCTTCTATCAATGCATAATTCATCAACCTTTAGAGTAAGAGGTGGACCACCAATTTTAAAATTTGGGTACATACTTCCAAAATGATCCTTCCACAATAAAAGAACAATTAGTTGAGTTAAATGTGTGATATATTTTCTAAAAAAAAAAATTTAATTTTTTTTTTATCTGTTGTCATTAGATAATCATAATATAATACTTATTAAGTGTTATCAAGAAATCAAATAAAAATAGCACATGTACTGTAGTTAGTATTATGAAAAAGAAATATAAATACATGCATAATATTTTTCTTTATCATTTCCAAGTATAACAAAAGCATTTGATATGATAAGGTTCTTTTACACAAAATGTAATCGCATAAGTGAAAGTTATAATGCAATAGTGTTAATAGTGTAAATGATTTTTGATGTAAATTTTAAAATATAACCATGTTATGGATGACACACTCTCATATATATGAAGAAAGAAAAGTGTTGTTAAGATATAAACATGGAAATATTAGAGGAGAACCATAAAAATGGTATCAACATGTAACGATTAATTTTAATGCAAGTCATTTGAATCGCATTTTGATTTTTCTAAGTAGATAAGCTAAGTGATTGGTGCATGAATTGCGAGTCATCGGGGAAAACAGGTAAACAAATGTTTGTCATTGAAATATTAGTGGGTAATAAACAAGAAACAAAATAATTTGCAAAGAGATTAGTGTAAAAATATAGAAAATGATTTGACTAGGACACCAACACTGGCTAAATAAAATGGTTAGTAATTATTTATCAAAATCTACAATTAAGAAGAGGTTAGTTTAGTGAACATCAATGAAAGTGTGAGATAGACACATTTATTTTTATGTGATACTAAATATAATAAAAAAATATAAAGCTAAGAAAATAATAATAAACAAATGGATCATCAAATATGTGGAATATTGAAAGTTATTCTATTGACATACATCATTAAAAGATTGATTTCCAAGATTTAAAGATAATAATTTTATTTTATACTATCTTTTTATGTACTATCTACTATTAAGAATTCCAATAAAAATATATTATGATACAACTATCAAGCTAACGATCTAGTGGAATTATTCATATACAATATCCTAGGCTCTAAATGAAAGATTATATTTATATGGATAATATCATATTCTATCAAAGCGCTGAAAAAGAAAGTTAGAAATCATTTTTTAAAAGAAAGTTTCAATGTAGAGACCTTATATTGGGGACATGTAGATGCACTTGTTCATTTTTTATGATGATAAGAATTTATAGGGATGTCCACTTATCTTTTGTAGGAACACAATCTATGCCAGTTGTCTAAAAACAATAGAAGAAGTAAGAATAAGAACATCTTAATTGTGAGTTAGCCAAAAACATATGTCAAATAATATAATAAAACAAAAAGCTATGCATTCTTCTCTTTTACAATCTATATATTTATATATATGATTTATTCTAAGAAATAGTAACCACTAGAAGTGTATTCATACATATTAGATGGTTTTTGTTTAAAATTAGAGCTCGTCATACCACTGTGGGGATTAAGAAAATCAAAGAAGGACAGGTGGTGCTCTTTGAGCTTCTTGACATTCTTCAAGCCTTTGTTTGGCATTATGAGCAAGTTTTTGCATCTCAAGTAAACTCCATGGGTAGAGAACATGTTCTTATGGAGTGCACTACTACTACTCCAAAATAGGCTTTCACATGATCATTGAGCCTTTTGTGAGCAAATGCTCACCCTCAACGACCTCAAGGAAGCTGTCTTTTCCATGGAAAATGACAAGGCCCCTGGGTGTGATGATTTTCCATGTAAATTTTATAAAGCCCTTTGGGAACATATTGGTCTTGACCTACACATGGTTTACCTAGATGACTTCCACTACAAATCTTTGGGAAATATCATTAAAAAAGGAAATATTAAGTTCATTCCTAAAATAGGTGAGCTTGAAGATATTTGCAATTGGAGACCAATTACCTTCTTTACTATCTCATACAAGATCATTTCTAAGGCCCTCACTCTTAAGATTTGTCACATTCCACCTTTGGTTGTTCGACTGGAGAAAACTAGATTTATCAAATCCATGTACATTCTTAACAATATCATTGTGGTTGGGATGGAATGGAATGGGCCAGGACTTCTAAGTAGCAAGCCATCTTTATAAAAACTAATTTTTCCAAAGCCTACGACCACATTTCATTCTGGCAATGCTTCAGGAGCTAATCCTACATTCATTCACTTTGTGGACATGCTTTTTGGAGATGCCTTAACTTGCATTACCATGAATGGGAACTGATCTAATGCCTTTACCTTACACAAGTCTATTCATCAAGGGTGCCCTTTGACCCTTGCTCCTTATGTGCTTGTTGCTGAAGGTTTTGGTTACTTGCTGGCTATGTTGTTTCCTTAGGCTTGCCTGATTTACTTGCCCAGCTTGTGAATGGAAATTTTGCAAATGATTCCTTTCTCACTCTCCTTGAGGAGGAGGATAATATCTCTAATGCTCTTCAGTGTTTGGACACTTTTTGTCTTGCATTTGGTTCAACCATTCAGTGACACAAAACCCTTTGCTACCGTCAATCCTTTCTGATTGCACCTCCATGGTTTTCCAAGTACAACTGGAAATGCATTCAATATGGATAGATTTTTTATTTCTTGGGCATTCGTATTGCTTTGCAAGCTTCTCCTATGAACCTTTGGAATGTTTTGTTTGATAAGATCAAGAAGAAGCTTCAATACTAGATTACCAAACCACTCTCCTTAGCTGGTAAATTTTAGGTTTGTTCCAAAGTTTTGGCAACTACTCATGTGTACTATTCCTCTTGTTGGGCACCTTTTAAAGCTTCTTACTTCAAGCTTGAGAAATTACTTTGTGATTTCCTTTGGACTTCAGGAGCTAATAGCCACAGAATTCATAGGGTGGCTTGGGAATATTGATTCCTTCCCAAGAACGTTGGTAGTATTAGCCTTATTTCTACCAAGAAGCAAGGTGCTACTCTTTGTGCCAAATGGATGATTCGTGCTATTACTAGTGATGAAACTTGGGAAGTGTTTCTCAGACATTGCATTTCCTTTGGTTTTCCTATCAATAGACCTACCTGGAAGGGGATTGGATTTCAAACCCTTCTTACTATGTCTAAGCCCATGCATATCCAAGGCACTTTTGTCATCAAAAGTATTTGATGAGCCTGAGAAGCTATCAAGAACTGGCTTCGCTAGGTTGGAGATGGGTTCAGGGACAAATTATCCATAAATTAGAAGAATATGTGGTGGTCTCTCCTTTTTATTGTTGAACAGGTTTTGCTTGCTAAAATCCATTATGTTAGTGCTTTGCGCTTTCATAAGCGTGGCATTAGAACACCTAAGGATTTTTTTTCCAAGGCTACTATGAGCCTTAGATCTTGGGAGGATATGCAATGCCAATTCCACTTGTCCTGTACAGATTGGTAGACTTTTGAGGTCTTGGTGTTTGCCATACCTTCACACATGCTTCATAAGATGGGCATTTAGTCTATTAAGCTTTGGTGGAAAGACTGGAATCGGTATCCTTGCACTCCTCTTCTCAGCTATAAGCTGAAGATGAGATGACAGTGGTTAGTGCCCCATTTTCCTATGGTTAATGCTCTCAACCAACATTGGCAATTTCAATCTTCCCAAATGACTTGGGGATTTCGCTTCAATAATATTTGGACTGCCATTGCCAGGCCAAAGATAGCACACTTTGATTGGTGTGTTCTTTTCCAAGGCCTACCCCTAGGTCTTTGACTCAAGCATTTGAGTGTTCTAGACCCCAGGTGTCCTTTTTGTGGATAACCATAAATGTTTGTCCACATTTTTTGGTTTTTTATATGAGCTCAACAATGTTGGAGTTGGATTCATGATTTTTTTAGTCCTTTTAGGCTTGAACCTTTCTCTTGGCATATGATTTTATTAGGGGATTCACCTCAATTTCCTTTCAAGTACACCCTGATTTGGCATGCTTTCAGGATGGAGATCTTGTTCACCCTCTGGAAAGATAGAAGCATTGTTCTTTTTTTTGATAATTTTCTTGATATTAATGTTGCTATTTACAGTAAGGCGTGTATTTGTAACAATGTTATGATGTAGATTTAGGTGCAAGCAAGCAAGGTCGCACTTAAGGTGGTACATCTTCAAGAGCTTCTTAACCATAGGAGAAATGCCCAATGTACTATTTCTAGGGTACCTCCAAACTCCACCTCTACTGACCTTTCTTTGCTGCATGACTACCGACATGGCTGAAGCTCATCTACCTATAGATTGCACACTCCAAGGTCCTAGGCTCCCCACTGCTCTCTTGGTAGAGGAAATGATGGTCATTGACGCCATTTTATTTCTCTAGCATGATGTGGCTCTGACTGGTCACCCCTTGCTGGTTAGATGCTCCCTGTTGCTCATGCTCCCACTTGGCCGCCTGCTTCCTCGTCCAAATGGCAATTCCCTCGCTTGGATCTAGCGATCTTGCCTCTCAGGGCTAAGGGAGACAAAGAAAAAGAAAAAAAGTTGATGACAAGTGGTCTATTCCTAACTCACCTCTACATGCCATGGATGGTTGGGGAGATAATGATAAATTTGATCCACCTCCCTATGTGGGCACTACTCTTGCCACCTAAGGTGGATGTTTTTTATATATTAATAGTTGTATTGCCTTTTGGCCATTGGTTGTGTCAACTCATGGGGTGATCTTGTATCCCCCGATCTTTTTTTGTGTGAATATGTACTTTAATATTATAAATTAATAGAGAAGGCCTTATTCATCAAAAAAAAATATAATAAGAAAAAAAGGAACTTTATGACAATAAATATATATATATTTTTCTATAAACAAATATCCTTAAAATTAGAGAAACATTAGTTATTAATTGCTTACATTTATGTTTGTCTATATGGTTAGAGTCTCTGCATAAACAATAATCATTGAAAATGATATAAATGAGATGAAGGAATGTGTAGGACAAAGATTAGGATTTCTAAATATATTTTTAGTTTAGATTTTATTTATTTATTATTTCAAATTTTTTTGATTTCTATATTTAAGATATCTATATTAGTTAATATTGATGATCTTCTATTTATGTATGTTTTTTTAATATGTATATACTTTTGATTGGAGGATAAAATTATAAGTAATTATTGTTTGGTGTGAATGAGAGCATCACCTAGATTGAACGAGTGTTAAATGTGTCATTCATTCTCATGAGAGATAGGTTCTTGTAAATCACAACTTGTTAAGCATAAGTGAATGAGTTTCACTCAAAAGTTATAGAGTTGAATTCTAATAGCAATATCATAATTTGAACTACTGTGGAAAACATCTCCTACTTATTAACTCAATACCCATAAATTTAATCTTATAAAAAATGTATTTTATGCAGTCAATTAATCCTCAATTTATTAATGAAGTTAAAAAGTTCTTAATGAATCCATATAAGACCTTGAGATCTAAATAAAGGTGACAAATGAATTTTAATAAAAGAAAGACCAATTTAACATATAGCTAATGCCATTTGGAGGTAAATTCTCTATTAAAAAAACCATCTATAATTCAATACAATGCTGAAATATAAGAAAATAGAAATTTCGAGAACATAAATAGCATCTTTTACAAACATATAAATCTGGCAACTTCTGTTTGAGAAAGTCCTTTCCCACTCTTCCGCATAATCAGCAGAGTTTTAGACAGTTTGCGCAAGGAGGTGTGGAAATAGAACTGGAATCAGAGCATAGGCGATAAATACACCAAGACACCAACTCTAGTTTTCTTGGTGCTTCTTCCAAAGAGTTAAATATATTATTAACCTGAATTGGGTTACTAACCACCTTATCACTACTCAAATCTCGACTCCACTCCATTACGGCTCTAAAACTGTTCTACCTTCATTATTCAGAGCTCAAAAACAATTAGAATTTCTTAACATAAACCCCACCGTTAGTATTTCTAAACAACAAAAAGAGTCTGTTAGAAGAAATAACTTTGTTCTCTAAAATGATAATTATATTAACCTGACGACCAGATATTGGTTTGCAATAATCCAAAAGTTCTTAGTATGACATAATGTGGACAAGGAGGCGACATTTACAAGCTAATTCACATTGCAATGATTAGAATACTTTGGGGATTAAGAAATGTCAAGACCAACTGTTCCTTATTGGGTTTTGTCAATGGGAAAAGTTATTTTCTTGATGATAGTTTTGGCAC
Organism: Cupressus sempervirens; assembly: GCA_028749045.1. Lineage (NCBI taxonomy): Eukaryota > Viridiplantae > Streptophyta > Pinopsida > Cupressales > Cupressaceae > Cupressus > Cupressus sempervirens. Next base: position 631,001,838 of record CM053786.1, on the reverse strand, counting down.
ATTGTTCAGAAAAAAAATATTAGATGGATCAGGCACTTCTGGATATGTTGATGATCATTAATTGCTCCATTGTTTGTATACAATGATACAAAATATGTATGATTTTTATTGGGCATTATTTTAATGTGGCCTAATCCTCAATCTCTTGACAATATTGATGTTGCAGTGTTTGGGGATGGGATTTTCTTGAGTGGACTTGAATCAGGCACCAACAATACAGTTTCCTATATGTACCATCCATCACTGGTAATAGGGGCGAACATAAGGAGATGGGTTTTTATTGAGAGGTCTCCATACATCTCCCATAGCAAGATCGTATGTTTGGCCATCATGATCATTTGATTGGTTCTTTTTCAAACTGATTGTTAAATTTATTTATTTTTCCCTCAACTTCTCTGTATGTGACTTTGCTATTGTCCGGAATTTAATATTGCACCAAGTTTCTGGCACAGTCACCTTAGGCTTCCTCTTATGTACAACTGTGAAGACCTGAAGAAACGCCACAAAATAGGCCCAATATCCTGTTTTATGTGATTATGTAGCCATTGATTCATAGCTTCAAAATGGGCTCTCCTATAGCTAAAGTGTCCAAGTTTAACTAGCAAAAAAAAAGTAAAAGACAATTTCTAAATCTACCAAACAAGAATTGAGCACCAAATTCAATATTTATAGAGTCAGATTAATATTCCACACAAACTCTTACAAGATTCAACATTACACAAGTTGATAATTTACAGACCAAATTCATACTAAACACAAGAGTCAGACAGTACATTCTTTATCTCATATCAATTTGTGTAAGAAAGAATTAAAGAGGTGGGTGTCTATGAAATCTTTAAAGAAATGATCCTAATAATGAATTTATCTCTTTCACAAAGCTGTATCAAATTACAGGAGCTCAATGCAAATGTTCATCTGAACTTAAAAAATAATGTCCACAACAGTGATAAAAATGAAATGCACAGGAACTCCCAAACTTAAAAAAATAGATTTTGAGAGGACCAATTAATGAGAACTGACTGCAACGTAGTTTTCATCCAATCAAATTTCCATCCGCTTCTTAGCCTAATACGGTCTCCATTCGACCACCAGCTTTTAAATTAATACATCTACACCATCTGACTAAAATATTCATTTTGCCAAACAGTTCACGTACCTTGTCTATGATTTCAACATCTTTATCGTATTTGTTCACCTTGTTTGTAAGCCTTCCTTTAACATCACAAATCCTCTTCTACTCTACAAACAACATCACCACTCGTTAACTCTGAAAAAGAAATCTCAACTTTTCTTAGTGTCTTCTTGTATACCTGAATGTTTCAAGCACATCAGTTGGAGATGGAACTTTTGAAAGGAGAAGGTTACTTCAAGGAAACAACGACGTATATTGTATCAATACTTTCTCATGGGGTCATTCTATCCTTATCATTGTGTTGGTAAACAGATTGTCCTTCTTCTTTTCCTCCTTTTATGTGCCCAAACTTATAACGAAAAACAACTTTACACAATAGTTGGGAAACCGTTTCTAAGAATATCTAGTTTCCCTCTGAATTGAGTTACAGCTCCCTATGTAAATGATATTCAATGAATTATGTTTTATCTCTAATTCCTATTGCGGGGTATGTTCTTAACCAGAGAACAGCATAGGCAAAACCAAGCTAATCCTATCCAGGACTAACTCAGGCAGATTTAGATTCTAATCCTATCCAATTTCAGGAACTCACATATCCTATGACTTCCCAACATTGGTGATGCAAGAATGCTATTTGTTATGCAAACACAATGACATGAGATGAAAAATGAAGATTGAACATTCAAACCTTTGCAATAGGATCAGTTGACAGTACTCTAATCTATCTCCCAATCACCATTTGACCAAGAATACAAGAAAGTGCTCAAAACTGATCATAACAATACTCCGATTGAAAGTAATCAGAAAAGTGTTGCCCAAATACTCTGATTCATAACAAAACCTTTCCTTGTTTTAAACACACAGATACAATACTCTGATCATATTTGCTTGCAGACTATAGCCAAACCTATTACAAAAACTGAACATTAATCTCAATATATGAATGAAATTACAGAAATTAAACGTGCTTTCTCCTCCACTCCAGCTCTCTGACTGTATGTAGAAAAGGGAAGCACCTGGCCAGTAAAGAATTGACACCAAGCGTGATTGTCTCTGCAATCTCCCTTCATACCAACAATTTTCCGACCCTTGCATTTACTTTCCCAATAGTATATATAGAGATTACAACATACGACCTTCATGAAAATGCCAAGTGTTTCAAATTCCAGAATTTGAAAAGACTGGAGACTAATACTTTCGAAATTACAAACAAAAGGAGCCAAAAATGACTTTGTCTCTTCATCTAATTCAATCTTCCCATTACATGTTATCTTCATCTTTTATTATACATGTTTGATTCATATTATAAGAGAAAAACTCTTTTAATAAAACCATCAAACTTCTCCTTAGGCGCATATGCTCGGTTGAATTTGGATAACTATATCCAAATGTTGAGGAATGCTCTTTTTAATGCAGATGACACCTGTCCAATTCCCTTTTCAGTCTTTTGGCTTTGCCTAGCAATAATTTACCCCGTTATCATATAGCCAATGATTTTGGGTGTATATAAATCTATTCTACCTGATTTCTGAATCATGATCTTCATTGTGCAGCTGGACACCATGAACTGAATATATATATTTATTCGGCTTCATCATCAACTCAAGTGTCAGGTCATAAATCGGGCTTCTTCAATATGGGTAAAGAAACACTGTAAGGGGATTCGCTATCTAACTATCAAAATGAACAAGTGGCCACTCGGTTCTTCATATCCTCTGTTTTATATGTGTCTTCGCAATATAGTCCCTTCTTTGCAAAAGCAGTCTTCCAAAACTTCACTATGAGCAGATGTAATAGCAAACCAAAGCAACTATCATTTGGTCAAACATTTCGATCATAACCTATCTGTCGCAACCTCCATGCTCTGCCTTCCATCCCCCAGACAGAACTTGGTGTCGATTCATGTATGAACGGTGATTAAAACTATTCTTTTGAGTCTTTCAGATCAACATTCTATATGTTGAAATCTTCACAGCCATCCTTGCTCAAGTTTAGTGTTTGAAACCCTATCCCATCACCAGCTGGAGTCATTGATCATTCTTTGTGGTTTCACAGATTTGCAATGGCACGAATTCACCAGTAATTAGATCATTATTTTTGGTGAAGACTTACGAGTATTTCTCTGAAACCTAAATCGAACCATAGGTTGAGCTGCATCAATGGCTGAGAATCCATCTAAAGTATCGCCTTATGTTATAATCAAACCCATCTAGCCTTCTTTTATTAGTTCCTCATCTTAGCTGTGCCCGGACGATCACTTTACCTCATAAGATGCATCAACGCTCAATATTATCTCATGATGACTACGACCTTAGTGGGATTACGGGAACTATGAGATTTGTTTCCTCGTTAACTTCCTTACGGCCTGCAACTGCTTCACATTAAATGACAAGTGGCTTCTCGTTATTGGATCCAAGAGTTCTGATTGCATTGTGACTAGATCTCATGACCACCATTAATCTCCGTGAGTTAATGTTCGCGATTTAATGTAGAGTTCACCTTTATGCCGAATGCGATCCATGTCTCTTGTGATCCCGCAAGCTTCCACTGTCGATCAACTTATATCTCTGGGATTATGGGCACCGTTGGATGAATTCGAAGCTCAATTCCTTTGCAGGGTGCTTAGCAAGAATACGCTCAAGATCATCATTCAAAGCTAGACCTTGACCATGAAGTTCTTCATCTATTGTTATATTCACAAGTTGCGCCACTTGCTGTTTGTAAGAATGGCACTGTTCCACAAGATCTACAATTACTTTATGCTTGAGACCCTCTTTTGATTTTGGATCCAAAGCATTTAGCATCTCGATTAGAACATCTATAAGACCATGAACATTTCTAATCTCTATAATGCTTAAGGGTGAAAAGTTGAAATTTGTGGTTGATTGAACTGCCTCGAGCCTAGAATCTGATGATAGGAGCACTTGGTCTATCCTCAGGGGTTGGAAATTAAAACTTGTAGTCGGGATCATTGACGATGACATCTACATCACCAACATGATCCAATGCAAAGTATCAATGTCAACTAGTTTCACTTTAAATATCAGTCATACTACCTTAATTCCTGATTAAATAGGCTATGCTCTTTTAGCATTGTAACGAAACTTGTCAGTGAAAGCTTGCATGATAGCCCTTGTATGCTCATTTGATTCAAAAGCTTTTGCTGATTACGGAGACACTCATCTCGAATTCTCTCAGTTCTCCTTGTAAGCTATTAGCTTTTGTCCATGTAAATGTAAAATAACTGTAACCACCATGTTCAGAAATTCTCTTGCATGTGAGATGACAATTATAGTTTTTGACAATTTTAAAAGATATATTGCTAGCCATAAAACTGCACGTAGATCAAGGTGATTAGTGGGTTCATCAAGTAAAAGCAGATCGGGTTTTATGAAAAGGGCTCATGCATTAACCACCATCCCCACTGTCACAGTAATATCATCCAGCTTTCCTTCTGCAAGACAAGAAGACTGTAAATTTCATTCTGAGTAGCTTCTTCCACACTGGAATATCATATCCCTGCGTTCTAGCCTCCAAATAGTAAGGTGAATCAAATGTTATATCCCTTGCATGTGTGCTTGCAAGATCTGCTAATGCATGAGCTGCTTTTTTAACAAATTCTGCATCAGAACCTTGATACCTACTAACCACACTCTCTATTTCATGGTCAAAAACATGATCAAAAAGCCCATCTGATCCCAGGATAACAATCTCGCCCTCCATTATATCAGTGTTGTACACCATTGCATCTTTATATGTCTGGCCAATAATCTCAGAGCTCAACTGGAAAGGCAATCAAAGTAATGTTCTTGTGGAGATGTAACAAATATTACGTGGCCTTTTCAAAAGATCTGGAGTCCACAATCTCCAACATTTGCAATTTTAAGTGTCCCATGTTTTTCCAACATTGCAACAATTACTGTAGCTGAACCAGTCGAGCAGGCTTTTGCATGTGCCTTTTGCAGTAGAGATTGGGATTGCCATTCACCTTGTCATCAAGGCTATATGATATGTTAGTCATTAGTTCCTTTGCAAAAACAGCTGGATCTACATTTTCATCAAGCCAACTAGAAACACCATCAGCAATGGCAAGAATGCCCCCATTATAGCTACTAACAAATAGTGCATCTTCTCCACCTTTATCAGCCTTATTAGGATCTGAAATGAGCTGTGTGCCAACAACAAATGACGGCTCCAACATCAACTAGACCAGCTTCGATGACTTTAACATTGTCTTCAAGATCTTTACAGTGCTTCCTAACATTCATGGCTCTTTTTTCGAGCACCATGGCTGCTACCTTCTCCCATCTACTGGAGTGTCCTTATCATATTGAGCCAGAGCATTTTCAAAGCTTTATTTTGTTGCAAATCCCAATCTAATCCTGAAGTGATCAAAGTTGGAAATTTGCATTTTGGATCTCCAAACCAATTCAACCTCCTAAGAACATGTTAGAAAAATTCGGAGACACATTAAGGGAATTTATTTTCATGAGAGATGACTTTTGAAGATTAAAAATTGGGGGATTGGAAGTACGCCTACACATTGTTGGTGAAAGATGCCGGTGTGCCACTGAAGAAAGATATCAAACAGCTCTGTGGCAGCAGCGCGGTGTCCATTTCTTCCAGATGGGAAACCTAATTTCAAACAATGTGCAAGCTGAAATGATAAACGACCATGAATGACCAATTGTAGATGCCAAAAAGTGACTGAAATTAATGGTTATTAACATATCTAAAATATTTTAGGTCAATACAACTGTGGGATGCCTGTATGCAACCTTATAATTAATTATAAATGTCATTGGAACAGCAGAAACAAGAGCTCTCAAGGAGCTAGAGTCCCTGTTTTTTGTTGGAGACAGAAGATTGATTCATGTTTAGAACATAATGTGTCAACATTTGTAAATGAATGACTATATAATAAGTTTTCAACATCACTTTCTTCAAAAAATATTTTAATAGTTTAAGGATTGCTGTATGACCCCTACAAATATATAATGATTCAAGTTTCAGTACTTAAGATTACAAGTATAGTGTCATGTTATACAAGTGACAACAAATCTATATATAAATCAAAAGGCTTGAAGGATCGTAACCAAGTATTCTTAAATATTTTTCCACAAGGCTAATTTTTTACAATATTGGTTTGGATGTGACTTTTTGAACATATGATCAATAGGCATAAGCAGGAGATGCTATTTTTAAAATATTTTTAATATGATATTACAAATTTTATTTATGGTCCGTACTAAATTTATTTATTTTCTATTTCTATAATAATTTTTTAAAATTTTAAAATAGTTTAAAATTTTAAAATATTTTGTATTTATCATTTTTCCATAATATTATTTGGATTCATATATAATTTTATTTTAAAACTTTCATTTTTAACTTAAAAAATTGCCTGCTAAAATATATTTTTTCTACATTTTTTCATTGAAATTGTGTAATTTTTTTTTGGTCTAATGAAAAAATATTATACTCTTATGAAACAAATGAATGCTTTATGTTAGAGTGAACTTCCTTCTACATAATCACTTACCTGCTATTGCAGTTGTACTTCAAAACTTTCTGGTCAACATATACTATGTTGGTGCTCTGTCATCCTTAGCAATTTTTTTTTTTTTTTAAATTCAATTTTATGACATGTAGTTCTAGATTCAAACATACAACTAATTCAATCTTATCTCACTGGTTCTCTGCTTTTACCAAATTTCCATTGGCCAAATGAAAAGCCATTATTTCCCTCGCAATTGTTAGTCGCCATTGAAGACGGAGCGGCCTAGGGAGAGGCCTGTGAGCAAATTTGAAGACCTGATAATGCACGCTGTAAAGCCATGGGATGTTGATGCCGACGAGTTTTACGACAGAGATCTCAACGCCATGGATGCTGAAGATGCTCTTGGATTAGCTTTTCATTGCTTAGATTTATAAGCATTTGAACTCTCATTTTTGTTATTTTGGTTTCTTTTAGCAGTCAACCTGTAATTCCCTTTTTTTAATTGGTGATTTGAGTTGATCTTTAAACCCTAGCGGATTTTTTGCTGCAAACAATTTTCTATTGCATTACTTTTGCCTCGTGTCATTCCGGGGTGTTCACGTTTGTAGCCTACAGAATCGGGGCTCCAAAGGCTCCTTGTGTTGCAACATGTACCACAACTACTTAGGTTTTTTGTCTATGACCACTGGCATGAATTGAAGGGTTTGAAAACAAAGCCCGTATTGCCAACCATCAAAATAAATTTGAAGACAAAGTCCAAAATGTGCAAGCAGCTTCTGAAGCAGCCATGCAACCAAAATAACCATGATGCCCTTGTTTTTATTCATAACTTGCATAATAAAAATACAAGTGCAAAAACCTGCTGCTTTGTGCATTTCTTAGTTAATCTATGTAATTTCACGCCATCAATTCTGGAATTCCAGTGATTAGTGAAGTTGGTGGAACGAGGGTTGAATGGAAATCGAGGATGATTTTTCTTTGCATTGAGTAGAAAAAAATGTGGAAACAAAACAACTCTTAATGGCTACCTTGGTGGACGGGGGTGTTGATCTCATATCATGCTTCAATTCAAGAGAAGTTTTCACAAGCCTTTTTCTCCTAATTATTGGTGTCAAAAAATATTTTTACTACTAGCATAATTGCCCCTAGCCAATGGAAACACAAGAATTTTTGAATCAAAATTAATTAAAAAATAAAAAGTTTTTTCAACTTTAGAGATTTAATAGCTTTGGTTTAAAAAAAATTAACTATGACCACCATCCAAAACATTAGTACCCTGCCTTATGCAAGACATGGACTAATAAAGGGTTTAACAACAAGGGAATATTTACAGCTAACAATGATGTCTAGTTACCAAAACAATTTATGATCAATTTGCTGCCAAAATATATTATATATTTGTTCATGGAGATGAAAAGTGGTGATTGATCCTTAATACCTTTAGAATGCTTTAGATTTAAAGAACTTTCATTATGAGACATCAATGTCAGAATAATTCATAAGGTTGAAATCTCTTTCATGCCTTCATTATTACTATTGCTATTTCACTATAGAAGGATGATTTCACAATATATTTTAACTTGTACCTACTTAGCTACTTTATTTGGCATAATGAAAGTTTTTTCACTCTATTCCATCACTACTCATCGAAAAGATTTATTCAATTTTATAGTTGAACTATAGTTGAACAATTATCTGAGCTCCATGTTGAGACTATAGAGTGGCCATGATGGTAGACAGATGAACATAAGGTGGAGACACACAAAATGAAAAATATTGTAAAATCATAACCAAATCTCATTAGCTTTAGTAATACCAAAATTCTAGCCTAAACAAGCTATAGGTCTTTGTCAAACTAGCATGAATGCTAACATATATTTAGAAGCCTTAGCAACAATATCACTAAAGTGTTAAGGCCTGAACTCATCTACATCATTTCCCCACAACTCTAGGTTATAGTAGATTGTAATAATTGAAACTAAAAGTTTTGTGCCAGCTTCCTTGTAAGTGTGTCGACTTCTCTATGTGGAAGGGGCATACAATGTTAGAGCTTCATTTAGAATCATTCTCAATGGTTTCACTTCTATGATCCATGATTGTTTCCAAACTATGTGAAATATTTAGAAACCATAGTGATGTCACAGAGATCTATGAATTTCACAATTCTAATTGAAGTGAGAACTTTTTGTAAAGTATACCTATTTTGCTCGATGCAGCTTATAATTTGTACAACATGCTAACATGTGGCTTAATGCTTGAGAATATTGATGTTTATTATATATGTATTGATATTATGTATAAATAAATTTTACAATGTGTAAGGTTTAGAGTTCATGCACATTCCACAAGTTTTCTTTGTGTATATCTTCCAATAATTAATTATCATGAGACGACATATCTTTGACACATTATGTTGAATAGTTCACGCCCCTTGTATCCTATACGATAACATCATTTTAAGGCAATTTTCAATCCAACCTTTTTCTATGACATGCTTTTGCTATTGATTCCTTTGTTTTGCAAGTATATATTTGTAATACAATAGCTTGCAAGTATTTAGAAAAATTAATCATTGGGTGAGGGGAGGAGGGAGTGGGGGTGGGGTTGGGGAGGGGAAATGTGTATTTATACTTGATTATTGTCTTTCCTTGTCCTTGATTTCATTAAATGACAACTATATAAATAGTTGCTGGTGGTCAGCAATAAAATGAACAATTCAACCAAATGAACCAGTTGCTTAGAATGACACCTATTTCCATTTAGTGGGGTAGACAACAATGGCCAAACATGCCAACCACTTTCCCAATCCTTGTTCTCATCTTTCACTTTCCCATCTCTACTTTTCTTTGCAAAGTAGAATTCCTCCAATTGCGAAAACAAAATGTAGAAGGTGCCTATTTTTGTTGTTGCTCATGTTGTCTTGGTCGTTTCTTATTTCTTGATCATTTACTCTTGTCTAACTTGATTTGACACCCTCACAAGCATTTTTTTGAGGTCTAAAGAGATCTTGCTAGGGTAGAAGAGTACTGGCCAGCCCTGGGAATTGTGAGGTGCTTTCTCTTTATGCCAAGCTCATTTGGGAAACTCACAAGGATGTACCTTGCGCTAAGGCTATTTTGATGACTCGTGAGTAACCAATTATTTCACTCTTTTGAATCCATTTTACTAGAGAAACAAGTGAGCTACAACAAGAGTGCATATTCAATCTATGCCCATAACTACTCTGTTGTATCTACCATTGGTCCCCCCATCTTTGATCTGTTGTGTTGAAAATTTGAACAAGTTAGGACTGCAATTAAGTGAACTAGTTCAATCTATTGTAGGAAATTAAACTCTCATTATCATTTCAACCATCACATGGAGTTATATAATGTGTAGCATGTATAGAGGATGAACTCAACCACTATCTATAACATAATACAAGAGGTATTTAGAAACAAGGATTCTAGTTAAACTCTCTTTTTCATTCTAGAGTTGTAGTGTAGCCAATGATCCTCTTATTAGTGTTGCCACATCTATTATAATTTATTTATTTTTATTTTAAGTCTTGTAATATTTATTTTCTTATTCCAATAAAAAGACAAAAAAAATCACCGAGTAATCATTTGCAAAATGGCTCCAAGTAATATTGTATTGATTTTATAATTAATATGATACACATTATATTAATTTTTTTTTTTGATATTAAATTATTATATATCTTTCAATTTATTAGCCATTATATATAAAAAATGCAATCATAAATTTATGATTGCATAACAATTGTAATCAATCAATATATATTTTTAAATAAAAACAACCCAATATAATTAAAAATAAAGAAATGAAATGAATTTATGAACAAATATTTGTCCATCCTCACTCTTTCATTAGTGGAGAGTAGTTCAAAAAATAAAATAAAAATAAGAGTAAAACAAAAGAATAAGAATCCATTAAAACGATTATGCTATTTAGCACAAAATAGTTAAAAGCAATGTTTATGTTAGTGCAAGACATATGCTTTTTCAGTGGTTATACATATGCTTGTTCAATGGTTATACATATGTGTGTTCAATGGTTATTGCATATTGCAGGCTTGTGTCCAAGGGTTAAAAAATACCCACTCCATATGAGTTTTAATTTTTGTAATAAATTTAGATGAATTTAATGTGATGCTCTTTAGGACGTGAATTATTTAGTTTAAGATTCTCCTTTTTATGGTTTAATTTATTGGATTTGAGTATTGAGATATTGGTTTAAGACAAAGTGGATATTTTTGTCCTTCGTGATATCTATACGTTGACTTAGGTAAACTCTAGATGTAAGATCTAGAATTCCATGTTTTATTTATAACTTCATATGATGTTTGATCCAATAGCTAATAGTGAGGGACATTCATGATGTGCGACTTCCTAGGTATGTGCCTTTAGAGTGTGGAAAATTGTAGACGTTTGATGTGGAGAAATTTGTTAATGCCATATTTATTTTCTACCATGTTTCATGGAGGTTAGTACAATTCTACACAACCATTTCCAGCTTTGGCATCAAAACCTTTCTATGTGAAAGTGAGCATGGAGCTCCATATCTCAGAAAGGTTAACCTAAAAATGTACAACAACTATCATGAGCTATCTTGTGGACTAAAGAAAATGTTCAATTGCTTTACCTTGGGTATATGTGTGTGTTTTTTTTTTTGGGGGGGGGGGTGGATTCTTCATTATACTTGCTACATATAAAAAAAGAAGTTAGGGTTTAAAAGATTGTTTTTAATCAATTATGGGTTTTTATGACAAATATTTTACACCATACTTGGTAATTAATTATTAGAAAGAGTTTCATTTTTTTATCTTCACATTTCAAAACAAACTCAAGGAATCATCATTAGAAAGAGGATCCTTTAAAATCCTCTTTCTAATGATGGACTACTGGGTATGCTCCAAAACTGATGGATTGTTATCTTTCTTTTGCACAAAAAAAACCTTAGTTTTGATAATGGTTTGCTGAGTATGTTATGAAATGGTGGATACAAGTAAATACACTGTAAATTTAAAAAATAATATTTTACTTATTATTTGGATGATAGAAAACTTGCACCAATTATAACAAGAGTTTCAACTTTCAGGGCAATGCAGACCACATTACCAACACCATGGTTAGAGTGAGAGCAAGTTGACCAATCTATTGAACGAATTAGAATATGTACCCAACTATGAAGATCAAGATGGATATTTGATGTTGGTGGCGACTCATCCATGAGGTAGGTACTAATACCCTATTCCATATTGTTAGAGTAAAGGATTAATTTTATTTTATTTTATTAAATTACATTTACTCTCTTCTTAAGATTTCCCTCTATGCATATGCATTCCCATTTAATAATTAATAATTAATTATTAAATGTCATTTACCTCTTAGGGTTTCCCTTTTAGGTTTGACGATCTCCTTCTATAAGGATTGATCAATTGTAAATTTTAATTCATTATTTTAGTATGATAATATATTCTTTCATAGTTTCAGAGCTAAACCCTTGCCTAATATTGTCTTTTTCTTCTTTGTGATAGGTTCTTGCATGCAAGTGTTCTACTGGATCTGTGGATTTGTTCTCATCAAATCCTTCATGGTATATGAGCTGGATCAGCTATAGCTTGTTCTTATTTGGAGAAAAAGAGGAACGAGGTTTGCTAGAATAGATTTGGCTATTTTCAAGTTTTTTTGTGAAAATAGGGGGTCTCTAAATTTCTAAGCACTTTCAGGTCAAACAGACCTCATGTTTGAATTCAAAGGATGTTAAAACCCTATTTCCATATAAAACATACCTATTTTGGTCAACATTGCATTTTTGAGATTTTTTAACCTACTAGGGCCATACAACCCTTGGCACACAAATGGAGATACAAAAATCCAAAAAGTGCATGAAAAATATTTGCTTTAAAATAAAGCATTACTAGTTATGGAAATACCATTGTGATTTATCCAACCACTCGTAGTTTATTAAACTCCCTTCAGTCACCATAAGCCACTTCACCACCGCTCCGCCATCATCGTTGCCGCATGCCACCGCAACCATTACCTCCGTCTGATCTCCACCATTATGTTACCCATGCACCACTTCCAAGCCACCTCTGCCTAGCCTAGCCTGCCTGTAATCACATGGGTGACTAGGGGGCTCAAACTTAAGCTAAAGGTGGTTTTTTGGCAATTGTTTTTTCCATTTCAGGGTCATATTGGTATTCTTTCTTTAACTTGAGCATACAGAGGTGTTTTTGAGAAAATAAGATATTGTTAGAAAGATGATTTCAAGATAGACATGATGGTGAAGGTATTTTTTGAATTTTTTTTAAAGCTTGGTACCTATTTTTTTAGTCAAAGTCCTATGATCTTCTCTACATTCTGGGGGGCATAACATGCTTGTTTTAGCTCTATTTTTTGATCCAGAAGAAGTCCCAAAAAACTCTTGAGAAATTTATAGATTCTCTGTTCTTTAATCATTATTTTTCAAAGGTACACATGATTCTAAAATTGACCCTTTTTTTTGTTTACTTGTATATGCATTCTTTCTAGCATTTGGGGTTCAATTTTTTGCATTGTGGGGGGTGTTTTATATTATTATTTCTCTCATTTACATTAATAAAATAGAACTATTAAAAAAACCTTCTAAAATAATGGATGAGAGCTCTTCTTGTCTAGAACTTCTAACCCCTCATAACTATCACATATGGAAGTCCTTGATGACGTGACTTCTTCAATCAAAAGGGTTGTGGTCTTGTTGAGACGCAACACAACTAGTTTTATAGAGGCCTTTTGAGGTCATACAACATAGGAACAAGATGGATGAGGCAATGGATTTGATTACTTTACAGGTATTTGACAGTCTACAGTTTCATCTCGATGGGTGGAATACCCCTCTAGCTATGTGGACAAGGCTTAACGACTTGTTTGGTACAATGAATGAGTTTAGGGAACTTTTTTGTACTAGATTATTTTCCTTCCATTGAGGACTTTTTGATGAAGTTCAAACAACAAATATCTTTATTGTAGGGTTGTGGGAAGATCAAGACTAACACTGAGTGCATTTACCTGATTCTTTCTAAGATTCGTGGAAACTTTCATATTTTTTCTTCTACATTCCATTCCACCATGAATGCTTTGGGTACTAGAATTACCATGCCATCCATTGAGATTTTTTGTGATGGTTTGACTTGAGAGCAAGCTAAGCTCTCTCAATTTGATTCTCTTATAGGCTCACAGCCTTATGCATTGGTATCCCATACATCTTCTAGAAAGGAGATGAAACATAAGTCACATCGTATAGAGTCCCATATTGAATCTAGTGCTCACATCTCATTAGGCCCGCCTCCTCCTAAGGGGGATAAATCAAATCCAAAACGAGTCACATTGCTATGAGAAGAAGTTAGATGGCTAATGCAAACAGGTTTCAGATTTGATAATTCTCCTTCAAAAGAGCAACATTGATATTCCTTCTACTTCTCATATATCTTCTTCTTCATCATCATTTAAGTTAGATGGTAAAGACATAGGAAAGGGTCATAAACTATGTGCAACTACTACTCCACATTCTTCTAGATGGTTACTGGATTCAGGTGCTTCACACTATATGGCATCTTCTCAGGATATGTTCTCTTCTTTTGAGGCTTCTCCTACTCCACACATTTTGATGGGGAACAACACTATTATGACCATATGTGGGAAAGGTTCTATTGACATTGATAATGATACATTTCATGATGTACTATGTTTTCCATATTTGTCCTCTAATGTTATCTCTATTTATCAAATTACACATAGTGGGATAGGGAAGACAATTGAGTTTGCACAAGATTTAGTGCACATCAGAGATAGTGAGATCTACAATATTGTTTCTATAGATATTATTGATCATTCTTCCTGCTTATACTCTTTCTCTCATTTTGGTCTACCATCTCCACTATCAAAGACTTACTCTCCTTCTTCATGAGAGAATATTGAGGTGCAATGAGGTCACTTGAGCTTACGTGTTGTTCCTAAGACTAGTTTTGTGACTTCTACACCTCCACTTCCTATTCAAATGCCATCTACTGCACATGATTACTCTTCAACATTGCCTAACATTGCAACTCCATTCATCAATCCACCTAGTGTAGTTATTGAGGAGATCTCTTAGATGCTAGATTCAACACACCTATTATCCCACCTCCATTGGAGATTCCATTTTGGGATTCTCATGCATTCTCCGTTGAGCATCAACTTAGACTTCCATTTTCACCTTAAATTCGTGGGTTTCTTTCTCCTTGTTCAATGCCTTTGTTTCTTTCATATTGGATCCACATTGGTACATGTTCATCAACATAGGAACTCTACCATTTTGTGGGGGCTATGGAGTTTTGAGCCTCTCTCATGGGGGGTTTTAGTGTAATTATGGCTTTGAGAGAGTCTCTTGAGACATATCATTTGTACTTTTTTCTTTCCATCTCTTTTTGGAGTAGGGTTTTTTCCCACTTGGTTTTCTCTATTTCTCCATTTCATAGAGATTTGGTTGTGATTGGTTAACTCATTAGGTCTTGTTGCCGGGACCCAAGTTTTCTTTCAACACTGTAGTTTTCTTTCTTTTTCATGCATTATTTATAGCTAAATTGTTGCTCATCTTAATTTGGGGGGGGGGGGATGATGTTAGAGTAAAGAATTAATTTAATTTAACTTTATTAAATTATCTTTACTCCCTTCTTAAGATTTCCCTTTATGCACATGCATTCCCATTTATTAATTAAATATTAATTATTAAATTTTATTTACCTCTTAGGGTTTTCCTTTTAGGTATTATGATCTCCTTCTATAAGGATTGATCAATTAGAAATTTCAATTCATTTTTTTAGTTTGATAATATATTGTCTCATATTTTCAGAGCCAAATCATTGCTTTCTCTTGTCTTTTTCTTCTCTGTGACATGTTCTTGCATGTAGGTGTTCTACTAGATCTGTGGACTTATTCTCATCAAATCCTTCACATATTTTAAAATTCTTTTGTCTAAATTTTAAAAAATAGCATTGTAGAACACTCAAACACATGATACGAATGTTTTGGTTACAATATATACTAATCATCTTCCTCTGCAAATTTGGTTAATTAATTGCTCCAACTAGTGCAAAAAACCCATCATCATAGATTGGTTACCTAGTCTAAGGTACACATTTATTTGGAAGCATAGACCACCCTATAATTGCACAACTACATGTAATGTAGGTTTGGAGAGTAAAAAAGGAGCTCAAAAGTAGCACAGGAGGAATAAATTTTTGAAATAGGAGTAAGAAAACTAAGAGTAGCTCTTAAGATGGGAAAACAACCAACAATATAAAGAAAAAGAATTTGTGAGAGGAAACTAAGAACTAAGAAAGAATGGAAGATGAAAATAATAGGAGCATAAAATACCTTTGCTACTCTGAAATCATCAAACACATGATGCTGGGAGAAGTGAGCACAAGCCCTACAACCCCAAGGCAGTTGGGTGATGCCCATGGAAAATACTAGCCTTCCAAGATAAGGAAGATCCCTAATAGATTGCAACTCAACTCCATTGGCAACTGGGCATGACAATGCGAGGTCATAGTAGATTTGTGGCAAATGTTGTGCATAGGAAGTAGCACCATGTGGAAAAATATGCCAAGGATGCACATTGACATCCATATCCCTTAAGCGAGCACTTTTTTGAGGCTAACCATACCCATCTGAAACCTAAAGGGGATATCAACTTGGACAAGACAATTCCTAGCCATGGATCTCATAGTAAATAGTCTAATTGGCTAATTATATTTTAGTTAGTTAGCGGTTTATTATTATGTGTTACTTGGTAACATTACTATTTATTTATGTAGTATATATTCTTTTGTACAACAATTATTTTATAGGTGATTAATTCATAAGTAGTATTTTATTAAATCATTTAGTAATAATTTTATTGCAAATACTTTTTTACAAAAATTTACATAATTTTGTTAATGATTATTTTGAATTGGGAAATTTTTCATTAGAGGGATATTATAGTCCTACTCCCTCAAATTTTCTTGTCCCCAAGCAATTTTTTAGAATCTTATGAAGTGATTTTAGCTACAGTTAAGTGTTCCTCATCATCATCTTTATATTTAGCTTTCTTGTTGAGCCTTTTATTTTCATTTGTTGCTTTAATTTGGTGAATTTTGCCATTAAATATGTGACCTGGTTTCTATCTCTACTTATATCTAAGACATGATTTTTTAATCTCTAAATCCTCCTTAAAATATATGTGTCCTTTATCCCATAGTTTTTTACACCTATAACATGGATTATCTTCTTTCTTTAACTCCCATTCTTCATGATATTTAGGGCAAGTTTCTCTCTTGTGAGTGTGCCTTATATGCTCATCTATCTTTTTTTTCTTTTCAAGTTGATAATTTCACATTCAATGTTGTTTCAATTACAACATCCAAGGTAGCTAGATTGTGTTGTGATGTGGAGTCTAATCAAACTTGGAGGTTTGTTTGGCATGATTTTCTCCCCATCTTATTTCTACAGGGGTACCACCCCCAAGATGGGGTCAAGGGGTAGCGCCCCTATGAGGTCCTGGGGTGTTGGCTACTATTTTTCTATTATTCTAGCCCTAATTTTGTAAGCAAAATAAAGATTGTATAAAAAGGCTTAGGGTTAGGGATTTTCATAAGATGTGATGTGAAAATTGGTTCTTGTGACAATATTGAGTTGTAAGGGATTACAGATTGTAATCAAGTTGTAATCATTAGATGATAATAATATTGGACTTTTTGTTGGTAGATGTAGCCCAGGGATTGGGTGAACCACATTAAATCTTGGCATCTTGTTTTGTCTTTTATGCAATCTATTATTTTTTGATATTGGTTATATTTGTATTTAACTATTATTTCTATCTGAGGTTAATCTAACAAGTGGTATCAAAGCCAAATGGTCATCATTTTTTTTAAGCCAGACTTTCATCATTTTTTTTAGAAATCCTTTGTAGGAAAGTCTTACAATTGAGTGGGAGTCTCACGATTGAGTGGGAGTGATGGCAGATGAGGGTAAGCTGAGGGTTGACAAGTTTAATGGGTAGAACTTTCAGTTACGGAAGATGCAAATGGAGGACTATCTCTATCAAAAGGATTTATGGAAGAAGTTGGAAAAAAAAACTAAAAATTAGGGACTGTGACAAATGAGGAATGGGAGATTTTAGATAGAAAGGCACACGCCTGACACCATCAGTGACATTTAACATTACAAAAGTGAAGACAATGAAAGTGTTGATTGAAACCCTAGAGAAATTGTATAAAAAGCCCTGCACTTCAAATAAGGTATTTCTCATGAAGTGTTTATTTAATATGAAGATGACGAAAGGTGGATCTTTTGTGGATCATTTAAATGAGTATAATACTGTTACTAGTCAGTTATCTTCTATGGGTATTAATTTTGATGAAGAAATTAGAGCTCTCTTGATTTTGTGTTCTTTGCCTGAAAGCTAGAATGGCTTGGTAATGGTCGTAAGTAGTTCTATTTCTGTCTCTAATACCCTAAAATATGATGATGTGATCAGTGTTATTCTGAGTGGGGAAACTCATAAAAAAAATGAGGTGGATCTACATCAGTAAGTGCTTTAAATGAACAAAGAAAAGGCATAACAATTGAGAGAGGAAATAATTCCCAAAATTGTGGGAAATCAAGAGGAAAGTCAAAGGGGAAGAGGTCTCAATCTAGAGAACTAAGAGATTGTTGGTATTGTGGTAAAATAGGGCATAAGAAGAAAGGTTTCTAGACTCGAAAGAACAATGAAGAAGATAAACTAGAAGGGAACAAGGAGGTAAATTTGGTAAGTAACAAATCCGAAGAGGATGCTTTGCTTCTTTCTTTAGAAAGTATTTATGATTCATGGTTTTTAGAGTCTGGTGCTTCATTTCATGTTACACCTCATAGAGGTTAGTTTATTGATTATGTCCAAGGGGATTTTGGGCTTGTTTATTTTTGGGATAATGAACCCTATCAAATTTTTGGAAAGGGAAAAGTTAAGATTAAGTTGCAGAATGGGAATTATTGGCTAGTACATGAGGTAAGACATGTTCCAAGGCTAAGTAGGAATTTAATTTTAGCAGGGCAACTCGGTGATGAGGGTTGTGTAGTTACTTTTAATAATAAAAATTGGAAGGTTTCAAAAGGTTCCCTTGTACTAGAAAAAGGTGTGAAAGTAGGCACCTTATATCTTTGTATAGATCATATTGCTCCTTCTACTTTGATTGTTTCAAAGAAAAATGAATGTTTAGGAATAGTTGTTGTAGTTTAGTAGGGAGAACAAATAATTGCTATAGATTATGATACAACTTTGTGGCACAACAGACTTGGGCGCATGAGTGAGAAAGGTATGAAATTACTTCATTCAAAGCAAGTTTTACGAGGTCTAAAATGTGTCAACATGGATTTCTATGAAAGTTGTGTGTATGGAAGACAAAAGAGAGTGAGTCTTGTGAAGATTGGGAAGGGAAAGAAAAGTTTGAGATTAGAATAAATGGGTTTACAGGTTAAAAGAAAAGGATGGAGTTTAATAGAATAAATGGGTTTCTAGTAAGTGTTTACATTTTGGGGGCTCTACTACTAATTTGCAAGAATATGTTGACTCAGATTTGGTGATATGGGTACCAGGTGGAGTACTATAGGTTATGTATTTACTGTTGGTGGGGCAAGTGTGAGCTAGGTTTCTAGGTAATAGAAGGTTAATGCTTTATCTACTACAAAGGTAGAGTATGTTACAGAGGTAGCCAATGAGATAATAAGGCTTTAGTTCATCCTAGAAGAATTAGGACACCCTGAGAAGGATAATTATTTATTTACAAATAGTTAGAGTGCCATTCATTTTGTAAAGAATTCAATTCTGCATTCAAAAACTAAGCACATATAGTTGCGGTGCCATTTTATTCTGTTAGTTTTGGATGATGGACAGTTAAAGCTAGACAAGATACATATAGATGATAATCCAACAAATATGTTTACCAAGGTAGTAAAAAGGGAGAAGCTAAACTCCTCTTTAGCTTCGGTTAGTCTTCTAGACTAAAAAAAAAAAAGAATAATAGAGTCTAGGGTGATTTGATATTCCAGTGGGAGCTACATGCTTAGCAATGCTATGATCAATCTCCAAGTGGGAGGTTATTGTTGTGGAGCCTAATTAGTCACCATGTGGGAGATTATTGTGATGTGGAGTTTAATCATCCTTGGAGGTTTATTTAACACAGTTTTCTCACTATATTATTTCTATGGGGGTTTAGGGGTAGTGCCCCTGTGGGGTCCTAGGGCAGCACACCAAGTGCACTCCCTATTGTAGTACAAGGTGGGGTCGAGGGGAAATGCCCCTATGGGGGTTTTTAGGGGTAGCATCCTCAAAGACAAAAATGACCTTATATTGTAAAAGATGTTAGCTACTATTTTTCTGTTATACTAGCCCTAATTTTGTAAGTGGAAAAAAGCTTGTACAAAAAGGCTTAGGGTTAGGGATTTTCATAAGGTGTGATGCAAAAATTGGTTCTTGTGACGATATTGAGTTGTAAGGGATTACAAATTATAATTAGGTTATAATCATTGGATGGTAATAATATTGGACTTATTGTTGGTGGATGTAGCCTAGGGATTAGGTGAACCACATTAAATCTTGGTGTCTTGTGTTCTCTTTTATGCGATTGATTATTTTCTAATATTGGTTATATTTGTATGTAAATCTTATTTCCATTTGAGGTTAATCCAAACAACTTGAAGGCTAATACTAATCCTTTAATTGAATCTTTTAACCCATCTACAAAAATGTAAGTTAGTTTTTCTTTATCTAACCTATCTACTCTTGTAGATTATATAAATCTTTCAATGTATTCATCTAGTGATCCTATTTGTCTTTATTGAGTTAATTCTCTGAAATCACTTTGGGGATGTTTATGATCAATCATTTAAGAAATTTCTATGAGAATTCTTCTTACCTAAAGTTATATTTTCATATTCTTGAGTATGAATACCATGCCACCACTAACCAGGTGCCACTTTCTTAAGGTGTAAGATAAAAAATTGGATTGTGTCATCTTCTATCATGGGATTGATATTCAAGAATGCATTTCGTTTCTCCAACCATTCATATGCTATGATTTTTTCAGAAACACCAAAGTTCATAATAGTAACTTTATTAGCTTTGTGCTTGAGGGTTTTATTAGGCTGTTATTTCTCTTTACTAGGATTTTCTAATATTTTGGCTTCACATTACTCTTAAAAAGATACATTCCTCCTTGTTTTAGGACTTAGTTTTGAACAAACTTTTGCTAGCTCTTCAGTGCTGCAAGGAACATAGTTTTCTTCTATTTCTACTATAATGTTTTGATGGGGTAGGAAAAAAGGTTTCTTAATTTGTGGAGTATTTGATTGATTTTTATTTAATGAATGATTTGTACTTGCTTCCTTTCCCCTAAAATTTTGAAGGTCATTTATGGAGTTATTCACACGTTTAACTTCCCTCATGAGCTCAAGGACTCTTTCATTTTTCTCCATTAATATTTTGGATTTTATTTCCATAAATGTTCTTAGTTCCTTTCTTATTTTTTCACCCATGGTATTTTTTGTGATTGTTTTTTTTTTTTTTTTTCTCTTTCTAAATCTCCTTGGTCTCTTTGAGCAACTCGCATCAACTATCCTTCACAAGTTAGTAGGAATCATGCCCTGATACCAATTGTATTATCCCCTTCTAGGGTTGGACATATAACTACACAATTAGGTCATTTAGGATTATAATATTCTTAATAATTTATATTTATAAGTAAGAAGTATATATATTTTTAAAATATGAAATGTTATTACTATTTGGTTGATGGATTCAGAGGCATAGTTGATATACAAGCTACTTAGATACCATTTAAGAACTCCCTCAAATTTTATAGGTCCAAGTCCATTTTACAAAGATTTACATATTGTTAACCCCTACCCTTTATTAGGAAACTCTTAGATTGGATTTAAAAAAGATCCTTCTTGATACCAATCTATACTCCACGAGGGACTTAGTCTTTTAATTGAAAATGATTGTAAGAGTAATACTATGAAACCCTCTCCTTTAATAGAGAAGAAGCATAAATTGCTTGGTAATGAGCCTCATCAAAATATGAGTGGTAAGAAAATCATGGTTAAATATGTGGAGGGTTTTAGTGATAGCAAGAGTTATAAGAAGGAGATTAAGAGGGAGAAAAAGAAAAAAATTATTGAGGAAAATACAGAGTATGAGAAAACTGGTGATGAAGAGGAGAATATGGAAATGAGGGATTTGAGCTCTTATCTGGATGGTTATTCTGGTAGTAGGGGAATTTTTGAGGTTAAGCTTAAGGGGAAGAGTAGCAAAGCTAGAAATGTGGAGTCAAAATATTTTACTGAAGCTTTGAAACAGAATGAGGGGAACCAGAATGTGCAACCTACTCCCACTGAAAAGGATCTTTCTGATGCTAAGAGTCTGGAGGATATAGAAACTAAGAAAAATAATGAACATAAAGCCCTTGTTATTAAAGGTCAAGGCTTGAGTAAAGATAATCAGAAGGAGATATTAGAATAAAAGGGAACTAATTTTGAGAATTAGATCTATCTCAAGGAAAACTAGGACATTACTAATGATTTGGGTAAAAGGTCTAGTGAAGAGGTCAAAGATGACATTAAAATATCCTTCCTTCACAAAGCCAAGATGAAAGTATATGCTTCCCTCCAAGTGGACTTCTGGCTCTATAATTAACTATGCTTAAGAGGAAAATGGGTGAAATGCAAAAAGATCTGGAATAAGAAAGAACTAAGAGAACCCAACTAGAAAATCAAGCTGGGAATATTCCTAAGAGACTAAAAGAGTATGAAATGGAACTTTGACACTTGGTCAAAGAAAGTGGAAAAAAAATGGAGATGGTGACTTCTAGCTTATGTGCCACAATTGCCAATTTAGGGAAAAAGAGCAACATTGAGATTATGTCTCTTGAGGCTGTGGTGGAAAAGATCCTTGGTTGGTCGAGAAAAAGAACAAGATAGAGTACCAAGAAGGTGGTTGGAGAGGTTCCTAGTTCTACCATGGAAGAGATCATTTAGAGTATAATGAAGGCTGGCAAGGAATTAGCAAAGTTCATTAAAGAGCTAATCTAGTCATTGGTTGGGTTTGTAGGTGTCTGGTCTTTGGTTGGTGTGCTATTCTATTTTTTCTAGCTTTTCACAATTTTACTCCAAGTTCTAGATCCTTGTAAAACTTGGGTTAGTACTTTGTTTGAATTCTAGTTTCAAGTCCCTATAAAGGGTAAAAGCACATATCTGTGTCACCGTTTCTGATACAAAAACCTATTTTAGTCAAATTTTATTTGTCTATCAAAACTCAATTTCTTTCAAAAACTAAAAATACCCTTTTATAGATCTCAGATTCAATATCATCATTATATAAATTTTTGAGTGTTTTGATTATTTATAATATGTTATAATCTCAAAATATTATAAGTTGATATTTCAACATTTTAGAAGATGATCCCTCAAAAAAGGGAAAAAATAGTAAATCATATCAAAAAACTAAAAAAATTATATTTATCTCTAGAGGAGAGAATCATCTTCATGAATATGTAATTATTTTTCAAGAAGGTATAGATTTGATAGGGAAGTTTTGACGGGAGGAAAAAATTGTTGGATTCTGATGAGGTCAAACTTGAGTACTTATAACAAATAAAATATACATCAAAAATAATTATTTCTTTTTTTGTTCACTAGCTATACATGTCATCTATAAGATATTTTCAAATTAGAACAAAAAAAGATGATTTGCATATACTTGTTTGATGGGAACTACACCCTATTTTTTTACAATTAAAAAAGGGACTTGAAAGTAAAATAAAATGAATAAATTCTTACTTAAAAAAATTATAAAAATTATAGGCATAAAATTCATCAAATTCTACACATTTCATCAGTTTACATCATCTTCATATTTTAAAGACAGATGCCATTTTTTTTGTCATTAATGTTGAATAGTCACATTCTGATATCACATTTCTTTATAAAAGGTGACAAAAGTTTGTGCTTTTACCCTAAAACCTAATTTTTTGATGTGTTGTTGTGAACTTTGGGTTTCAAGTCCTTGTAAAACCTAGTGATACTTTCCATATATATATATTTTTTTGTAAGGGGTTTTGGGTCCCCTCAAAACCCATTTTTGCCTTACTCTAAAACAATATATACTTTTTACCCAAAACCATAGAATAATAATATTTGACCAAGTCAATTCCAAATAAAATGAGAATCAATCATACTAATGATTATTTAAAACTATAATTTCATTCTATTCTTATTTATAATAACATTATAATTTATATTTCTAATATTGAATATAGTTATTAGTTCTTCCATGTATACTACTTATTAATTCAATGTATACACTATACTAGGAATTTTTGTTACTAAATCTATATACAACTTGTAATAAATAATAATAATGTATACCTTCTTGAATGCGGATGGTGTCACTATATAAAGAGGAACATCTTAAATCATTTGTTCCTATTATCTTTAGTTTCTTCGTTCTAAGAGGAAGCTATTGATTATTATGAATATTAGAGACTAATATTCCCTTCCAACACTTGGGTAATTTTTGATGAGTATGATATGTTGAATACATATGTTTGATAAGGGTCAACTCATCAAATGTTTCCCTTTATGAAACTTATTTTTTTATTATTT
This sequence comes from Cupressus sempervirens, assembly GCA_028749045.1. Lineage (NCBI taxonomy): Eukaryota > Viridiplantae > Streptophyta > Pinopsida > Cupressales > Cupressaceae > Cupressus > Cupressus sempervirens. The sequence continues at coordinate 630,977,498 of CM053786.1, read as the reverse complement.
TATCTCCCTTAGTTCCCCTTCACTTGGGGAATTAGATAATAACTTGGAAAACTTTAATTTTTTGTCACCTTGATGCAAAAGATTGTCTACTTTGAATTTAGTAGTGAGTCAGATCCATAGGATTGGCTCTTTAAAATATATTTCTTAGGTTCACCTTTCTTGGCATCTTTTCACCTTTTCTACCATTCATACTTATAGCATGTTCCATATCTGATTAGATCGTAGGTCGATTGGAAATGATTGAAAAGATCATGAATGAAGAATGATGGATTTGGTAAAGAATGATTTCAATCATTATTTTTTCATTGATGTCAAACTTGCTAACTACAAGCATGACAATTGCTTTATTGATCCAAATACTATCACTTGGTTGATTGACAAGGAGGAGGCAATCAATAAGATGTAACTAGAGCACCTAGAGAAAGGTTGAAGTTATGATGTTGTGATGAAATATAAGGATCAGCTAAGCTATTGATGAAATAATGTATTGATGACATACTCTAAGACACAAGGAATGGACACGCTTAGATAAACTCAAAATGCAAGGTTTAACTAAGTCATTTGTAAAGCATAACTAAGATCATTTGTGAGTGCTGAGCAAGCTAGTTAGTGTTGAGAAAATTCTTAGTTGAAGCCGAGCCTATTCAACTTCAATGTGTGCCAAGAAAATTCTTTACATGCCAAGAAAAATCATTCAGGTGTCGAGTAACATAGGATTGTCTAGGTGCTGAGCAATAGAGGAAAGCTTCTGGTGCTGAGTAAAGTAGAAACAATAGAGGAAGCTGAGTAATAGAGAAGGAGCCAAGCATCAATAAATGTAATAGAAGCCAAGTAACACAAAAGGTGCTGAGCATCAGTAAACCAATGATGCTGAGTTGCTGCATTATTTGTTAAGTCAAAGATTCGCTAGATTAGTAATGATAAGTTTGTTACATTGAATTTTGTGAATTAGTTGGATGATAAGGATGATGAGTAGATGTCATAGAATTCTATGTAATCCATGCAAACCAATTCAAGGTGAATATTGATGAAGTCTCTAGAAGAAACAATTTGGAGGGAAAACAATATCATTTTCTTAGATCAATTCAAATTGATGAGTGGGAAGACTTGAGCAAGAAATGAAGAACATAACTTCTTTATAAGGAGTTACAGGTCAGAGATCAATAGCATGTGTGAGAGGGAGTTGGTCATAAGTGTGGTCGAAGCCAAGAGAAGGCTAGTGTGAAGGAGAAAATAGTGAGGAGTAAGCACATAGCATTAAGACTCTAAGTTGATCAAGTGACCATGGAGTGCATTGGCATAACGAGTGGAAGAACTCGAGGAGATAGATCTTGAAGGGTGGACAAGCTATCAACATTGCAAGGAAGAAAAGCCAAACAAAGAAAATAACTGAAGAGTGATCTAAAATCTACAAGGTTAGGGTTGCAAACTTTGTCAGGTCAAAACCTTTCTAATACTTTCTTATCATTGTATTAGACATTGAAATCCTACATTGCTAGGTTAGCTTAACAACTAGGTGGATAAGCCTCAGGAAAAGGATAGAAGATCCCTAGGAGAAGGATAGGAGGTCCTTGGAGAAGGATAAGAGATCCTCAGGAGAAGGATAGGAGATCCTTAGAGAGGGATAAAAGATTCTTTTGAGAAGGTGACTATAAATCCCATGGACTTGGGTGGGCTTAACAGCTCTATGCAAATCCTTTAACAGGGTGACATTCTAAGTTGAAAATTCTTAAGTCCTCTAATAGGGAAGACTCCTAACAAGGTGTATAAATCCTTTAATAGGGTCACATATGACAGTGTGTAAAGCCTTTAATAGGGCAAACCATCAGAAGTGGTTGAAATCAATTGTGCATGTCATCCCCACCCGAGTTTTACCTTCTTATTCCTGGAGGGTTTTTGGGTCACCAAAATCCTTTGTGTTATGATTTTTCATGATTGTTTAATGTTCAATTGCATGCATCATAATTTTAGTTTATGCCATTAAGGATTTGACAGAAAAATTATAAGAGGTTCAAGGGTTAAGTCAATAGAGCATTTTATGAATATTATCATTGTCTACATAGATCACTAAAGGATTCAACATATTTTTCTTATGATTTATGGGATTTTATTGGTCATGAAACAATAATGGCCAGGGTGGTCTCAAAGTACTTCATAAGAAAGGTAATTTTCAACTCCTCAAGTTATCTCTACCTATGAGATTTTCACAATGCTTATATTTTCAACTTCCCAAGTTATCATTTTTACAAACCTTGTATTGTTGACTTGATTAACTTTTGCATTTTAGGCAAGTTTTTGAAATTTTTTTGAAGTGGTGTAAGGTCCATTATGATTTTCTTGATTAAGTTATGGATGTGATTGTGTAAAATAAATTTATTAGCAATGTTTTCTATTTTAATAATATTGATTAGCTTATGGATACGATTGTGTAAAATAATTTTATTAGCAATATTTGGAAATATATTTCATGATTCATCATCAGTGTGAAAACTTTCAAAGTTTAGGGTTACTTTTTTAACTTTTTCATCCTATGATGAATTACCAAGCGTGATTCCAAATCATTGATTATAATAAAAACAACATAGGATAAACAAGTAAATGTTGTGCTAATAATTTTCATAATGTTTGTCTCTATGGCTTCAAAGGCCTTCAATTAAGTTTGTTGGCATGTTGAGATAGGCTCATGATGGGGCAAAACCAAAAACCCTACAAGGGATGCTACCTTACCCTCCACTGAGTAGAGTTAGAACAACCATTGAGTTTGGTAAATCTTGTAACTATATTGTTAAATATTTTTGCAATAGAACATGTTTTAAAGGACACACATTTATTATTCGATCATTATGAATGAAACTATATCATTTTCAATTCCTTTATCTTTTTAGCGATATTTTCTATTTTAATTATATTGATTAACTTATGGATATGATTGTGTAAAATAATTTTATTGGCAATATTTGAAAATATATTTCATGATTCATCATCAATGAAAATTTTAAAGTTTAGGGTTACTTTTTAAACTTTTTCATCTTATGATGAATTACCAAGTGTGATTCCAAATCATTGGTTATAATAAAAACAAGTAAATGGTATGCTAATGACTTGTATAATGTTTGTCTCTATGGCCTCAAATACCTTCAATTAAGCTTGTTGGCATGTTGAGATAGGTTCATGATGGGGCGATGCCAAAAATCCTACAAGGATGCTACCTTACCCTCTACTGAGTAAAAAGTTAGAACCACCATTGAGTTTGGTAAATCTTGTAACTATATTGTTGAATATTTTTCCAATAGAACATGTTTTAAATGACACATATTTATTTATTTGATCATTATGAATGAAACTATATTTTTTTCAATTCCTTTATCTTTTTATCATTATAAAATTTTAAGTTAAAATTAATTTTCCAAATTTTGAAAATATTTTTGTTATATAATTTTTATTCTTTCTTATAAAGTATTAAGAGTGAACTTTTATGTTGGTTACTAATATTTATTATGAATTTTTATAATAAATTCATTTTGTATTTGTCCAAACATAGACTTAAGCAATGAAATATTTCAAATGCTTTTCTAAATAAGTTACCTTAAATCATTAAAAAATTAAATTAATTTAAATTTTTATTTTAAACTTTATTGGAGACTATTATTAATTTCAATTAAATTAATTCAATAAACAATTTATTTAATCTTTTATAAGTTAAAAAATATATATTATTTTTCATTTTTAAAAGTTTAAAATTTATTTTTATATTCTTGAGTATATTTTTATTAATAATCATAAAAAAAATAAAAGATAAGTTACATGAGGTTTAATTTTTTGGTTAAAGGCTTTCAATAGTATGCATATATATATATATAAATAAGCAATGGCTGGGAGAGGTACATTGTGTAGATCTCGACTAGCGAGTGACTATGACTCGCTCCCTCAACCACATCAGAAACCTCAATCATAAAGTAAAATAGACAAATACAACTTGCAAGTATGGGGTAAGTAACCATAGAACTACATATAAATAATCCATCTACTATCATCTTGAGATAATTGAAAATCACTAAATGAACATACATGTATCATCATTGAAATAATCATAAACAGATGAAATAACTAAGTACCTCAACACATATATCAACTGAATATGAAAAACATTTAATCTAATTTGGTAACTAAGTATTGATAATCATAGACATTAACATAAAATAGGCCTAAAATAATCTGACAATACAATTAGAAAAGTCAACTAGAGGTAGGCATTACATCCAATCCCCCTAGACTTAGGCTTACTCCTGGAAGCCTACAAGAAAGATGAAACTAAACTAGGGGTAGGCATTATTGGAGGAAGGGAGGAGAGCGAAAGAAGATGGTAGGATTATTATCTAGTTCTACACATTTGAGGTTTAGGGCTAGTTTTAGAATTAGAGTAAGGTTTGGGATTATGTATTAGTTAGGGTTCAAACTAGTAATGTGACTCTAGTTAGGATTAGATTATGGTTAGGGTTCAAACTAGGATAAAATTATATTTAATTTATTTTTAAATTTAAAACATAAATATAATTGAATATTTTAAACCATCTAAACATCTAATACGTCTTTACCTACAAATATATCAAAAAGGGAAGGAAAGCTCGATTAAACTATAATTAACTATATAATTAAATGAACATCTAAAACATAAATTTAAATGAACATCAATATTATATGCTTATTGATCTATATTACTTAAAGAAACATATATTGTTTAATTTAAAAGCAAAGAGCTTGTAAGATAAATTTATCTTAATGAATTATTATGACAAGTGAATTTGTCCATTTGTATGTACATGAACTTATATTAGAGGTTCATTGCTAATATAAGTGGTAGGGAGGAGACAGAAAGAGAGAGTGAGTAGAGAAATGAGGAGGAGATAGAAAGATTATGGTAGGAGAGAGAAAGAGGAAGGGAGGAAAAAGAAAGGGAGGAGAGGGAGAAAAGAGAGGGTGTCCCCTCTCTTTTTGCTCTCTCCTCCCCATCATTTTCCTCTCTCCTCCCTCTCTTTTTCCTCTCTCCTCTCTCTCTCTCTCTTTTGAAAATGATGAATGGGGATGAAAAAAGAGAGAAAGGGAGGAGCTCAAGGAAAACAAGATATGAACTTGAATTTTTATGTTTTTTGGTTTTCTAAGTTTAGAATTTTCAAATTTAGATTTGTGTAATGAAGTTTTTTTTTAATTGTCTTACCCAATGCTTTTTATAATAAAAACAAGTTTTATAGGGATCCTAAAACTCAAGATTTAAAACACATCATAAGGCTAATAATAATCAGAAAGAGCCCAGCCAGTAAAAGAAGGCCAACTAAAAGGCCAGTTCAACAGATACACAAAGAACCAAGGCTGATAATAAGTAGATAAAGCCCAGCTAGAGAACGAAGGCCAACCTATAGGCTAGTACAATAGACTAATAAACCTACTAGAAAAAAATAACTATAGCAACCATTCATTCCAAAAGATATGAAAAGAAAAACCATTGTTAATCCTCTATCTTTCTCTCCAGCTCTTGCATTATTTTTGTTGCTTTAGAGGCTTTGTTAATCTCCTCAGCCACATGGTCCTACTTCTTCTTACTATCCTACTCCATGCTACTAAAGGTTATGTCAGTAATCACTTCCTTTTCTATCCTGACTCTTTATTTGTCCTTCTCCTCACTTTCATCTAGAAGACCCCTTGTTTTCAACATTCTAGTAAGGGATGAGATATTGTCATTGATAGAGGTCAGAATGGTAAGCATCTAATTTTCTAGACTATGGTTGTAATTTCAAAATTGTGGATTATCTTCTGAACCAAACTAAGATGATCCCCCTAGTCATAGTAATTCCCACAATCTGGCATCTTCCTTTTCTATTCTAGCCGACCTATTTTTTCTTTGAACTCCTCCAACTCATGGTAAAGCCATTTGATCCACTTGAAATTGTCAATCATGTTGTTCCTAGCATTGTTAAGCAAATTCATGTTTGTCTCCCTAACATTATCTATTATGGCTACTAAATCTGGATCAATGTGATACTCTAACTAGAGCTAACCCTATTTTTCTTCCAAAATTTATTGGTTCATTGCCTCTCTTACTATACCCATTTTAGAAGTTCTTACATTAAAATTTCTCTAGGCCATGTGCCTATCCTTAATGACCACCTCTGCTTACTCGCCATTTTTCTTCTCCATGACTAGTTCTTGAGGATGAATAGGGGAAAGAGGAATAGTAGGAAGCTCTAGCCTAGAATCCATAATCCCCTCCTCATCCTTCTATTTTGACCTCCTCTATTTCTTAGCTATCGGCTCCACTGATTTAGTTTCCACCTCCTCTTCACCCTCGTCATCAATTTTCATAGCATCCTCATCCTCATTATACTCTTCCTCTATTTGTCCAAAATATTTTGACCAATGGCCTTTAGGGTTCTTCCTACTCAGGGTTTTTACTAATGAAGGTGACTTCTTTTAGAATCCTTGGCCTTTTTTATAGGTGTAATGTTCTCTTCCCCCTCCAAAATAATACTTTGGACATCCTTTGAATCAGATGAGAAACTAGAGCTTCCCGTATCTATAGAAGCATTTGCACCTTGTAGGGGGGTTTTGCTTATGGTCCGATCCTTGAAATGCTCATAGATTAAAAGCAATAACCCCTCATGTAGGGCTAGATTCGCTGAGGGTTTCTTCTTATGCCCAAAAATAGTCTTACTCATTAAAGTATATAAATAATAAGGGAACAAAATCTTGACATGATAGCAAAAGTGATTGAATAAAACAAAGTGATGTGTTCTTACTCTATCAAATCTAGTTTCCAAAGAAATATACTCTATAATGGCTTGTAAAACATACCTCCATAGCTTCTTGATGGAATCCATTTTGTAGTAGGTTTCACACTTTACTAGTTCATTTCTCTCCTTTGTATTCTTTGCAAATTCCTTCATGAAATTTGCTGATATCTTCTTGTCCCTAAAAAACTTCATCCTCTCTACTAGAATTTTAGTTACCAGAGAAATGATTTCCTCAGTGACCTAAAACAAAACCCCATCCATTTTCACACTTCCATCCTTCCATGAATCCACCATACTATTAGTGATCACAAGATCAAAACCATGAAGTTTTGAAATGTAGTTGGCTATACCCCCCTTCTCTATCTTTTCCCAAACTTTCATCATGTGCTTCCATTTTTTTGCTTCACCAATAGGTTCCTTCCTTATTCTTTCCCCCACCATCTCTGAGTTCTCAATGCTCACAATTCTGATAAACCTCAACTTCTAATAACCCTTCTCCAACATCTGGAAACCTTGATGGGTACATCTATGATAATTGCCAAAATGTCTATCTTTACCCCCAAAATGGTAAAGGAAGAGAGAGAAATTGACCCAAGAAAAGTGTCGAGGTGAAACTGATAACCTCATCTGACTACATTTTCCATAAATGCTATTATTATAATTACTTAAACCCTAACTTTCATTAAACACCATCATGGCAATTAGATATCTATCATACCACCCTAGATGTTGTCTAGTTCAATTAGGCTTTTTGCCTCTTTTAGAATATTTCCATCAGAATTCCAAATCATACCCTTTTCTTGTCTGACTACTTTGTTGGCAAACTAGTCTGCCACTGAATTTGCCTCCCTATATTCATGGGTGATGTGGACACTTTCAAAATTTTCAAGAATGGATCAGGTCTTATCAATTATAATTGCAATTGACCATGATGGTTGAGTGATCCCTTTAATACACCTTATAATGTTATATGAATCCCCCTCCAACCATAATTTTTTAATTACCATGTTCAAAGCTAATTTCACCCCATGGCATGCAACACTGGCTCTTGCATAATGGTTTGTCTCATATCCTAATGGATGAGAAAATGCTGCCAACACTTCACCATAGCTATTTCTAATGATACCTCCACAATCTGAAGGTCTAGTGTTCCCTTTGATTCCTCCTTTGTCATTGGTATCTCTCTCTAGGCTATCCTAATGCAAATCCAATGTCATCCTCTCATTAGCCATTCACTCTAGTGCCATCTATCAGCTCAGCTACCACCAACCTTAACATCGTCCCCATCCTTGGTCGCACATCTATCATCATCATTGGATGCATCCTGCCAAATCCATATCTTCCATTATCACCTCATCCTTAGCTTCTCCATCTTGCACCAACTTGAGCCATCCTGCTATCTTATCATCCGAAGCTCCTGTACAGCTTGTAAATAATCTTTTATCCAACTCTTGTATCATACCTTGTATCATAGCTTGGTTATCCAATCTTGTCCAAAAAAACTTGTACATTTGTACCATATCTTGGTCTGTTAGCTTGTACATCCTCTTTAGCTTAGTACCATTGTATCTATCGAGCTTTTGTGTTAGTTCATCCTTGATCAACATCTTGCACACATCGCACAAATCTTGGTTAGCTGTTCCAATGCATCCTTTAGCTAGATCTCCTATTATCAAAGTGTTATCCTACTCAGTTCAGCTTGCCAAGTGCATCACTCATCCAAATCCACCAACTTAGGTGCTCTCCGATAGATCCTTGCAGGATATAGCTTTCCTCATGTCTGATCTTGGTCCGTTAGTACCTTGTGCTACCCATCTCATTGGAAAACGGTTCTCTTTTGGATTTTCACTTTCTTTTGATTTGGAATCTTCCCTTTTGGGTCTTGAAGTATCTTTTCCAAGCAATCTTTTTGCTCCCTCCTCAAAGTTGCCACGATCTTCCATATCATGGTATACTGAGAATAGGGCAATCTAAGCATAAGGTTTTGATCAGGTCTTTTGTTTGTTTTTCTTTTTTGCTTGTGAGTTACCTAGTGTCAGTTCCACACTGCTTCCTCTAGGATTTCATGTGTGCTACTAGGGCAATCCTTATGTGTTTGTTTTGAGTCAAATTCATCAGTCCTCTGGACAGTTGGTGAAAAGGCCTTGATTTTTTTAGTTACCTTGGCAATTAACCAATAGTCCTATAGAAAATCTAGTGCTCAACTACATGGTGGTACTTCTCTTTGAAGTATCCCCTCGCTCAAAAAGCTTCAATAGAATCCCTTCATCTCCATTATTCCCCATCGATATCCAGCATCTATCTCTCCTACCCTAGCTTATGCATCAGTATCTCTTTGAATCAATCATCAGTCTTAGCTTTAGTGATCCACCAATCAAATCAATCCACCAAGCCTCATCTTTCAAGATCCACAATCCTAGTCCTAGGGATCCCCGAAACCCATCTCTCACCAATCTAGCTCTTTGAAATCCTGTTGCATCAGCTTTATAATCCCCTCATCCTTCTCCCTATCCTGGATTCTTTTTTATGGTGCTCCCCTCCTTCATCCTCCACCTTCCCTAAAGTCTTAAGCTTGCTTCCTCTTGTGCATATGATTCTCCTTTATCATTCTCCCATAGTGAGAGTTTAAGCTAATTCAACCCCTTCTCTTTGCCAATCTGAGTCTCCTTGCTCATCCCAAATTATTGTATTTTTTAAGAAACCATCGAGCCTCATTTTCTCTCCCTGCTGCCTTCTTGAGGGGGCATCATGCAGTCCATTCTCTCTCTTCTACCCGAGACTAGGGCAACTGTGTTGCTCCATAAAGTCATCTCCATGTCGTTTATATCTGAACTTTTTTGAAATAGTGTTGTTTCAACACTATGTCAAAGAGGGGCAAAATGTAGACACCTAAAATCTTTTTAAAAATAAAGTACTTTTATTTTTTGAAAAAGTCCTTGATGACATCATCATCAATTAATTAATTAATTAATTAATTTTTATGCCATTAAATCCCTTTATCTTAATTAATAATATTTAATTAAGGAATCCCTCCCAAAAATGTTTAAATCTTATTTAAAAATTATTTCTTTATTTATTAATTATTTAATTAATAAATTGACCAAATATCCCAAAATAAATAATTTATTTATTTTTTGTCCAAAACTTGGCCAATTTTCTTAAGACCACTAACCTCTTCCAAAATCTTCTAATCCTTCTTTAATTTTGATTAAAGGCTAATCCCATTATTTCCTACCCCTAATCCCAACTCAAAATATTTAATTAAGATTAAATGTTAATGCTCATGTTTATTAAAAATATTTTAATAAATATCTCCTCAACCCAAACCCTTGAAATAAATAAAACTTTATTTATTTCCTAAAAACCTTATTTATCCTCATCCTAGGAAGTTCTAGACTCTTCTAGAAAGTCTCCATCCTCATCCAAACCCTAGACTCTTCTAGAAGATGTCAATCCTTATCTTTAATCCTAATCCTGATCCCCCCTAACCTTGTCACATTCCCTAAATATGGGTTAAGACTTGCTAACCCAAGCCAAAGCCAACAAATATCTCCTCCTTCACCCACCCTCATTAAATGCCATCCACTTGCCCATCTCTAACAAGCCTAATCTAATCTTAACCCAAGCCTAAATCCAAGCCTTAATCATTTGCACATTCCTAAGTCAAGCTTAAGACTTTCTTAATCCAACCCAAGTCAAAATATCTCAACTCTCTCACAAATATCCCAACCATAAAACTTTATGAAGCCCACAAAGCCATAAATGACTCTTACAAGCCCATTCATTTCTCTTACAAGCCATTATGAGGGTCTTTATGAGCTTTAAGCCTCCTTTGTTGACCCCTCAACCCCTCTTTCTCTAACCAATGACCTTGTGACATGTGTCACTCCCTGATTGGCTGTAAGGAAGCACAATCCATGTGCTCTCCTCTCATTCAATCTAAACCTTCCATAAGCTTTCTCCCATCCTTGCATTCTAGCCCTTGATCCCTCATGCCCTTTACCTATTTAAGGAATCCCCTCCCAAGCCATTTTAACACAATCTAGAAAGAAAAGCCATAATGCCATTTTGAGAAGCCATTTTTACATCAAATCCATTCACCAAAATCTATCAAAAATCCTCCATTGAAGCCCATTTGAGCATTTGAGCATACATACATAATCAAGCCATCTTAGCTATTAGACACACCTCTACATCAAGTGATCATCCTCATTGAGAGAGCCTATCCATGGCTCATATTCTTATTTGAGGACTTCACTTTGTCTCTCATGAAGTTATGTTAAATTAGTATGCAAATGCTTTTTGATTATTTTTAATTTAGTGTTTCTAACATATTAAAGTAGCATATACATTTTGGCACGCCCGGTGGGAGCCTGCATGGGTCATCTTCATTGGCTTTTTCAGTCAAGTTTTCTATGTCATTTGCTAATTTTGGCTAATTTTGCTTATTTTTGTGATTGGTAGGATTGTATAAATTGGTTTTGCAGGTCCACATGAGCATGAAGAAGATAAAGGAACTCATAGTCTATCTCATAGTGTTTGCAGATTTTTCAAGCTTATAGGTGGACAGAGCCCTTGGAATTCTTCTTCCTCTTCTTGTCTATATTCTTCTTCTATTCCATCTACTTCTTCTTCTTCTTCTTGAGAGATCTTGGCATTTTTTTTTAAGGAAGCAAAATCATACGCACTTTTTTTTAAGTGCTTAAAATGAACCCCCAAATCATACTTAAATCCATTAAAAACTAAAAATTTGCAAAAAAAAAAAATCTTTTAACAAGTGAAACTAAACCAATCCAATCATTTGCATCCTTGCAACATCAAGGTTTTAGATGCATTCATGCAAAGTTAGGAACACTTCATTTTTGAAAATTTAAAAAGAACTTCAAGTTTTCATTTCAAAAGGTTCAAAATCAACACTAAGTGCACACTAAAATCTAAATCAAACTCAAAGCATCAATCAAGGATAAAATGAACCTCATTTGCAAATATTTTAAAGTTCTTTTAAAATTCTTATGAAAACTAAGAGTCCTAAATGGTTGCCAAAATTGTCCTAAAAGATTTGTTATTTGTTCCGAACAAATGTCTTTTTGTAAAATCTTAAATGTTTCCTAGGTTTTTCATGCATCAAAACAATTTAGGAATATCATTTTTTTAGGCTTAAAACATGCAAACTAGAACAAAAAATCTTGAATGAAAACCAAAGTCTTACGAGTCATTTTTTTTTTTAGTCAAAAACAATCTTGAATGATCTAAATTGGAAAGAAAAGCATCCCTATTCCTTCCTCTTTGAATTTTAGTTCAAACAAACTCAATCTTGAATGATCTAAGGAAAGAACTTGAATGTTTAAACACTCGTCTTTGAATGCATGTTGCTAAAATCACTCTTGAGTGCCATGGATTAAAATCAAGTTTGTTTGTTTTCATTGGAATGCATAACAAATCCAATCTTGAATGCCATAGATCAAATAGTCATTATCATACATCACACTTCATCTTTTGGGGCATAAAAGGAATCCACATTTTAGAAACTTTCTAAGTTATAAAGAAAAATAAAGACACTTTGAGTGAGTTTGTTGTTGGACTCACCCTCTTTAATCACCCATCATTCTAACCATTGGTTTCAATATCAGAACCATATATGGGGATGGGTCTACCTAAGAAGGTGTTAAATGCTCCACAAAAATAAAACTCCACTCACTTGAGTTTTTATTGGATTTTCTAAAATAGAAAATTTCTTGAATGCACATTAGTCTCGCTAACACTTCATTTGGGCATAAAAATTGAACAAATCTTGATGTGGAGGGCCTCTGGGCATGCGCTTGAAATTGAGCTTTACACACATCTTTGTTTTGGCCTTAAAATGAACAAACACCAACTCTTGAATGCCTTAAAGGAAATTAATCGATACTTGATGTGGAGGGCCTCCAGGCGCGCGGGTTTACTTTCTTGTTGACCCTAACTCTCCTTTGTGTATTCATTATTTGATCACTTCTCTTTTTTTGGAACATTTCAAATTGGAATTGAACCTTTGCATCTTAATCACGTGTGTTTTCAAAAAGTCTAGATCAGAAAACTTAAGTGTCAGTTGGAAAAGAACTCTATCTTTTAGCCCAAGATCATCCAAGTCTTCTCTCCCCTTGTCGTCTTTTGAGGCCATCTTGGGTGCATAAGATTAGGATCCAAAATCTTGTTTAAGTTTTAGGAGGCTTGCTCGGGGATTTCATTACCCCTTGGGATGACCTCAACTCCAACGTTCTGGTGGAGTATAAAGATCGGGAAGTGAATCCAAAGACACCTCTCTTGGGATCAAAATTTTGTCACTCGGGCTAAGCCTCAAGGAACTTTATACCCTTGAGAAGTGAAAGAGGAGAAGTGGGTTACCGCTCCTCTTGGCTGTGTGACATCTTTTTGGTTTCATCTATGGATTTGGACCTCACATACCTTGCATATATCGAGGACTCCTTAGCTAAACCAAATTTCATCCTTGTAGAAAGCTTCCTAAGATGTTGGTGTGTTTGACATGCTTGCTCCATACTTTTGTCTGCTTGTTTGTTCACAGCTTTTGAATGAATGTTTGCCAACTTTGGTCAAAATCTTAGAAAAGTAGAAATCTCCCAGCTTAAGGCATACTTAGCATAGTCACTGCCTCATTAGAAAATCATCCAAACTCCCCCACCACAACTGAATCTATCTAGTTCTTTTCTTTAGAACAATCCCAAATCCAAAGTCCATCCAAAACATCCCCCCAGCCAGCTAGCAACCCAATCCAAAATCACCCAAGCCTTTAAGGAATTGTTGTTACTCTGCTAGAGTTTGCTATCCAATCAATCTATCCAAATCCCTCAATCTCCCCAAGGTTATCCCTTTGACAGAGCTTTGTCTAGGGTAATCTAGCCTTGTCACTTGTCATCCCTCATCACCTTAAGCTAAAGGTTGGGATCCACAAGTGGTTAATCTCATGTCATGCCCATAGGATCATTTGTCTATCCTCAAGTTGACACCAAAAGCCACCAATCCTACACATAGGAAAGAAAAACTCTCACTTTTTGACAGCATACCCTTGAAGTCTTTCATCCACAAGAAAGCCAAAAATCTCTAGCTAATCCTCCTTAGGTCTGTCATGTAGCTTTGACTCTCCCTAGGAAATCTTTCATCAGCCAATCCAAAATCTATGCTTAATCCAAATCCAACCATGAGCTTCCATGTTCATCCATATGCAAGACCCCATCCCCATCCAACTCATCATCAAAACATGAAAACCCAACCCTATCATGATGAGTTTAGTCGCATTGTCCTTTCTCCCACTACATCCTATTCCAATGATGATGAAAATCTTGTTGACTATGACGAGTATCTTGAGAGATTTAGATGCCTTTCACCAACCATCCCCCAAAATCAAAGCATTCCTCTAAACTATCTAGTCATGCTATCTCATATCCCAGCTTCTCCTCCATCACCCAATCAACCAAGCTTCCAATCTTCCACCCCCATCACACCAGCTATTCTTGTTAATCCACCACCTCCACCTCCGACACATGAGTCTCCCAAGAATCTCCTAGAGGAAATACAAGAAAAGCCAGCTCCAACAGTAGATAAGTCATATCATCTAATCCAACCATGTGAAGTAGTCAGTGATGAAGCTTCCCCATCTATAATATCACCTCCATCTCCCATAGCTATCATCCCCATACCATCCATCAAATTGCTTAAAATCCTTCCACTTCCTGCAAGCATCAGAATCCCACCACTTGTCAAATCCCTCCAAATCCTATCCACATCACCTCCAAGCATTTCCCAAATCTCCTGTAATGACCCTTATGCATCCATCTTCTACTCACCCATCTCCACTACCGAATCTCCCATCTATCCATCCGCTGCCTTTGAAGAATCCATCCCTTCACCTCCTATTGCACTATCCACTCCAATCCAATCCTATCAAGATCCTGCCCAAAAGCATGTTGACATCCCCCAAAGAATAAATGAAGATATCATCGTACCATGTCTTCCATCCATAGTGCAGTCACCATCCCCTCCATCTCCAAAACCTCAAGCCATACCTCCTCTATTGTAGGATATCTTTTCATCCCATCAGCTAAATCAAGATCCTATCCTACCATCTCCTCCACTCCATGCTTCCATCTTACCACCTATCCAAGCTATTCCACCATCTATAATCTACCCTCTTGGTTCACTTACATTCATCCATGGTGGCCCCCTCTCAGCAGAAGAATTAAGAATAGTATCTCCCCATTGTAGTACATCTAATAAAGCACTTCTACCATTTTCTACAAGTAAAAAGTTTCCTTAGCTTGTTCAAATGCTCAATCGATGGCATTATCAAGGTCAAGGTTTAGGACCACAAGAGCAAGGAATCAAAATGCCTATTATTGCACAAAAGAATCTAGGATTTCATGGTCTTGGATATGTATCCAAAGGCTCACCATCTAAAGTGTTGGTACACGCCATCCCCAAACCAAGCCTATCACCAGGCCCACCATGCCAGCCTCCCATCACTCCTTCAATAAATCTTATGTCATCCCCCCTCCACCATCTTTGCAACCCAAAAAAACCTACCATATCCCCCCTTCATCCGCTAAATCTATTTTGGGTCCCTATGTCCCAAAATATACCATCCTCCATCGTCCTATCAACCATCATAAAAATCCTATTCCATCCATTCCTACACAAGATCAACAAAGGCACATATCAGGGCACATCACCCATCATCATCCCCCTACACAATCTTCCATATCCTCTCCATCTCACAAAGCTTCTCCTAACCATATTACCAAAGCTTACCACATCAATGTGAATGCCAACTTCAAAATGCATAAAGTTAAAAATCCACATCCTAGGCAATCATATGTCTATTCTAAAAGACATACTCCAAAAAGGAAAAATCTAATCAAAGAATGCAAAACAATGCAAAAGCCTATGAAAAGAAAATCCAAAACCATGTGGATCCCAAAGAAAAAAGTTGAAACCCAATGCATAATGGCATCCACCATCGCTAATCCCCCATCCAGTGATTCATGTCCCCCATCTCCTAACTCCATCTTGGGTGCCTATATCCCCAAGCGCGCTTCCACAAATCCTCCATCAAGCCCGCACCTACCATCTATCCCCCATATGCTCTTTTTACACCCATCCCAACATGTGCCAATGTTGATCCTGCAAGCATCCCCATCTCATGCTCCTTTCCAGCCTTTTCATCCCTCCATCTCCTACCATCAATCCCATCTAATCCGATCTATTGCATAAATCACACATTTGATGTACCAACAACTAGCAACAAAATTGAACATTCCAATAGCCAGTGAAAAAATCCCAAAAAAGCCAAAAATAGCTAAAGAAAGCCAAAATCATTCAAGCTAAGTCCAAAGTCAAAAAGTCAAAAAAGAAAAAGAAAAAGAAAGCATCCACTAGTGAAAACTTGGCAATTCAAGCGCCTTGGACAAGTACCATGATGAAAACTTGGCAAACAAGCGTCATGCATAATCCAGCCATCCCCAACTTAGCCTATCATCCTCATGCTTTTGGTCAAATTTTTCCATCTAGCTCCATCTTCCAATTTATCCACCTATCTTTCATCCTCTAGCTTTTATCTATCACTATCCACTTATCTTCTGCAACCTCACCCCATCATCCCCGCTATCATCCATCTCCCTAGTGCCTTCAGCTTTTCCATCCTAGCTTCAATCCTATCACATCCATCGTAAGACCTCCTTCTGCATGTCATCTTCTGACTGAGGGCACTGTATTCCTTGGAGATCTTGTCTTGTCCATCCTCCTTTTTCATTGGTATCTCACTCTAGGCTATCCTCATGCAAATCCAATGTCATCCTCTCATTAGTCATTCACTGTAGTGCCATCTATCAGCTCAGCTACCACCAACCTTAGCATTGTCCCCATCCTTGGTCGCACATCTATCATCATCATTGGATGCATCCTTCCAAATCCATATCTTCCACTATCACCTCATCCTTAGCTTCTGCATCTTGCACCAACTTGAGCCATCCTACTATCTTATCATCTGAAGCTCCTATATAGCTTGTAAATAATCTCTTATCCAATGCTTGTATCATACCTTGTATATCCAATCTTGTCCAAAATAACTTGTACATTTGTACCATATCTTGGTCTGTTAGCTTGTACATCCTCTTTAGCTTAGTATCATTGTATCTATCGAGCTTTTTTGTTAGTTCATCCTTGATCAGCATCTTGCCCACATCGCACAAATCTTGGTTAGCTATTCCAATGCATCCTTTAGCTAGATCTCCTTTCATCAAAGTGTTATCCTTCTCAGTTCAGTTTGCCAAGTGCATCACTCATCCAAATCCACCAGCTTAGGTGCTCTTCGATAGATCCTTGTAGGATATAGCTTTCCTCATGTCTGATCTTGGTCCGTTAGTACCTCGTCCTACCCATCTCATTGGAAAATAGTTCTCTTTTAGATTTTCACTTTCTTTTGATTTGGAATCTTCCCTTTTGGGTCTTGAAGTATCTTTTCCAAGCAATCTTTTTGTTCCCTCCTAAAAGTTGTCATGATCTTTCATATCATGGTATACTACGAATGGGGCAATCTAAGCATAAGGTTTTGATCAAATCTTTTGTTTGTTTTTCTTTTCTACTTGTGGGTTATCCAGTGTCAGTTTCACACTGCTTCCTCTACAATTCATGTGTGCTACTAGGGCAATCCTTGCGTGTTTGTTTTGAGTCAAGTCTGTCAGTCCTCTGGGTAGTTGGCAAAAAGGCCTTGATTTTCTTGGTAACCTTGGCAATTAACCAATAGTCCTATAGAAAATCTAGTGCTCAACTACGTGGTGGTACTTCTCTTTGAAGTATCCCTCCGCTCAAAAAGCTTCAATGGAATCCCTTCATCTCCATTATTCCCCATCCATATCTAGCATCTATCTCTCCTACCCTAGCTTATGCATCAATATCTCTTTGAATCAATCATCACTCTTAGGTTTAGGGATCCACAATCCTAGTCTTAGGATCAACCAATCAAATCAATCCACCAAGCCTCATCTTTCGAGATCCATAATCCTAGTGCTAGGGATCTTCGAAACCCATCTCTCGCCAATCTAGCTCTTTGAAATCCTGTTGCATTAGCTTTATAATCCCCTCATCCTTCTCCCTATCTTGGATTCTTTTTTATGGTGCTCCGCTCCTTCATCCTCCACCTTCCCTAAAGTCTTAAGCTTGCTTCCTCTTGTGCATCTGATTCTCCTTTATCATTCTCCCATAGTGAGAGTTTGAGCTAATTTAGCCCCTTCTCTTTGCCAATCTGAGTCTCCTTGCTCATCCCGGATTCTTGTATTTTTCAAGAAACCATTGAGCCTCATTTTCTCTCCCCGCCGCCTTCTTGAGGGGGCATCATGCAGTCCATTCTCTCTCTTCTACCCAAGATTGGGGCAACTGTATTGCTCCATAAAGTCATCTCCATGTCGTTTATATTTGAACTTTTTTGAAATAGTGTTGTTTCAACACTATGTCAAAGAGGGGCAAAATGTAGACACCTAAAATCTTTTAGAAAATAAAGTATTTTTATTTTTTGAAAAAGTCCCTGATGACATCATCATTAATTAATTAATTAATTATTTAATTAATTAATTTATTTTTATGCCATTAAATCCCTTTATTTTAATTAAAAATATTTAATTAAGGAATCCCTCCCAAAAATGTTTAAATCTTATTTAAACATTATTTCCTTATTTATTAATTATTTAATTAATAAATTGACCAAAAATCCCAAAATAAATAATTTATTTATTTTTTTCCCAAAACTTGGCCAATTTCCTTAAGACCACTAACTTCTTCCAAAATCTTCTAATCCTTCTTTAATTTCGATTAAAGGCTAATCCCATTATTTCCTACCCCTAATCCCAACTCAAAATATTTAATTAAGATTAAATATTAATCTTCATGTTTATTAAAAATATTTTAATAAATATCTCCTCAACCCAAACCCTTGAAATAAATAAAACTTTATTTATTTTCTAAAAACCTTATTATCCTCATCCTAGGAAGTTCTAGACTCTTCTAGAAAGTCTCCATCCTCATCCAAAGCCTAGACTCTTCTAGAAGATGTCAATCCTTATCTTTAATCCTAATCCTAATCCCCCCCTAACCTTGTCACATTCCCTAAACATGGGTTAAGACTTGCTAACCCAAGCCAAAGCCAACAAATATCTCCTCCTTCACCCACCCTCATTAAATGCCATCCACTTGCCCATCTCTAACAAGCCTAATCTAATCTTAACCCAAGCCTAAATCCAAGCCTTAATCATTTGCACATTCCTAAGTCAAGCTTAAGACTTTCTTAATCCAACCCAAGTCAAAATATCTCAACTCTCTCACAAATATCCCAACCATAAAACTTTATGAAGCCCACAAAGCCATAAATGACTCTTACAAGCCCATTCATTGCTCTTACAAACCATTATGAGGGTCTTTATGAGCTTTGAGCCTCTTTTGTTGACCCCTCAACCCCTCTTGTTCTAACCAATGACCCTGTGACATGTGTCACTCCTTGATTGGCTGTAAAGAAGCACAATCCATGTGTTCTCCTCTCATTCAATCTAAACCTTCCTTAAGCTTTCTTCCATCCTTCCATCCTTGCATCCTAACCCTTGATCCCTCAAGCCCTTTGCCTATTTAAGGAATCCTCTCTTAAGCCATTTTAACACAATCTAGAAAGAAAAGCCATAATGCCATTTTGAGAAGCCATTTTTATATCAAATCCATTCACCAAAATCTATCAAAAATCCTCCATTGAAGTCCATTTGAGCATTTGAGCATACATACATAATCAAGCCATCTTAGCTATTAGACACACCTCTACATCAAGTTATCATCCTCAATGAGAGAGCCTATCCATGGCTCATATTCTCATTTGAGGACTTCACTTTGTCTCTCATGAAGTTGTGTTAAATTAGTATGGAAATGTTTTTTGATTATTTTTAATTTAGTGTTTCTAACATACTAAAGTAGCATATACAATCCCAAGATCTTTAGTTAAACTATCCTAAACCTCACTAGAATAAGAACAATGGATAAACAAATGATTAGTCATTTCCACTAATTTTTATTAAAAATACATCTAATAGGCATAAAATTTCCTCTTTTAATTAAATTATCCTAGGTAAGGATTTTTTCTTGTAAAGCTAGCTAGAAAAGGATATTGATCTTTGGGGTAAGACTAGGTATCTAGGCTTTAGCCGAAGGGGGCTTCTCATTCAAGCTCTAAAGAGAGTTATATCTCAATGTAATTGAGTAACAACCATTTGGGTTGTCTCCTCAAATAACCTCATCCTTCCTTTTGTTAAGAATCAAAGGGTTCAACATTATCATAACTAGCTTGAGGTGATCCGAAATGAGAGATAGGTGTCTCCATCCCTGGTTAGTTCTATAATCTGAAACTTTCAAACCAAATTTCCTAATACAAACATTTGACCAGTTTTCAAATATACGATTATTAATAAGGGGGCCCTGAATCAACCAATTATCATGCTAGAAAATGATGTCCTCACCATTACCCACTTTCCACTTAATCTTAGCTTTGGCCAAATCTCTTGCCTTAAGGATTCCATTCCGAATGACTGATCCATTCAGGATATCTTCATTATTGAGCAGAAACAAAATAGAAGGTCTTCTAATATACTTATTTACTAAAATATATCTCCACTCCCCTATGCTACTAAAGATGTGCCATATCTATTTAGCTAGAAGAGCCTTATTAAGATGCTTTAATTTTGTAATACCCTGGTCCTCATAGCACTTTGGAAGATAGAAATTATCCCACACCATAAGGGGATATCTATTATGACCTTTAAGACCAGACCAAAGAAAATCTCTTTAGATCTTTTCCAATTTTTCAACAAACCTTACCGGTATCCGAAAAAGACTTAGGGCATACATCGGGAGATTCTGAAGAGTGGATTTTACCAAAAGACATTTGCTTGCTTGAGTAAGAGAAGCCCTTTTCCACCCCCCAAGCCTCTTCCTAAACCTATCAAGAATCCCATTCCAAAAGGAATCAAGGGGCATTGAACCCATAGGGAGACCAAGATAAGTAGAAGGGAGCTTTCCCACTCCACATCCAATAATTCTTTCTATTTTCCTTTGTTTTTCCTCTAGAGTATTAATAAAGAAGATAGAGCTTTTCTCCCAATTAATAAGTTGTTCTGATCCTCTGTTATACAAATCCATAATTTCTTTCATCACTTTAACCTCCTTAATAGAAGCCTCCCCTCCCATAATAGTATCATCCACAAATTGTTGATGGGAAAAGAAGCACTCCTTGAAGATGGTTTGATCCCTTTAAGTCTCCCATCTTGTTTTTTCCTCTCAATCAACCTTCCAATACACTCAGCCATGATAATAAACAAAATAGGAGAAATAGAATCCCCCTATCTTAATCCTCTCGAAGGTTTAAAAAAATTTGAGGGAGCCCCATTTACCAAGATTTCAAGGGAAGAAGTAGAAATAAGCTTACAAACTTTCTAATCAAATCTGAAAGCTTGAAGCACCAAACCTAGGAAAGTCCAGTCCACCCAATCATAGGCTTTGGAAAGATCCAGCTTAAGAAGCATACCTTCTCTTTCTCCTACTTCCATGGACTAAATCACTTCATGAACCATCATGATAGAATCCAATATCTGCCTTCTAGGGACAAAGCCTATTTTTTGTTATGATATAATCAAAGGGAGAATTTTGAGGATTCTTGAGGTTAAAATATTTGAGATAATCTTGTAAAATGAGTTACAAAGACTAATAGGTCTAAATTTATCCAAAGAATTTTCCATAGGGACTTTAGGGATGAGGACTAGGAAAGTAGAATTGATCTCCTTAACAATGCTTCTTTCTCCAAAAAAATTCTGAACAACCTTCACCACATTTTCCATTACCACCTCCCAATAAATACGGAAAAAGAAAGTTGGAAAACCATCAGGTCTAGGGGATTTGTCAGCAGGAAAAGAGAACAAAGCTTCTTTGACTTTTTGTGCTTTTGGGATTTCCCTCAACATCTTGTTATGATGGGGTTGAATAATCTGTGGGAGACAGGAGATTATTTCATTCTGATCCACCTTCAGTAACAAAGGATCCTAGGATAGAAGAGATGAGAAATAAGAAACAGCCTTAGCAGCAATATCATTCTCTCCTTTCAAAAGATCCTACCCCTTTTTAAAGCCTGATATGTGATTATTAGCTCTAGGCTTTAGAGTAGACATATGAGAATTTTCGGTATTCTGATCACCCTCTTTAAGCCAATTGATTCTAGATCTTTGCTTCCAAAACTTCTCCTCTTTGCTAATAATATTATGCAAATAAGTCAGAATGGACATCTCAATATTCTTATTCAAATCATTATACCCATATTGTTGAACGGTGTCCTCAATAGAAGTGAGCTTGATAGACAACTCCTCTTTGTCCTAAAAGATATGGCCAAAGTTAGTCATATTCCATACTCTAATCATTTGCTTCACATTACTCAACTTCTTGGCAATTCTAGACATAGATGTTCCTTCCACTTCTATTCCCCACCGATAGTATATCCTATGCAATAAATCTAAATGGGAGGTCCACATCTCTTCAAATTGAAAAGGGAAGTTCCTCCTAGGTTCAAGAGAGACAATTGAGAGAGATATAGGAGAGTGATTTGAACCATCTCTTGGGAGTAGGGACAACCTACAAGTGAAAGAATTCAGCCAATTTGGAGAAATTAGAGCTCTATCCAACTAAACCTAGATGCAACCACTTCCAACTCTTTTGTTGGACCAAGTGTAAGATCCTCTTGATAGAACCACATCCAACAAAACCAAGTTATTAATGAAATTGGAGAGGTCCATCTTGCTTTCCCAATTCGGATCCAAACCTCACAATTTCTCCTCATCTGTAAGAGGAGTATTGAAGTCTCCCATAATAATACCTTTATTCAAATTACTGGTCTAGACCATATCACAAATCTTAGTCCAATAATTCTTCCTTTCCCTTTTAGAGTTAGGAGCATATACATTCAAAAGGAACCAATTTTTATTGGAATGAAGATGAAACACTTCAAAAAAGAGAATATTACCATCATTATACAAAGTAGCAAATCTGAACTTTTTAATATTAAAAAGAGTAAGCAAACCTCTTGATGTACCTTCAGAGTCCACTGCCTCATCTACCATATTGCTACTAAAGGACATCTTACCTAGAATCTCCATCTTCATTTTAGTCTCTTGAATCATCAAAATATCAGGTCTTTAATCTCTAATCATATTTGTAAGAATTTTTGCTTATGGACCCCATTGAGGCCACTTATATTCCAAGAAATTATCTTCATTTCAAATTAGAAGTACATTCCAAAATAGTTCTTTGGCTCCCATTCGCCAAACTCCTTCTGGCCTCATCTTGAATGACTTAACTAATAGTCCTCCTTCCTATTGACCTTGGCCTCCCTCCCACATCTAGTCTACCACGAGTTCTAGTCTATGTTGGAGAAGCCAGGGAGGGCTCTTGGCTCTTTTTCTTTTTTGGTTTTCCTAAGTTCTCCTTTAAACTATCATCAACCCTTACCATCTTAACCAGAGATAAGGAAATGTCCTTCTCAAATCTCTCTTCTAAATTGCAAGAAACTAAGTTGTCCTTACTCGAACAAGGAGAACCTCCCTCTACTACCTCTTGGATCTTCCTTTCAAAAAACCCTTCAATGCTCAACACTTGCTCCCCCTTGTTCTTCAAAAGACAATCATCCTCTATCATATTCTCCAATATAGCCACCTTATCTAGAGAATCCACCTGCTTGACTCTAGGGATACCAGAGTATAAGGCTAGATCAACCACCTCTCTAGGTCCAAGAAAAACCTTATCTTTTACCTTGTCTTCTACTCTCATAAGGTCTACCCCTTTAAAGACCAAATCTACCACCTCAAAAAGCTTTGATCTAGGCATGACCTTTTCCACTATCTCAAAAACCTCTGGGTCATTCTAGAATGATCGGATTTCTACTCTGGAATGAGCCACCAAGACCTCTGAATCTACCACCTCAAAAATCTTTGATCCAAACATGACCTTTTTCACTATCTCATTAGCCTTTGGGTCATTCTGGATTGCTTGGATTTCTCCTCCAGGAGGAGCTACCAAGACCTCCTCTGGAATCTCTTAGGGCTTCTGGCCTTCCTTTCTATCCTTTCTTTTCTAGATTTTTTTCTCCTTACTAGTTTTAGAAAGAATAAAAAACCTTTCTTTCTAGGTTTAGCCTTTAGACATTGATTCATCTTATGCCTAGATTTCAAGTAGTGAAAATAGGCAAAAGGAACACTTTCATAATCTAGCTTCTAAGTATGTGTCCCAAGTTTTGAGTGAAAGCTCACTACTTCTAGCATAGCAACCCCTTCCATCACTCCAATACAAATCCTTGCATACGTTAGTCTCCTTCTTGAAGTAGTAATCGAGTCTATAGACAAAAACTCTCCAAAGGAATTTGCCACCCCCACAAAGACATCCTCATTCTAGAACTCCAGTGGCAATTTTGGAAGTCTAACCCAAAAAGGTGCTTGCACAAAAAATGAATCATTCATATCCATCTTTGAAGACCACTTCTGGAGCACCAAGGTCAAGTAACCTATGCTCCAAGGCCCTTTGCATAGGATGTTTGACTAGTCCTTATTACAAGAGAAATCAAAAGACAAGAAGCCTTTCACCATTGCCAGAACAATGACCTATCCTTTAATGTGCCTAGATGCAGAACCACACACTATTAGAGCATATAGAGAGAGGAGACAATTTACAACAATGGCACACAGACTGCAAATGCCACAATGTTTATTGTTTTCAATGAAAAAAAATCCTATATTACATTGTCTGAACTTGTGATGAAATATTATCTATGTGCCAACTGAGTCCTATGTGAGCACAAAATTCTTTTGATTATACAATTAAAATAACTGGACTTGACCGCATCAGTTTAATGGATTTCATAAGAATTCTTCTTTTGAGTGAAGGATCTTACAATATCTATGTTCGACCTTGGCTCAATAAACTTTCCCACCAAGGTAGAAGCCATAAAAGAAATGCTATGATCTATCAACTCATCTGGAATAGCACTCACACAAGAACCCTTATCCAAGCTAGAAAGAATTTTAACTAGTGGAAAGGAAGACTTACTGGTAGGCCTAACCCCAAAAAGAGAAGACCATTTTCTAAGAAATACCCCAAACCAATCCACCTTGGGTGGCTAAATAGGCTTGTCTAGAGCTCTATTCTTGTCACATGGGTCCCCATATTCATTCTCTATCACATCTTCATTATCTACTATCCCCTGACACTCTATAAATCCCTCCGACATTCCAGGCTTCCAATTCCCTCCTCCCTGAAGAATCCCACTTGGGATAGGATTCAAATTTTGAAAAGGTGCACTTCCCCATCCTCTTCCCTATCCGCTCCCACTTGCCATTAGGATGATTTCAAATACCTCAATTAAGTGAGATTTTTACTTGCATGAGTTATAGGCTTTTTCTAGAATTCATCTAAGTTATCTTTCATTCCTAAAATTTTATTAACCCTTGGTTGTAAGAACTACAAGCAAGAAGCCCCACTATTCCACTAAAGGTCAATGGAAAACATTCTTAGTTAAGATCCACAGTAGAGAACGGCCCTGTGGGGACTTGAACCTTGGTTGTAGGCCCTACAGGCAAGAAGCCCCACAATTTCACCAAAGGGACAAGCCCATTGTCTTATCCGATATTAATGTGTTTTATTTTTATTATTTTACCTCACACATATTTTTATGTGTTCTACTTAAATTTTATGTTTTTGAATTGAAATTGAACCTATAGTTTATGTTTTCAGTTGAACCTATGATTTATGTTTTTGTTTATAGTTTACCTATTCTACATTTTATACACTAAACTTGTAATTTTTTTTAAAAAGTAAATAAAATTAAAATATAATTATTGATATAAAAATAATAATGATGAACAAAAAAGCAACCTAGTGTTCAAGGTTAAAATAGAAAATAATGAAATAAAATATAGAAAACAAATAGACATACTTGAAGAGTGTAAAAATCAATTGGAGGAAGGGATGGGGAAGCAGGGGAGTGGTGGGGATCAGTAGGGCTCTCAAAATTGGGCTCCCGTCTCTAAATATGACTATCTTGAAACTAAAAGAATACAAATGATAAAAAAGGGGTTTAAGATTTCACAAATCAGGTGCCTAATTTTGAACAAATTAGGCACCCAATTTGTTTAAAATCAAGTGCCCAATTTGGTTTGGTGGCTCGATCCATACTCATAAATCAGTCACCCAGTTTTTGAAAATAGATTGTGCTACCAAACCCCTAATTAGGTGCTCGATTTTTAAAAAATGAGGCACCTAATTCTGAAGAAGTCTTAATCTACAAAAAGGACTTCCACAAAATTGAGACTCATCTTCTTGCTCTTACCGATATGTTTAGAGGCTTCTTTGTTGTAGATTTCATGGCTCACTTTTCATATGCAATTTTTACTTTAATTTGTATGAACTAGAGCTCCACTCCAATATATATAATATAATATTGTTTTAATTTACTAAATAATAGTCTTCACTATATTATTTGAAATTTGTATAGCAACATTTTAATGTATTTATTACTTATATTTGCATTTTCTTTCAAATTTATAATAGGAAAATCTAATCACAAGTTTTGCTTTGGATTTACTATCTGCAATTACACTTTCATTTATTATTGGTAGGAACTTTGACACTTTGTATCCCTTGTTCATAATTGTAATTTTGAACCCTACACTTTTGACATGTAAATTCATTTAAAATCTCAACAACACCTTCCCACTAATCATTATGAACTTACATAGGCATTTTGTATTGATTTAAATACATTTACTTAATCATTTAAAATTATCAAATATTATTATTACAATGAGGATTTATCAAAAGAGCACTTCCATTAAGAGAAATGCAATAGAACTTTTTCATAACATATATCACCATGTCTTTAAATATTATTCCAAAGTGATGGAATTGGTTTATTTACAGGTCTAATTGAGGAGAATGAGACATTCACAATTTAGTACATTCTTCAAAAGTGTAACTAAACACCATGAATCTATATTGAGATTTATGTATTAGGAGATCAAAGAAAATCAATTTGAAGTAGTAATTTTTCTCTCAAATTCTTGAAGTTATACCTATTAAATGTGTACACTAATTCAATTGTTTAGGCATTGATATTAACAAAAAAATAAAATTATAAATTTACTCCTTGTCTAAGGGTCTAAAGAAGGATTATAAGAAGCCTCGCAATTTAGTTGATTTCATAGTGCTTCTAAATATTTTTAATTTAGATTGAGGTGTAATGTAAGAGTGTAAAAGTGTACGAATTTTACAAATTAATGTTTAATATATTTGTACCATTGATAGTAATGTTACATTTAATTTATTAATGCTGATAGACACTCTACAATGGCAGAATGGGAGAGTGAGATGAAGTGAGCATGTTAATGTTAACTTTTACTCTTCTAAGTTAAATTTGACAACCATCTACATGTCAAAAATTTTAATCTTATTATAAATGGATTATAATTTTAAAAATAATTTAATAAATACCACATAAAAATATCCATTTAGATTATAATATTTGTACATATAAATCATCCTTTTTTAATAAATTAAAATAAAACGTTTAGTTAGTAAAAAACCAAATAAATAGAGATAAAGGAAATATAAATACTTTTAGATGTAGTAAATTAAATTATAATTATTTTGTAGTTGATATCTATGGGCATTTCTTTAGATAGATTTATTAAAGATATCTATACTAGTTTTATTATAAGGAAATATTTAATCCAAATAAACAGGTGCCATGTAGTGGCATTACTTGTCATTATAGTTATAGATAGTTGAAATTATTATAGTAATTATAAACTAATTAAAAGAGATAAATAAAAAATAATATTATTTTTAAAAAAAATAATTAACTTGGTTGTGCATTTAAAATTAAACATTATCTATGAATTTTTTTTATATACTTACATAATAATTATAATTATAGTTTATAGAAATTGTTATCATGATGCACTTGAAAAATTAACTACTTGCCTTAATTATATAATTGAACTTACGTAATCTCCAAAATATTACCTTAAAAATACAATATGGAGGAAGCTAACACCAAATAATTCAATCAAATGTAATTGAGATAAATAATTTAAAATAATATATTTAATTGTTTAAAAAAATTGTAAACTTTAGAAATATTGAAATAAGATAAAAATATTTTAATACAATTGGTTCATCTACCTAAAACAACAATCATTAATTATAGCCATTTGGGATCATTAAAATTTTAAATATTAACAACAACAATTTAACAATGATAAATTTTTAGTAAAAGATATTAAATATCATATTAGTATTTGTGTGTCTGTCTAATCTCTCCACGTGGCTTCTTAATAAAGAGCTATAAAAATGTATTTAATGTGTCCCTTGACCACCCCACTAATGCAGCCAAACGTTACTAGAAAAAAATGAGAAGGGGAAACACATTAAATGGGCCCCACATTGAAATGCAATAGAACATAGCAAAACTACCAATGAGTTCTATGTCACTTCAATTTATAAAGATGAAGTCTATTAAGGGTTGTGAGTGTTATAAGTAACTTTATGTAATAAATATTTATATTAAACTATATATAAGATTATTAGTCCCGCCTATTTTTGGGGATGACATGGACGAGCTAAATGCATGTTTAGATATTACATAGATACTAATTAATGACAAAGACAAACCAATTATGGGAAGGCTTATCATTTGTCAACTAACTCTTTGAAGATTGAGATTTTTATTACATTTATTACCTTTTCACTTGTTGATGAAGTAGTTTATATAACTGCAGTGGCTTTGAAGGTTTATTAAATTCTTGTAGTAATGTTGTGTTCATATTCATGTTTGATGGAAGGTCAAAGTAGGGAACGCTAAAAATATTTTGAGTGCAGACAACATCACATAGACAATATGCCTAGAAATATGAAGATTGAAGTGTGGGAACATCTAGTAATAGGACATGCAATAGATGATACTTTGGGCCTCCTCTTCCACATTCAATGCCCTCATTTCCACTGTGTGGATGGGAGGATTACTGGAGAGAAAATCATGTCATCACACTCAAAATGTATTCATTCTTCCTTCTAATTCTCTATTCCCTTGTGGCCCTAGGTTTTTGAGATGCTTGCTTCTTTGAGCTCACATTGAAAGATCTTGGCTGACAGTAATAGTTTTCACTAAAATCTATGTACAAATTTCTCTATTATTACAAATTATATAGGTTATTAGCCTTTTGTCATAAAAGAGATTACTCAGTATTATAATATTATTAAATATAAATAAACAAGTGTAAAAGTATCCCTCTAGATTGTTGCAGATTGAGGGTATTCATTTTTTATTGCCTCCTTTCTAGAAGAATGCCCATCAACAACCAATGAGCCAAGAAAACTAACTTCAACTATGCTAGTCACCTTCATGGTTGTCAATTTCTTTCCGCTAGGTTTTAGACTAGGGTAAAATAAGTGACATAGAAACATCATGTTTCTATGTAGGTAGCATCAATTTTACTTTTCATTGGAGGGCCTAACTACTTGAACTTGCCTACTTACAATAACAATACTCCAAGAGGCCCTTACTTTAATATTAAAGTGGAAGATGATTTAACTTTTGTATGTAATAGTTAAAAAATACATTTTCATGTGGGTATTTCTTAACATGGGAGGCTTCAAACTCTATTTTATCTTGCTCTTAATTTTATCATTAGATTTATGTAGTTATTTATGTTTTACAAGGAATAGTTGGCAACACATTGGAAGAGGAGTTATATAGTCCATTGTATGGTTGAGTTTATGACTAATATATTTTTAGGCATAATACTTCCATGAATTCTTTAAGTGAATGTATGGTTTAACACAATTATATAGGTTGCTTTGAATTTCTTCCATACCTCATTTCATGTAAGGAAAATTGAGGATAAATAATTCATTTGAAACAAATAAAAAATGATTTTAAAAGGTACCAAAATTTATTCTATTCAAAGTTGCTATATACTTCTTTCTTTGAACATATTTACTTATCAAATATGTACAATAGAACATAGATTTTTATTTTTATTTAATATATACTTCAACATTATTTAAAACCATATTCAAATAGGTCTAATTATGGAAACATGTCATTTACTATCATGTTAAATTTATGATTTACAAAACCATTAAATTAGAAACAAATTTCCCAAACATAAAAATTAGTGGAAGTACATTGCAGCATCATTACTACCATCTTTAATTTAAAGTTTATAAACCATAAAATTGAAAAAATAAAACTTTCTCTAATATGAAAAGTATCTAAATATGACAAATAAATTGATATTTTAAAAATGATCTCACAACATTTTATACCCTTATAAATAATTAAAAAGATTTATATTTTTAAATTGAATATAAAAATAAATTAATATTTTTAAGTTAATCTTATAGTATATTGTACTCTTATGTATGTATGTATGTATATATATACATATGCATATATGTATACATGTGTATTATGTATACATATGTATTATATATACATATGTATACATACATACATATATATATATATATATATATATATATATATATATATATATATATATATATATATATATATCTATATATATATATATATGTATATATGTATATATATATATATATGTATGTATATATATATGTACATGTATATATATATATATACTTATACATATATGTATTATATATATATATATGTATATATGTATATATATATATAATACATATATGTATATGTATATATATATACATATATATGTATATATATATATATGTACATGTATATATAGATATACATATATATGTATATATATACATATATATGTATATATATATACATATATATGTATATATATATACATATACATATATGTATTATTTATATATATATATATACACACATATACATATACATATATGTATTTTATATATATATATATGTATGTATACATATGTATATATAATACATCTGTATACATATATATATATATATATACACATATACATATATGTATTATATATACATATATATATGTATACATATATATATGTATATATAATACATATATGTATATGTGTATATATATATATATATATGTATACATATGTATTATATATACACATGTATACATACATACATATCTATATATATATATGTATTATATATACATATGTATACATATATATACATATGTATATATATAATACATCTGTATACATATATATAAATATGTATATACATATATCTATACATATGTATATACATATATCTATAGATATATATATATATATATATATATATATACATATGTATAGATATATGTATATATATGTATATACATATGTATATATATACATATATACATATATATACATGCATACATATATATATGTATATATATGTGTATATATATATCTATACATATGTATATACATATATATACATATACACTCACACACACTCACACACACACATATACATATTATTATTATTTTGAAAAATTAAAATAGATAAACAAATTTTAATTCTTAATTTCAAAGAAATAGACTATTTTTACAAAGATTTAAGGACAATAGTTCAATAAATAATAGTTTGAAAAGTTAAATAAAAGTTAGATTATTAGGTAAACTCAAAAATAGTTAATCTTAAAGATAAATTCAAGATTAGTAAATAATATTCATATTTTTACAGAAGTAATTTAACTTATTTACTAATCAAATGTAGAAGTCATCGTAGACAAAGCACAAAACAGTTTAAGGACATGGTTTAAGAACATGGATTAAGACAAGCCTGCTGACGATGGTCAATAGTCAAGAAGAAAAACCAGCACGAGCTAGAGGAAGATAAATTCCGGTGTTAAGTATGAATTTGAACAAGGGAAGAGGCATACAAGCATACTTTTATTTCCATTTTAAATAGAATAACTACTAAATATTTTTTTTAATGGATAAGGTTAAGAGGACTAGACCCTTCACACATGAAATTTTATTTTATTTTTTTCTTAAAAACATAACATGTATTATTTTTGTGTGCTCAACTAAAATATTGGTAGATTTAGTATTTTGAAAAACCATTTGCTAGGATGGTGGTTAAGAGTGAGATCTAGAATTTGCATATTATTTTATAATTTTCTAGTGAGCACCTTTTTAAAATGATACTTTAAAGACACCACATCCTAAAAAAAAATGGTACTTATTCATGCACTTGGCATAACTTGCATCAAACAAATCAAAAGTGCATTTTTTTAAAGTGTAGATTCAGGTGCAAAATAGTAGAATGTAATTTTTTTACAATTGGTCAAGTAGATCAAAAGTTGTTGAAAAAAAAATATACATGTGTCTATGAGGCCTTTCAAGGAAATAGTAAAGAAAATTAAATTTTAGTATTTTAATATTCTCCAAAAGTTGAAAACATTATATGGTTAGAAAGATGAGAAGGCATGTGAGATTATGGTGGTTGGTTTAGAGAAACCCACCTAATTATTTATAAACCTGATGAGGACGAAGTCAAGAATCGAAGTTCATAGATGAAAAAATGTGTAGAGGGACTAAAATAGAGGGAAAGGGGGTTTTCAAGCCTTAGGGTCATTTACCAAACCTCTTCCAAGCCTAAAATGCAATTGGCTTTTGGTATCCATCAAACTGTGCTCAAGGTCTGAAAAGAAAAGTACATTTGTAGTTCTCCATAACATAATCATATTTTGGAAATTCAAAGGCATGCCTCTCTAACTCTCTCTCCCCCCACTTCTCTATCTATTCAGATCCCCTTCTCTCCCTCCCTCCCTTATTATCCCTCTCCCTTTATTTGTCTCCCACTCTCTTTCTATTTAACTTATCATTTTCATTGGAAAAAAGATTAAAGATTGGTGATGCTAATACTTATCACACCTAGGTGTTTTCCTTAATTGGAAATCGATGAACAAAAGGAAGGTATAGGCATAAAATCTCATGGACATCAATATAAATCTACACCTATCAAATTGAGAAAGAGGTGAGGACATAGAAGCATACACATATAGACAATATGTTAAGTCATGAACAATGTGGTGAGTTGCCAATGATATGACAAGAAGAATGATATTCAAAGAGTGGTGTGACATGCATGTCAAAAGAAGTGGTAGAAGGACATAAGGATGAGAGTCTAGATAAAGACTTGTAGGAAGATAGACAAGCCTAGAAATAGACAGTCGTGAATAGGAAACTATGAAGAGGTAGTTAGGGGAATTTTGTGATGGACTTGTCTATGGAAATAAAATTTTGAATTCATGATTTGAGAAGGATGTTTTAAGGTTTTGGCACCCAAGGGATGGAGAAAGTATATAATTTTGGAACTTTATTATTGGATGGTTTTGTTTTTACTATTATTGAGAGTACTAGAAGTAGAATCAAGAAGACTCTAGAGAGAAGACAACTAGTGAGCTAAGACTGTTGACTAGTAATTACATACACAGTTGAGTAGAAAGGAAGAGAGGTGACATAATGGTGATTACAGAGATAGCTAAGCCAACAAGATAAGATAAAGGAATTTTCAAGGTATAAAAATGAGATCTACAAGGTAAGGTGTGTCATTGATTTAGATCAACCATTTTGATTTCTTTTTTATCATTATAATCATTTGTGAGCTCTTGAACATGCATGCTTTAGTGGAAATCATATTGTAAATCCTCTAATTAGGTGCCTCATAGAAGGAGTGTTGTAAATCCTTTAACTAGATATCTTTGAAAGGATTTTTTAATCCTAACAAGTTCATATCATTCATAAATAGATGTGTTCTCAAAAACAATAGAGATAGACTCTATTGAGGAAATGTTTTATTTATAGTAAAAGGCTAGTGGATATATTACTCCCACCAGGGTTTCATCCTCTCATCCAGGTTTTCCACATAAAAAAATCATGTGTCATTGATGTTTGCATTTATGTGTGAGTTTATATGTGTTTTTTTAATTTCTTTCATCATTACACTATTGGTAAAGAAACTAGTAGTTAAAATAATTAGTGTAATAACTAAGAAAACCAATTCAAGAATTCATATTAATTCAGCCCCCCTATTAATATTGGTTTGGAAAAAATTTGATATCAGATCACAAACCCCAATAGTGACAAGCCTTTTAGCTTGAGGGAAGATCAAATGGTATCCACCAAACTTCAAAAGCATCTCTATGATGCTCTTGACACTATTGAAGATTTGAACAATAAATTAATTATTTCCTTATCAAAGAAAAAGAAACTTATAAAGAAAATTAGCGAGTCATGAATTGATTAAGAAACTTGAGGAGAAAAGTGGGTCAAATGAATCCAAAGAAGTTATTATGGATCTCATGACTTATAATGATAAACTAAGATAAACTATTGCACCAATAAAGAAAGAACAAGAAGAAACTCTAGCAATTATGAGTCAAGCTGAAGATGAGAAAGGAATTTTGTTCTAGCAAAATAAAAAGATGAGGATGCACTAAGAGAAGCACTAGAGGCCAAGAAAGAAAGTAAGGAAGATGAAAGACAAAAGGATGAACAAATCCACAAATTGA
Organism: Cupressus sempervirens; assembly: GCA_028749045.1. Lineage (NCBI taxonomy): Eukaryota > Viridiplantae > Streptophyta > Pinopsida > Cupressales > Cupressaceae > Cupressus > Cupressus sempervirens. The sequence goes on along the minus strand of CM053786.1, from coordinate 630,943,084 downwards.
AAGATGGGTCTAAAGGCACAAATGAGAGAAATAAAAAGATGAAAAAGTTTAATGATAGCTCTAAGAAAATAGACCAGCAACTTAAAGCTCAAAGAAAGACCAAGAGCATCACTAGTCTTGGATATAAAGTTGATAGAAAGACTGAGAAATGTGAGTCCTCCGAAGGAAAAACTTCAAACTCAAAAGGAAAGGAAAGACATAAACCAAATGTTTGAATCCTAAGAAACCAACATCCTATTATTATGGTAAAATAGGAAATACTTAAAATGTATGTTGGCACAAACAAGTTTCATCTATTATGGAATGTTCTTTCAATGGATATTATCACAACTTCCACCAGTATGGTCTTGTTGCACAAGAATGTTGATCACACTTCAATGAGAAAATATTTAATGGATATTGTTAGTTGTGTAACAAGTATGGACATAATGCTAGAGATTGTAAATCCAAAGTCAATGTAAGGAAGCTTTCAAAAAAAAAAATTACCATTTCCACATAACCCATGATAAATTTGAAATAGATAAGCACTTAAAATCTACATGAAAGAGAATAGACAACATACCCACAAAAATGTGACACAATATATATCTTGGGAAACCCTTGTTGAGGGTAAAAATCCAACCTCCAAAAGTATCCATCACCATGTATTATTCAACAAAAAAAACATTCCACTACAACCATGGAAGCCTTCGAAGCCATACCTACAACTAAGCAATCCATGTGAACTATCATGAATCCACACATCCTATGTCATGCTTCCAACCTTGACAAATGCTCCCGAGGCTATCCTGTCTCATCTTGTCTTGTTTTGTTTGACTTTCCTTTTTTACCATTTGGTCTATTTTCTCTTGCATCTATAACTACCCTTTTGGTTGCCTTTATAGTATAAAGTGCCACAAAACCACCTAGTGGTATTATATATACCTTGTGCTACCTAACCCATTGACCCCACATTTAATATTGGACATTTACTTTTCTTCTCCAATATAAAATGATTACATCAAATATTATCACAATTTTATATTAAAACTCATCAAGAATATTCCATGGGAATCTCTACATGTTGCACATCCATCTAGGTGCTCCTAGGTGCAACATTACATAATAAAATATAATAGTAAAATATAAATAATATTATGCAATGTGTGCAACACCCATAATCTCAATAACCTCTCAGTTCTTGTATACATTGCATAGGGTCAATTTGTAGCTACATAAATGATTAAGGAAATAATTCCTCCTAGCACATCCACCATCATGGATCAGAGTACACCATGTGCTCTATCCTAGTACCCAAAATAATATCAAAGTATCGAGCATTTTGAATATGAATGATCCCACCTTCTATTATTTCACTCCCATTAGACACACATATACACCATCCAAAGAGAATGTCACCCAACCTTTCATATAAGAATCATAAAATCCTATACCAATTGAAATGCCAAGAACAAACACTTGATCTGAAGGTAGTCACATGTATCTGTAGTTATCAAAATCCATAGCTAAACTAACACCTACACCAAGTGCCAACCCATCCAAGTATCCATACCTCTAAGGGTATACCAACTGAGTCTCACATCACAAATATATCCAATCTATAACCTACAATCACAAGCCTCAAGAGAAGTACTTGCACCATATGCACCAAAAAGATCCCATTGCAAAAGATAATGCCAAATCTATAACCAATTCACTTACAACATCTCGTAGAAGTGAATCCATGTAGTATCAAGGATGTCCACAACACATTAACCAATAACCTAAAAGAATAATTTTCATAACAAGTCTCCAACACTCTCCCAATTTTTCTACAACCAACAAAGGAAAGAGATAAATGAATAACCATGACATGATCGCAAACCATATATCATAATGTAATGTCCCCATTTTAGCAGTTGATCAAGTGTGTGTGTGTGTGTTAACCTTGTTCTATATGGTCCCGAGGGCTAATGAAGGGTTTAATGGGATCCTGGAGTGTTTTGGCCTAGTCATTTCCAATTTGGGCCAAAATGAAGTTGATTTACTCAGTTTCAGGCATACTTACTATTTTTAGTAAGTCAGCAAAACATAGTGTAGGTCAATTTTGGTGATTGGATTTGATACCTCTCGGTGAGAGCTTTTCAGTGAGCTATCACTCGCATTATTCGGAGTCTGATTGCTAATACATTTTAATGCCTGAAGTTTTATTAAAGTAACGTCTAATTTAATTGTAAAATATTAAAGTGTTACTTTAATATTTATTTTATGGGGATGTGTACCCAAGGGAGACATAAGGGGTATTTTAATATATGTTTTATATACTACACATCTTTTATCCTAGATTTCCCATATGAGTTGAGCGGACCCTTGGAAATAGAATAAAAGGAAGCATTTGTGGTTTCATTAGCTAGGTTGAATATGAGAATAAATTGGTGTGTGAGTTGCAGCTCCGTTCATGGCATTTGAGGACGTCTATCCTCTCTTGTAACATTCTAGATGTCATTCCCTTGGGGTTTGGCCTTTGGAATTATTTGTTATTAGCTTCATTATTAGGCAATTTAGTTGCATTTCCAACTACAGGCAGATTTGGTATTTTGCTCATATCTTCTTCACTACTTTTCTGACACTTATTCCCCTTTGAGAGAATGATATTACGAAGGTAGTGGACTGATTGAAGGACAAAGCATTGTAGCAGAAAGTTCAAAAGCATGGGCTAGAGTATTATGTCAATACTGCTGAAGTAATTAGTGAGTTGATAAATCTGCCATGTATTTGGTTTTATGAATTCTAAAAATAACATTTTATTAGCAACAGTTCATTTCCACTTTGCATATTATTGTAGTTTCTTTCTTGTTTATGTTGTATGATACCAATTCCATGCACAAAACACAACAAACAAATAAACATTTGATTTTTTGAGTTATAAGGGGTTTAAAACATTAAACGGAGAAATAAGAGGTTGAATGCAAACTGTTTGACAAAATTCCTTTCAGCAAATTGGTTTAGTTTTTTGGGACATCCAAGTGTGCCCATTATAGTGGTATCAGAGCTATAAGTCCTGCCAACCTGTGGAGGTCTTATAGGAAATTTGAAATAGCCAGATAGAGGGAAAAGTATTTGATGAAATGTCAAAACGCTAAAATCAGAAATAAAAAAAACACAGGCTAAGCATTTATGTTTGAGCATGCGACAGGGGCCTTATAATTTTCGTGATACCAGAGCAAGAAAAAATAGGATTTTAGACTTGCAAAGCAAATAGTCTAGTACATTCATGTAGGGGGACATTGAATCCATCCATACAGACACAGAGGAGATATTCTTTGATTAGGACAACAATATGGGTGGTCGAGATAACAGGAATATAGGATTAGGAAAAGGCGAGAATGCCGGTCCAGATCAGGGGGATGTAATGTTTAGACAATTACTAGATACATTAGAGCAGGGGCAACGTATGCAGTAGGAGTAGAATAGGCGAATGGACATGATGTTGTAGCTCATGGCTAGACAGATGGGTGTCAATATTAATCCAGGTGATGCCAACAACATAAACAATAACAATGAGGGAAACAATAGCAATGGGGGAAACAATAACCATGGAGGCCAAGGCAACAAAAATGGTCCTGAGAATAACATTAATGGTAATAATGGACACAACAAAAATGGGAATGAGGCTGATAACTTTAGACACGATGCACACCCCGCGCAGACTGCGAGCTCGAGACCTCTTCTATCCACCTTCCCACCCAGAGATCCAGTTCAACCAGTAAATGAACTGTAGATTACCGAGTTACATGATTAGTTTAGGAGGGACTAAAAGGCTAGTGGACTGGAGTTTTAGGCAGATATTTCCCTCAGAGATTATATGGACTTGTGGATGAGACACATGCCTAGAGCAAGAGGGAGGAATCAAAAATTTGAGCTAAGAAAGAAAGTTGGAAAAATTTCCTTACCTTATTATGATGCTTCAGGGAAGATGACTGCATGAGCTTGGGTGCATAAGGTAGATACATACTTGCAACTAAATCTTATGCCTGAGGAGGAGGCTATCAAGTATGCGGCTATGCACTTGGATGGTGTTGCACATGAATGGTGGCATCATGGCATGGTGACTTTGGGGCATAATTAGATTTCATCCTATGAGGAATTCACCAAAACATTGATTGAGAGATTTGACACTAGGGATCTCGAGTTAGATTTCAAGGAACTAGCACAGTTAAAATAGTCAGGTTCTGTGGATGCTTACATTGCCGAGTTTCAGCACTTGTCTATACTTGTTACTAATATCTCTCCTAGGAGATTGGTGTTGTTATTTTGTGACGGTCTTGCTAATCCATTACGAGGTTGGGTGAAGGGACATGATCCACTCACCTTAGCTGAAGCAACTAAAAAGGCACGAGATTTAGCCCCTTTGGTATACAAAGGAAAAAACCATTCAACAGATTCTTCCTACCGCAAGGACAAAGACAAAAAATTGTTTCAGAAAGAGTATAGAAAACCCAAAGAAGGATCAAAAGGACTAGACAATGAAACCTTGAATGAACTTCAAAAGAAGAAGTTGTGCTTCCATTGTAGAGAGCCTTGGGACTTATCTCATAAATGTTCTCTCAAGGCTAAGGCAAATCAAATGGAGTATTTTTTCAGCAGAAGATTCAGAGTCAGAGGGGGAGGATCAGCACTCCAATTCAGATGAGGGTAACACTATAGAGGAGAGCAGCATTCCTAAGGATGATAGATCATTGGCATGCTTGACAGAGGCCCAAAAGGCAATCACATTTAAGGTTAGGGGTACTATCCAGGGATAGAAAGTGATATCTCTTATTGACACTAGGGCTACACATAACTTCATAGATGCACAGTTGGTAGCCAGGAGAGGGTTACATACAGAGGAGCATGATGGGTTTAGAGTCATGGTGGCTAACACTGATAAATTATTATGCACTCAAAAGATATCTAATCTTCACATCAGGTTTGGAGATGGCTACGAGTTGAAGGATGAGTTCTATGTTGTGGACATGGGAGATTATGATGTCATCCTCAGCATGACATGGATGGTTTCACTAGTGGAGTTCACACTCAACCTAGAAAAATTGGAGATGAGATTCCAACATGAGGGCAGAACTGTGGTACTTAGAGGTCTTTCAGATGGAGGTTGCAGAGTAGTGTCCTTGAGGAGAATGCAGAGACTTTTTCGTCATGATGACATAGAGTGGGCGGTAGAGTGCTACATTATGCCAACTTCACCAGAGCCACAAGAAAAGAGTCATCCACCAGATATCTAGAAGATACTTGATAGACATACTAAAGTATTTAGCAATATTCCTCATGGGGTTCATCCTGACAGAGGGATGGAACATGTTATTGAGCTCAAGGAGGGAGCCAAACTAGTTATGATTACTCCCTATCGTTATCCTAAGAAACACAAGGATGAGATAGAGAAGGTGATTAAGGATTTGTTGGAGACGGGGCATATCAGGCCTAGTAAGAGCCCCTTTGCTTTAGCAGTATTATTGGTAAAGAAGAAGGATGGGAGAATGCGCATGTGCATCGATTATAGGGCATTGAATAAGAAAACAATTAAAAATAGGTATCCCATTCCTAGGATTGATGAGCTGATTAATGAGTTGCATGGGGCATGCTTCTTCACCAAAATTGATTTGTGATCCGGATACCATCAGATCAGAATTAGAGCAAAGGACATTGAGAAAATAGCCTTCTAATGTCACTATGGCCACTTTGATTTCATGGTTATGCCATTTGGTCTAACCAATGCACCTGCTACATTTCAAAGTTGTATGAACCAGGTATTCAGGAAGCAGCTGAGGAGATTTGTCTTGATCTTCTTTGATGACATCTTGGTCTTTAGTAAGACCTAGGAAGAGCACTTACATCATTTGGATGAGGTGTTATCTATTCTGCAGAGAGAGTCATTGTATGCCAAGGAATCTAAATGTGAGTTTGGCATGACTGAGCTCCTTTACCTTGGGCATATCATTAGTGCAGATGGCATTCGGGTTGATCTCGAAAAGATTAGAGCTATTGTAGAGTGGCCTACTCCCACAAACCTTACACAACTTAAGGGATTCTTTGGTTTATGTGGTTTTTATAGGAGGTTTGTTAAGGGATTCTCACATATTGCTACACCCTCGACAAATCTTACTAGGAAAGGAGCCTTCGTGTGGACAGGGGTAGCACAGAGGTGTTTTGAGCATTTCAAGTAGGTAATGTCTTCATGTCCAGTTCTAGCTCTACCGGATTTCACGAAGCCTTTTGAGCTTCATTGTGATGCATCAGGTGATGGGATTGGAGCAGTATTGATGTAGGAGAAGCATCCCATTGCATTCGAGAGTAGGAAGCTTTGAGGAGTTGAGAAGAGTTATTCTGTCTATGACTGGGATATGTTGGCCATAATGCATGCATTGGCCAAATTTCAATCATATTTGGTAGGTGGACATTTTGTGATCAAGATTGATCACAACAGTATTAAATACTTCATGAGCCAGTGTGATCTTAATGACAGGCAACAAAAATGGGTGACTAAATTGCAGGCTTATGACTTTGACATAGAGTTTGTAAAAGGTAAGAAAAATGTGGTGGCTGATGCCTTATCTCGGAGACCTCACTTATGTGCTCTGGAAAAGATTTTAGGAGATTGGAGAGATCAAATTATAGCAGAGTATGTCAAAGATGCTTAGGCTTCTGGATTGATTTCAGGTACCATACAGGATGATCACTATGAGGTGATAGATGGATTGATCAGAGTTCAAGACAGGGTTTATTTGATTTCATCATCACATTTGGGAGAGGTGATACTGAAGGCATTTCATGATGCACCCACAGCTAGACATCCAGGGGTCTTCAAGACCTACAAGTAGATCCGAGAGTAGTTTTCATGGAAAGGGCTCAAGAATTATGTTCAGAGGTATGTCAGGGAGTGTGTGGTTTGTCAACAGAATAAGGGAGAGCACACATTTCCTGCAGGTTTATTACAGCCCTTACCCATTCCTGATAGGAAATGGGAAAGTATTTCGATGGACTTCATCACTGGTTTACCACCAGTGCAAGGAAGGGATTGCATCTATGTGGTGGTGGACCGCTTGATGAAGTTTGCTCACTTCTTTGCTATTTTGTCCACTTACATAGCAACACAGGTGGCAGATCTTTTCTTTAGAGAGATATTCAGGTTACATGGGCTGCCTAGATTCATTGTCAGCGACCGGGATAGTAAGTTTATGAGTGTTTTTTGGCAAGATTTGTTTAGGTTGTGTGGTATAGATCTTACACCTAGCACTAGTTATCATCCACAAATAGATGGGCAAACAGAGATTGTGAATAAATGGGTGGAAGGATATTTGAGGGACTATGTAACTACACAACAAAAGGCTTGGATCAGATGGTTGCATATGGGAGAGTATTGTTATAACACCACTTATCATATGTCCATCAAGATGACTCCTTTCATGGCACTCTATGGTTATGAAGCACCTAGCTTCATGGATTTAGTTTTGGGGGATAGTAGAGTGCCCAAAGCCAAAAACTTATTGCAAGGTAGTCAGTACATCCTAAAAGTGCTCAAAGAGAATATACAACAGGCCCAGAATCAACAAAAATTGTATGCTAATCACCACCGAATAGAGCATAGCTTTGAGGTAGGGGATATGGTTTACTTGAGGCTACAACCATATAGACAGTCATTGCTCAAGAAGAGCAGAGCTGAAAAGTTGAAACCTAGATTTTATGGTCCCTACAAGGTGATTCGCAAAGTGAGAAAAGTTGCCTATGAGCTTGAGCTTCTAGAGGGAAATTGAGTGCACAATGTGTTTCATGTGTCTAGGCTTAAGAAATCCATTGGTTAGAATGTAGTGCCTTCTGCAGATTTACCCCCTTTGGATGAGGAGGGGAAGATTGTGTTAGTACTCGAGGCTATTATAGACACTAGAGAGAGGAAGCTTAGAAATAGGATAGTGAAGGAGTATTTGGTCAGATGGAGAGACCTGCCAGAGGAAGATTCTACATGGGAGAGTGAGCAGGTTATTCAGCAGGTTGGACTGAGATTGCTTGAGGACAAGCAATTTCAAGGGGGGTGGATTGTAATGTTCCCATTTTAGCAGTTGACCAAGTGTGTGTGCGTTAGCCTTGTTCTACATGGTCCTGAGGGCTAACGAAGGGTTTAATGGGATCTTGGAGTGTTTTGGCCTAGTCATTTCTAGTTTGGACCAAAATGAAGTTGATTTACTCAGTTTCAGGCATACTTACTATTTTTAGTAAGTCAACAGGACATAGTACAGGTCAATTTTGGTGATTGGATTTGATACTCCTCGGTGAGAGCTTTTTGATGACCTATCACTCGCATTATTCAGAGTCCGATTGCTAATACATTTTAATGCCTGAAGTTTTATTAAAGTAACGTCTAATTTAATTGTAAAATATTAAAGTGTTACTTTAGTATTTATTTTATGGGGATGTGTACCCAAGGGATACATAAGGGGTATTTTAATATATGTTTTATATACTACACATCTTTTATCCCAGATTGCCCATATGAGTTGAGCGGACCCTTGGAAATAGAATAAAAGGAAGCATTTGTGGTTTCATTAGCCAGGTTGAATATGAGAAAAAATTAGTGTGTGAGTTGCAACTCTATTCTTGGCATTTGAGGATGTCTATCCTCTCTTGTAACATTCTAGATTTCATTCCCTTGGGGTTTGGCCTTTGGAATTCTTTGTTATTGGCTTCATTATCAGGCAATTTAGTTGCATTTCTAGCTATAGGCATATTTGGTATTTTGCTCATATCTTCTTCACTACTTTTTCGACGCTTATGCCACTTTGAGGGAATGATATTATGAAGGTTGTGGACTGATTGAAGGAAAAAGCACTATAGCAGCAAGTTCGAAAGCATGGGCTGGAGTATTATGTCAATACTGCTGAAGTAATTAGTGAGTTGATAAATCTGCCATGTATTTGGTTTTATGAATTCTGAAAATAATATTTTATTAGTAGCAGTTCATTTCCACTTTGCATATTATTGTAGTTTCTTTCTTGTTTATGTTGTATGCTACCAATTCTATGCACAAAACACAACAAACAAATAAACGTTTGATTTTTGGAGTTATAAGGGGTTTAAAACATTAAACGGAGAAATAAGAGATTGAATGCAAACTATTTGACAAAATTCCTTTCAGCAAATTGGTTTAGTTTTTTGGGACATCTAGGGGTGCCCATTACACATAAGCTCCAATCAATCCCAATGTAAGTGAAACTGAACATCTAGGAAGATAACTAAGGCCGAAGAGAAAATATGCAAATCATAACTTGTATCATGTCCTTCTAAAAACACCTCTAGTTGTAAACTATGCAAAGATTATTCTCCTCCATAAAACCCCAACCAACAAGCCATAACAATACCCAAATAATACCATATAACTAACCATGACTATAAGTCTCTCACAAGAAGATAAAACTCATAAACCATTCCTAAAACAAGGAATAACCTTTCCTGATCCAAGGAATATGCCCAATTTAAAAAGATCTCCTAAACTCAACCAACATAATAACAACATATGTACAAGGAGATTTTCAATGCCGAACCACCTCTCTAATGAACCCTCTAGAATTAACGCATGTACCATATCTCAAGAGTAATATCAATGAAAGACAAGAATACACATAATGCACTTGAGAGAAATAATGTCGAGCTATGCATCTCAAGTAGTAAACTACCAAGTAGACAAAGAGTGGGGGATGAAAATTCTTGTCAAGCTATATAAGTCTCCAACCAAGATTCATCTAAGAACAATCTCCTCTCAAATTCATATCACATAAATTCCCCTCATAATTTCTTATGAAACTATCAACCATCCCAACAAATACATATTTAATCCAATAGAAATCAACATCACCAACATCTTGAAGTATCTGTGAGTACCTATAACCAATCGATCTATACCAACTCCAAATGAAACATGGCCATATCTTGAAGTATCCAACCAATGATTAATGTACTCAATACCAAGAAACTAAACCAAGATCAATGTTAAAGTTCTAACCATGGCCTCAAGAACATAAACATGACGATATGATCTAAACCATTTCAACCAAAATAGACCACATTGTCCATATGAACATACCATAGCATGTATCAAAAGTATACCATGACATAATAATGAAACCATCCTAACACCAAGGATAACATGAAAAATGAAAGTATAAACCAAACCTCTACCAATAACCCTATGAGCCATTAAGATGAAACCATCTCCACACACTGTGAATAACCATCTCCACACATCATGAAGAACTAAGTGCACCATACAAATATCAGAGAAACTTCTACAAAATAAGGATCTAAGACATCCTCCAACATCTACAAACACTCCATAAATATATCAATATCAAAAACTATCACTCAACCATGGTATTGAGTCACCCATAGAATTATAACAACCATCTCCTACATGAAGATCCTTCAAGTTTACACATACACAACCAAAGTGTTATTACGAAGTGAAACTAAGATCTCCAAACCAAGAAGATGTAAACCAAACTAGGAACTAATCCTTCACCACCATTTCATCACTATCACAAGCTCCCACTAAACTATGTATCCAAGCTATCGATGACATCGCAATAAAAAAGAAGAAGTCTTCTATTCATGATAAATTACAATAAACCAAGGAATCAAACCATCAAATAACTCAAAGTGCACCTCATGATGTTGGTCTCAGATTGGTTTTGACAATTGAGTGTCAACACACTTAAGAAAATTCTAAGGTTGATGCCGAGTATAATATAGATGCCAAGCTAGAAGTTCAACAAGTGCCGAGTTATTCAAGTGTCAAGTGAAAATTGATGTTGAGTAAAGTATATGTGCCAAGCGAGATAGAGTTAAGATAGGAGTCAAGCAAGATAGAATCCTATATGTGCCGAGCATTAGTAATCAGTAAGTGCTGAGTAACATAGAATCAACATCTAAGTTTGTGCCTTCACAAACTCAGATGTAAACTATTTTTTAGTTGACTCAAGATGAATCTCGAAGGATCTAAAAGATAAGATCGAATCTATTACATTTCCTACATAATCAACATGCAACCAATCAAAAAAATGGAGAAAGCATGTAACTAATCAAGAAATATGGAAAAATTTGAGCGAGAAAGATGGATGAATCTCGATCATAGATTCATACCTAACCCTAAGTCTCAAAGCCTTTACAAGGAGGTTGAAACCCCATAATTTAGTGAGAAGAAGTATGTAAAAAGTCATATGGGAATGCACGAAAGAATGCTAGTGAAGTTTTGAAGGAAGAAAAAGGGGTGTAAGGACTTAGAGGAAGAACAACATTGTAGAATCCAGGCATCATCACTACAAATAGAGGTATATTAGATCAAGAACGATCAAATCAGATTGGATAGAACAAGGATCTAGAATCAACAATTGAAGATTGTAAGTTATCAGGTCAACACATTCTACTATACTTTCTAACCATTATATTAGGAGAATAAAAATCCTATGATGATAGGTTGGCTTTGTAGCCATATTGTAAATCCTTGATAGGGTTGTAAATCCTTTAACAGGGTAACATTTCAAGTGAATGTTTGTAAATCCTTTTACCAGGTCATCTTTAATAGGATGTAAATCTTTTAATAGGGAAGACCTTTCCCAAGGCAAACCATTTATGGTGGTCAAACTTTGTAACCTTCACTAGTTACATATTGTTGTAGTGATAATTTGTGGGTGTCATCCCCACCCCAATTTTACCTTCTCATTTTGGAGGGTTTTTGGGTGATCAAATCTTGTGTTATCTATATTCATGCATATCTTTACTTTCATGTTATTTAGATGTGTTAGATGCATGTGATTGATAGGAGATTAAAATTTTTAGAGGGTAAATATTGTAATTTTTGATTCACCACCACCCCCCCTCGCTCCTCTTAGAAGTAAATCTTCCCACTTGTAAATTCCAACAATTGGTATCAGAGCCAAGTTCTCACAAGGAGAAGCCTTACAACTTGGAGAAAAATATCTAGAAATGGAAATCTAAAAACTTGGGAAGATAATAGGAAACCAAGAAATTGAGATACATCTCATTTTGTATTCTCTGGAAGAAGCCAGAGAAGAACTGAACAAATCCTTGAAGAGAAGAAGAGAAATTGCCATAGCTAAGAATGATACATAGTACAAGGAGATTGACACCTCAAAAGTGTTTGCAAAAGGAGATTCCAAAGAATTTGATGCAGCAATAGCAAACCTGATGGAAAAGAATTGAGCCCAAGCAGAAGAGATCAGAACTCTCAAGCTTGAACAAGAATCTAAAGCCATGATGCTTTGTAAAGTGACTGAACAGAAGAAAATAGCCATTGAAGATAAGGCTATGAGAGAAGATGACAAGAGAAACCTTGTCAATAGATTGGTGGAAAAGTCAATTGAGCTTGCAAGAATTTCCAACATGTAGCTAGACACCCTAAGCCAGATGATGAATAAACATCATGAACTAAATGTCAAGGACATTGAGATCTCCACACTGAAGATGCAAAATGACCTAAAAAGAGAGAAGGAGATTGTAGAGAGCTTCAATAAGCCCAATGAATCTATCAAGTACTTTGAACAACTATTGAAATCACCAAGAGCTAGCAATGATACTTTAGGACTAGGATACACTAGCATTGGAAAAGGAGAGTCAGCCAAGACTGCCAAAGAAAGAAGTAACAAAGGTAAGAACACTAAACCTACTCATCATTTTTGTGATAAAAAAGGACATATCTCTAATTTTTGTAGAAGCAAGAACACCCATAAGCATGATGAACCTAAGAACATGGATTACTATCGATGGTGCTTCAACCAAGGACATCAAGCACATAATTGGAGGACTAGAACCATCAAAACACCAAGATTTGAAGGTCACTACTACAATTGTAAGAAGTATGGACATAGAGATTTTGAATGTAGATCAAAGCCTATGTGGACACCAGACCAATTAGAAAAAATAAAAAATCATGGACATCACTACAATTGGGCCTATAACACTAGGAATGGCTATCACTACTGTCAAGAATATGGACACATCCTTGAAAACTGCATAAGAACACATTTCAGTGAAAACTACAGTAGATGGTTGAGCCAAACTACATGCTTCAATTGTTTGAAGACTGGTCATATCAATAGAAATTGTCCAACAAGGTCAAAGGCACCCAACTCAAAGTTCAACAAAGGAAAAGAGAAGGTAGATGTTGAACACATTAGAGGAGAAATGAATAAAACATGGAAGAAGAAAGATGGAAGTAGTGCATCTAATGAAGGGATCACTTCACCCAAAAGGTAAAGTGGTCACACTTAATCCAACTAAGAAAAAGAAGGTATGTGGGATTGATATTTAATGTTTTATCATACATCAGTTCCAAGACAAGTAAGTACTGAAAAGGATAGATTAGCATGAATTGAGATGCAAAGTTAAAATTTCAAGTTTTCACAAGTGTTGTTGAGCTGCCTTTAGATACCAGGTAAAGGTCTATTACATGTCCAGTTGTCTACCAAAGTCAATAGAAGTTGAGTGATTAGTTGTAGCTGAATTGAAGCTAAGTAAGGGAAATTCTTGTATATGTCGAGTGGTGGAAAGACAATGGAAGACAAGTAAAGTAGAATCACTTAAGGGGTTGAGTGGAAAACTGTAAACGTACTAAGCATTAAATGATATGAAATAAGGGTATATGATTGCATTCTGAATCATTTTTCACCATCGCGAACACAAGAAGAAAAGATGAGAACAGTGCAAAATGATTTCCAAGTAGTGTTCCAAGCATTTTAGTAGATTTCAACAAAGATTCAACACAACTTCATCAATTTTAAGGTAGTTATACTAGTGTCGAGCTACACAGTTTTGAAATTTCTTTGTGTTGAAACCCTAGATTGCACAAATGGCCTCCAATTCTAGGTAACCTTAGGAAAAAGAGCCATTTGAAGTTCAATTAGTGTCAAATGAAGTTAAGCAACTTGATTTTCAACCTATCCCTGAAGTTGCCTACAAGAACAATCCAATCAGAGCCCTATCCATAATTCCTCCTAAGGTAGTAATGGTGCAAGATGTTAGGAGATGCTATAACTACAAAATAGGTGCCATTGGAGATATGAAAATTAGGGAATCATATGATAGATTGTGTGAAAATGGAGTCTTGAAGGAAGAGTTCCAAATTGTTGAGAGGAAGGGCTTAACCCATGCCCTAGGGTTCCCTACTATCTTTAAGACCGAATGGATCAGAATTGTGTTGAGTAAGATTCATGATGGTAGTTTGTGGTTAGAAGATGACCTAGTTAAGTGATGCAGGAGCATCTTGCATGGAAAAATTATTGGCAAAAAAAAAAAAAAATTGGAAAAAAAAAAAAATCTGGAGGAGAGAGAAAGTGACAAAAATTAGAGGAGAAATAATAAAAAAATAAAAAAGGGGAAAAAGGAGAAAATAAAGAAAAAGAGGATTTCTATTTTCGAGGTGCATAGGTGGCATAATAGAAAAAAATAAAAAATAAATTGTCGTCATTTCATTTATCAAGGTGTGTGGGTAGAATTCTAAAAAGTTATGAATATTGTAGAAGGTTGTGGAGAAATTCTAGAAGGTTGTGGATAAGTCATGTATTGGGTGGTCAGTGCCTATTTAAGCAAGCATATGAGCATTTCTAATCAAGCTCAATGGGAAGCTTGAGGAGTAGAAGCTCAAGGAGTAGCTTGAGAAGTGGAAGCTCAAGGAGAAGCTTGAGAAGGAGAAGCTCGAGAAGTAGAAGCTTGGAAAGGTGAAAGGTTTGGAAGGAAAGCTTGGAAAGGTAAAAGTTTTGGAAGGTGAAGCTTGGAAAGCTTGGAAGTTGTGAGAGAGAAGGAGGAAGTGAAGAGTGAGTTTTTCTGAGTCTGTGAACAGAGCACCGAATGTGAGGCAGTTTACAATAGGATTATGGTGGAGTTGCAAGTGTAGACAGAGCGTCGAATGTTAGGCAGTTTACACTTGGATCTTGGATAAGGTTGGAGAAGAGCTAGTGGCTGTGGTTTAGAAATAAGGAGGTTACTTGGGAAGCATTTTATCTTGTTGTCTTCATATTTTTGCATTCTTGGTTGTGAGTTGGTAAGGGTGGTGTGGCCCTTCGTCAGTGGTATCAGAGTGTACCTACATTAGTGGTATCAGAGAAGGAGATCTTGAGTGTACAAGTAGATCACCGAACTGTGAGGCAACTTGTACCAGGACCTTGGTTGGGTGAATTTTATCAGAGTAGGAGTTCCTAAGTGTACAAGCAGATCACCAAAGTGTGAGGCAGTTTGTACCAGGACCTTGGTTGGGTGAAGTTTATTAGAGTGGGAGTTCCTGAGCATGTAAACAGATCATCGAAGTTGAGGCAGTTTGCACTAGGACCTTGGGAGGACATGCAAATTGATTGATGGGTGCAAAGATGGAAGACTGAACTTGTTGAGGCATGATTGTGGAGAGTTGGTGGATTGCAGATCCGTTGTCCTAGACTTGTGATGTGGTTCCTACTTGTTCGTGCAAGGTGGCAGGTTGTGATCTGACTTGCAAATTGGTTGATACAAGGAGCGTGGGAAGGATTTGTTGCAGAGGGTTTATGAAGATCTTGGAAGATGGCTCCAAGAGGATTGGACCCTAGGATGATTGCAAAAATACATGATATAGTGGAGATAAATTTTTCTAAGATGATTTCTTGGTTGGATGCTAGATTGGCTGATCAAGCTAAGAAGGTCAAGGTGGAAGAGGTTGGTTTTGTTGATCAGTTTGTGGAGCCTGTTGCAGAACCTATAAAGAAACTAGAGGTTGTTGTTGAGGATATTCCTAACCTTGTTGATGTTGGGATGGAGATTGGTTCTCATGATCAGTTGGTTGAGTCTGACATGGAGATTGTGGAGCACTCGATTGTGGATGATCCAGTTGTTGTTGGTGGTGACTTGTATGTTGCAGGGCATCTTGTTGTGAGCAATGAGGTTGCTGATGTTGTGAGTGTGGAATGTGTTGATGGAGATCTACATGTTGATGCTAATGCAGAGCTTGTTATTTCTGGTATGGATTCACTAGTTATTGATGTGAATGGGAGTTTGGTAATGAAGCATTATGTTCAGTTTGTTTCTGAGGGTGAGCATGCTGATTAGATGGTTGAGATTCGGGTGTTTGATAGAGTAATGCAGATGTGGAAGATTTGCATGGTGGTTTTGTTGTCCTTGTTGAGGTGGAAACCTTTGGTGAAGATGAATATGGTTGTACATCTTTCTTTTTGGCATCAAAGTGTGGGACACACTTTTCTATCTACCGGGGGAGTCTGATGCAGGAGTATCTTGCATGGAAAAATTATTGGCAAACAAAAAAAAAAATTTGAAAAAAAAAGAAAAATTGGAGGAGAGAGAAAGTGACAAAAATTATAGGATAAATAATAAAAAAATAAAAAAGGGGAAAAAGTAGAAAAGAAAGAAAAAGAGGATTTCTATTTTCGAGGTGCATAGGTGGCATAATAGAAAAAAAATAAAAAAATTTGTTGTCATTTCATTTATCAAGGTGTGTGGGTAGAATTCTAAAAAGTTATGAATATTGTAAAAGGTTGTGGAGAAATTCTAGAAGGTTGTGGATAAGTCATGTATTGGGTGGTCAACGCCTATTTAAGCAAGGCATATGAGCATATCTAATCAAGCTCAAGGGGAAGCTTGAGGAGTAGAAGCTCAAGGAGTAGCTTGAGAAGTGGAAGCTCAAGGAGAAGCTTGAGAAGGAGAAGCTCGAGAAGTAGAAGCTTGGAAAGGTGAAAGGTTTGGAAGGAAAGCTTGGAAAGGTGAAAGTTGTGGAGGGTGAAGCTTGGAAAGCTTGGAAGTTGTGAGAGAGAAGGAGGAAGTGAAGAGTGAGTTTTCTTGAGTCTGTGGACAGAGCGCTGAATGTGAGGCAGTTTACACTTGGATCTTGGATAAGGTTGGAGAAGAGCTAGTGGCTGCATTTTAGAAATAAGGAGGTTACTTGGGAAACATTTTATCTCTTTGTCTTCATATTGTTGCATTCTTGGTTGTGAGTTGGTAAGGGTGGTGTGGCCCTTCGTCAGTGGTATCAGAGCGTACCTACATTATTAAGATATCAAAAAAGATTTTTCATAGGGTAATAGGGTATCCAACCCTAGATTGGCCTAAGACCCAGAGGAGTGACTCCAAGGAAGTTGTTGAGAAGAATATAGGAGCCAAATGAAACAAGAGAGGCATGACCATAGATACCATTAAGGATCCTCTTGTTGATTTTTCTATTAGAGTCATATCCCACAAGTTTTATCAATCTAGAAGATTCAAGTTTGTTCCATGCATTGCAGTAAATGTTGGCTACAAATTTGTTAAAAAGGATCATACTTATGATCTAGCTAAACTGCAACTACAACAAATCAATGAAAATTTGGGAGCTATAAGAAGAACAAAGGGAGCCCAATGTAAATTTGGTGCAATTTTGATATGTATATTCTTCTATGTATAGAATGAATTTCCTTCTTTTGGAAAGGTTAGCTAGAAAACAAATAGGTCCATGGTAGCATAGGTGAATGAATATATTGAACAAATGGGGGAAAATTTTGAGACATTAATGACTAGCTATTTTGAAGATTTCAAGAATTCAATGAAATAGAGACTTAGGATTCTAGTCTCACTTGTGGAGAAGCACACAACTGATATTTTTTTTCCTTGTTGACATTGATTACACCTACATTCAAGAAACTATATCAAGGGTAAGATGAGTTAGACCTCTTGGATATGAAATAAATATTGATGAAGCATCTGCAACAATAACAACATTGTTAGTAGAGGATGTAGATAAGAGTGCCCCACATTTTGGTACATATGATGTGGTGAGATCCAAAGTAGATATGGAGTTAAAGACTACCTCTACACTTAAGAAAAAAGATAAATTAGTAAAGAAGCTCAAGGCCAAATTTGGAGAAGGCACAATAAAGGTAGAAGAAGAAGATGAAGAAGAACAAGAAGAAGAAGAACATGGGCAAGGACCATTAACATTAACCCAAGGCATGGGTGAAGATGCTGAAGAAGAAGAAGATGCCAAGCAAGAAAAGGGAGCACCTAAGGTAGAGCCCAAAAAGATGAAAGAACGAAAGCAACCTACTACACAGTCTAAAGGAAAGAAGAAGACAGCCAAGCCAAGCCCAACAAAACCCACCACAAGTGCAGATATAAGAGCTACAACTAAGGTGGGCAAGGAATAGGAAAAGAAGAAAGCTACAAAGTAGGGAGGGCCAGTAAAGAAAAAGAGAAGAAAATATGTGGCACCTCCAGAGTTAGATGAGGAGAGGACAGAGTCTGATCATAATGAACAATTTAGAGTGGTAAGTCACACCACTAGATTAGATTTGGAAAATTATGATAATATAAGAGATAATGCAAACTTTTCAAAGCTTAAAGGCATTGATTTTAATAAGCTAACAAGAGAAGGGGAAAATATAGTGGAAGAGTCAATTTACACTATGATGGCAAAGTTCAAGAATACTCCACTTGAACTTGATAATACTATGCCTAAGGAGCTATAATCCATTGTAGAAAATAAATTGCATTATTGCCTAAAAGTGGAGAAGGAAATAAGAGAGTCAACTTTGGCTCGTGTGATGCCTAACATCATAAAAGGTCAAATAAGAAAGGAAAGTAAAAAGCATGGGAGAAAGTTTACACCCAAATACAGAGCATTCAACATATTGCAGAATAAAATAGAAGATGTTGTAAAAAAGTCCACACAAATGTGGAAATTGATTTATGGGCTGACTACAGTGAAAGAAGGTCAAGAAGATCCCTTTGAGAGAAGAAATAATGATGAGGAAGAAGAGGAAAATGAAAAAGAGGAAGAAGGAAAGAAATAAAAGGAAGAAGTTACAGTGGAGAAGGAAACACAAAAAGGTGATATGGCAACAACGAAAGAGCAACAATAGGAACAGAGTGTGCAAGACACACAATTTGCAGACACATAACTGCCACCACCTAGTCCTCCACATGCAACACCTACATCTGCAGAGACAATAATTGTGAAGGATGTCCCTGACACCTCTAGTCAAAACATCAACCCACTAACTACAGAGGATCTTAGAAAGATCCTTCACCAGACTACTTTGCAAGCACAATTGTGTACCAATCTAGTCTTGGTGAGTGTAGAGGAACTTCAAAAGGCTATATTTGAGATAACCAAGGAGAAAGTGAATCCACAAGAACCACCTTCACAAACTCCAATAACTACAAGTGGACAACCACAAGAGCAACCAACACAAGATGCATTTGTTAAGGTTGATTCCATAGTCATAGTAACTTCAACTACTGAGGAGCAAGCTAAGGAGAAAACATGATAGAAGGATACCTCTGATCCTACAACATAGAGTCAAGATGCACCTCCTTAGATCACTATAATTGATCAAGGAAGAACTGAGGAAGACAAGGTTGAGAGCCCTAAGGACAAGGAACATAGTATAGTTAGTTACCTTCCACAAAGAGTATGAGGTATTAGTCAATTTTCCTACTATAGGAACTCCCACTGGAACTATACAATAGCCAAACATTGATGTAGTACCACTACAAATATTAGCACTAGGCTCGAGCTCTACCAAGGTAGCAAGGGTACTTCACTATGGAGACCCTGTACTTGACGAGGAGATAGTCATACCAAGCTATGACTATAAAACAATGAACATAGGGCAGATCAATGAAGTGCAAGAGGCACTAGAGAAGAAGAAAAAACAAGAGATACTCAGGAATGAGTATGGGAAAAGGCAAGAACCGATTGAAATCAAAGACATCTTTCTTGATGCATTTAGCTTGCAAGTACCTGATGAAACAAAGCCCATCATGGAGAAACTATCCAACATAGTGGACCAGATATAGAATGAAGACCTAGATACCAATGCTAATTTTCTTGAATGGTCTAAGAAGAAATTTTAGATGAAGGTAAATGAGAAAATATCTGGTGAAATAGCACTTTCTCAAGTAGAACTAGTTAAAAAGGTTAAAAAGGTGAAAGTAGTACTTGAGAATATATTATCATTGTACTCCAAATTGTGTGATTCCTCATACTTCAGACAATAGACCAGCTAGAGGATATTGAGCTTGGAAAGGAACCTCAAGGAATCTAGCACATAGCTACCAAAGGATCCAACTCAAAGTGAGAAGCATTTTGCTACAATGCTTCACACCCAAAAGGAATTAGCTATACTCATAACAGATGAGACTAACACCAAGGCCAAGTTGATACAGATATAGTCTGCCATAACCCCTCACATGGAAGTTTTGCACAAAGAGATGGCCTATGCAAAGAATTTCTTGAAGACAGATCCCAATCTTTCTATATTGGAAGGCCTAGTACACCATGCAGTAGAGATAGCCATCTAGCTTGAAGCACTAGAAATTGCATTAGACAATTGGGATGCTACTCTAAAGATTATTATTGAGGTAAATAAATCCTTTTTGGCAAAGTATTCAATTCATTCATAGAACCCTTTGACATAAGTGTCAAAAAGGGGGAGATAATAACCCAAAGGGAGACACCCAAAGGGGGAGATAATAAAATTTTGAGGAGAAATAAGGAGATAAAGCCAAAAGGATATAAAAACTGCAAGCAAAGATGTGTGAAAGGGGGAGCAGAAACAAAGGAGATAGAAATAGAGCAGACAAGGGAAGTAATGACAGGGCAGAGATAAAGAGTATTAGAATAATCAGCATGAGACAAATCCAACGTAAGGACTTTTGGATACAAAAATGACACATCAGCTTAGGGGGAGTTATAAGTTTTTGAGGTACATAGTCATCTACAAAATTTTGAGCATGAGGTATATAGTCTTCTACAAATTATAATGCATATGCATACAATCAATGTCAACTGACCAATGCATACAAATAATGCTAGCTCAAAGAATCCACACATTGATGATAACTTAACAATACAAATAGTCAATGTCAACTAAATAATGCATATAGTCAATGTCAACTAAATAATGGATACATTGATGACAACCTAATAATAGAGTTAGTTTCTTGAATGAGGCAATATAGTCAAATAGAGGCATGAAAATGAGTATATCTATGGTGTCAAACAAATAAATGAAAAATCAAGAAATATCACAAGTAAAGTAAGCACAACAAAGGAGGGTTGCAAGAAGCATTTGTGAGTTCTAAAATTTTCAGAGAAAAATACTATGTGGAAGACAATGATAACCACAAAAAAAGCTGCATATTTGAAAACAAAAATGGAAGAGACTGTGGAGATTGACAAATACTAAAATACCAAGTAATGATTAAATAAAAAATTTATACTATTTGTTTACCATTTACTCTAATTATTTCTATCACATTACAAGCAATTATTTCAAGGTAGAAAAATTGAAACATGCAACTATCAACAAAGGAAAATCATTACAAACACTATTGGAATGATAAATAAATACAAGATATTTTCTACTTCATGTTGAGATTCCTTTGGCCTAGTAATTGGGTATCCCACAAATGGTAATGTGGCATTTTGTAAATTTCAAATTGTATGTGATAAAATTAGTGTGCTAAAAAAACAAAGACTAAAATAAGCATTCACAAACTAATGGGTATGTGCAAGATCATGGTGTGCCAAAAAGTGGCGATGTGAAAAAAATAGAGTTTGAAAACATCTAAAAGCGCTTCAAAATCCGCTCTGACTTTTTTTCACCTATCCAGGCACCAAACCTGGAAAGTAAGCCAAACCTTATCAGATATCCAATTTGATATCGGTTATTCGATCTCATATCGAATATTCGATAAACCACACAATAATATTATAATAATATAATAATTATAATTATTATACTATAATATAATAATAATAATATTATATTATAATAATATTAAAATATTACATTATAATAGTATAATATATTATTTAATATAATATAATATAATATAAAATATAATATAATCTAATATAATATAATAATAAAAAAGTAACATATTGTAATATAATATATTATAAATTATAATAATATAATATAATAATAAAAATGTAATATATTATAATATAATATATAATAAAAAAAGTAGTATATTATAATTAATAAATAATATGTTATAATTAATATATAATATATGCATGGGGTATCGGATATCCAATATAATATCAGATATTTGATATTATATTAGATATCTGATATATGTGTTATTACATAAAAAAAGCACAAACCTGCGGGGCCCTTATTTCACATTTGTTGGGGCCAGTTTTTAGTGCGTCGATCAAATATATGATATAGAATCGGATATTAGATATTAAGTATTTTTTTATAAAAAAACTCATTTTTAACCTAAATTCAATAGATTTTAGCATGATTTTGTTTGTTTTAGTTGAATCTAGGGTTTTTTTGAAAAAAATAGTTAAAATTAAGGTTTTTAAAAAATATATATTATGTTTTTCAATTCAATGGGAATGGCTAATCAAAATGATGAGACTGAGGTAGGGAATAATATTCCTCGTAACCCCCCACCAAACAATCTAGTACCCCCACAAAACCGTCCACCAAATGATCCTCTACCCCCTTAAAACCCTCCTTGAATCGAGGATTTGATAAATGAAAATCTCACCAAGTTGAGAGGTTTGCATAGAACATATAATAATGTACCCGCATCAGCTCCTATGTTATCCATGTTAAACACCATAGTGGATAACATTGAAACCCTTACGAACTAACAAAATGCTGCTCTTCGTTGGCATGATGAAATGCACAAAATGCTTGATGATGGTTTGGATTATGACGAGGTTGTGGCCCTCAATATAACCAAAGATGATTTGGCTAGCCTTTTTGCGAACTCGAAAATGAGTTTACCAGTCAACCAAAAAAAATCTAAACTATTGAAATAATGGTGCACAAATGA
Source organism: Cupressus sempervirens (assembly GCA_028749045.1). Classification (NCBI taxonomy): domain Eukaryota; kingdom Viridiplantae; phylum Streptophyta; class Pinopsida; order Cupressales; family Cupressaceae; genus Cupressus; species Cupressus sempervirens. The sequence continues at coordinate 630,920,233 of CM053786.1, read as the reverse complement.
TGCCATACGTGCAAAATTTTGGGATCGTTGGTGGATGGTCTTTGATATCCCTCCACATGGAAACTTAGACATACCATTTTACTTCCTTAGAAAATTATATACAAAATTTGTGTTGAAACTTAAAGTGAACTATTGAAGCAAGAAGCCCAACATGGGCATATGACTAGGAGCTCCTCAAGATAGACCCTCTTCCCAATAGAAGAAAGCTGGCACTATTGTCCCCCCCCCCCCCACACTGATATCTCCCCCCTCCTCAAGTGCAACATTCATATATTATGACAGAGTCTAGCTCTTAGACCATTAGAGCCATTCATAGGCTAAGTAGCCTAATGATATCTTAGGCTAGGTTAGTCCTACCTCCTCGTGTTGATGATGTTGGTGTTAGTTCATCATCGGCTAGCTCATCACACGTTTGTGTGCCTCACACTTGCATTATGTGCAAGAATATTTGCTTGGGTCCCATAGGTGATCTTCCTGAGTATCATTTTGTATTAGATGAGGATTCACCAGACACACGCGTAGAGGCTACAGACCCTAATGCGAGAGAGGAGGGGAATGCAAAGGCATGGACTCCTTCGGTGTCAGTATGTGTATACATTTTTTTGTTATGACATATGTGATTTAAAGTTAATTTTTATAATAGAGTAATTTTAATTTTTAAGCCATACTAACTTTTACATGTATGTGATCTTCATTCATGTTTAGTTGATGACCGAAGAGGAGCTCAGATAGATTGATGATGCCACACTCTCAGCCATTTCATTTGGCCTTGAGACATCTATGGTACATTATGTTGTGTTCAAATTTTTTTTTAAATTTGATATTGTAGCATATATGGTTACTAATCTTTCTTTTATCTTGTAGGTACCACCTGTCTTGGGAGGACAAAGTGCGGAGGGTGAGTCAACACACATTAACAAAGGAAAGGTAATTAGGTGCTTTCTATTTGATTAAATATCAATGCATTCTTGTAAAATTTTTATGGTAATCCCATTTAATTACATTCTTTATTGTATATAGGGCGTGGCTAATAGTGATGAGCCTGTATAGATTCTGCGTCGTAGACCGTCAGGGATTTCCATTCGCATTGAGAGCCCCATTGTATGTATAAGTATCATTTATTTTTTATTATCCTTATCTTCATAAATAAATTCAAAACTAATTTATGTGATATTAACAACTACTATTTTGTATCTCATAGGAGACTCCTAGTGCACATGAGGTCCGACAGGAGAGTTATGTAGATTTGATGACGCGGCCACTCTCTCCTAAGGAGGAGCCTACAATAGTAAGTTGTACTTTGAATTCATGATTAAATATGTTATAAATTTAGCATGCTATGAATTATAATGTTATAGTTTAAATTGTAGATTCATCTGACAAACGTATTTGAACATATACAACCAACAATTAGAGAGGTACAAGCATTGCTGAAGGCATATAAGAGGACTCCTGACCGACGCAGGAGGTCAACGAGAGAGGTATTTATTATGAAATTTTTATAGTATAAATCTTCATTACAAAAAATATCATTATGCATTTGATTAATTCAATGTTAGATACAAAGAATCATATAAATTTAGTAGTCTAACTTTGGGTTGTCCTTTTTTTCTTATGTAGGAGGCATTCGATCCACCTAGTGCAGTGAAGAGGCTACATTTTGATCATCTACTAGCACCCTAGGATAGTATAGTTGTCATCAGATGCATCATGAGACATTTTTAGATGGCATATGCCATTTTGTATACATAAACATTGATATTATACACATTCTGATGGCATGACCAGCCACATTTTGTATATGGATCTATGTATTTTGATATATATTTGAGTACTTTGTCTATGGATACATGATATTTGATATATATTTGTGTAAAATTTTGTCTATGGATACATGTATTTTGATATATATTTTTTTCATTTATGTGCACAATGATATACATATTAATTTAGTATCTAGTATTGTTCAATTTATCGTGGATCATGTGTATTGTTCATGTTTATGGAATATCATTAATTTTGATTATGTTTGTTATATTCGATTCAAATGCAATAATTTTTTAATAACATTTTAACAAACTTTATTATCAAATTTGGATGCAATGTATAATTTGAAGTGCTATCATGACATAACTACACTTTTTAACCTCCTACACAAGGTTTAGATAACCCCAAATCTGATTTTAAACTCCACCTTCAACCTTGAAACTAAGTCTTGGCTTCAAATATAATCTCAACATAGTTAACGACTCCACTCCTCAACCATGGATTCTATTCCCAACCATCAGGTCATTCATAGATTCATAATCTTTGATAACTAGCACTTCACTTTGTTACTATCTTCATACTACAACTTTTCAATTTCAACATAACCTCAAAATATCTCAACTTAAGAGACTTGATTGGATAGTTCATCAATAGACCTCATGAGCTTTGACTTATTTTAGGCCTCAACATCATTGTCCTGTAGCATTCAATAGTTCATTGATAGCCCTCATGAGCTCTGAGTTATGACCCTCAGAATATCGACCTCAAAATGCACTTAAAGCACCTTGGAGACTCCTCGGTATGGGGTGGTGATCTGTAAATAGATCTAGACTATTTTCAATATTGAATGCTTAAATAAAATCAAATTAACATAAGTCTTAATACATTTATACATAAATGAAATTAAGCATTAAAAAACTCAAAAACTTGAGGTGAAATAAACAGAATTGAGAAAGAGAAGAAGATAGAAAGTGCAAACAAAGTTTGATTTTGGAGTTTGCCACAAATGTGACTATGTCTCTAGGTCAGCTCCAATAGAGTATGACTGATCCAATTAATCTCCAGAAATCAATTACAATTATGCACCAAGACCATTTCTTCTAGCACTTTGACAACATAACAATTCTTTGAAGTACAAAAATGACTCAAAAAATCTCACTATTCCTTCAAAACTTCACCACCTAGACTTGAAAATTTCCCATAGACTTACAAGGTAATTCTCCAAGATTAATTCCCACGTGAATTCCTTCTCCAAAGTCTAATTGTTTTACAAAGGAAAATAATCCCCTTTTTATACAAAAAAAATGCCTTATTTGGTATAAAACCAAATAACAAAACCCCCATTTTAAAATAACAAAATAACTCCCTCCTATTTGACTTTAATCATTATAAGCCAAACATTTAAAACCATAATACCAAAATTAATAACCACTCCCTTATTTTGAATAACAAATAAAACAACCCCATTTTAACTATAAATTTATGCATATAATCTATTTGGTTTGTTGTATGGGGCTTAAATCCCTATATAGTTGGCTCGTTTTCAAAACAGGATGCATATCTCAAAATTAGTGGGCTGGTATATTGGAATGACATGTGGGAGTTTGGTAGTTCAAACTTCATTCAACTTCACTTTGAAATCGGTTTACATGCATTTAATGCTCCTCAAATCCCATGACTCATGCATGGATCGGTGGAAAGGAGGGAAAATAGGAAGCGGGAGGTTATGGGTTCGAAACCCATAACAACAAATTTTCAAATATAAATTAATTTGTCCTCTTATGCCACATGTCATTCTTAGATTGGATCAATTTGATGACTGTGCATGCTGACATCATCACTATTACATTTTGCCTCCAAAATTCAAACGACCATAACTTCTTCATATGAGCTCCATTTTTGATGAAACGAATGCCATTGGAAAGCTCTCATCAGGCTCTTCATTTTGAAATCCATTATTGACCACTTTTGAGATGGTCTAATTTCATCCATTATCTAGCCTTTTGTTTGACTGAACTTTGACCAAGTATAACTTTTGCATACGGACTCCATTTTTGTCCATTCAAGTTGCGTTGGAATTAGGATGCCGAGATCTTTTTGATGGTGTAGATTCTGGAGCGAAATGAGATACTTCAATTTTCACTAAAAATATCCACCAGATTAGGCTTCCCCACTGGAGACCTTTTGGACCTCCAAAAGTGACATTTTCTCTGACATAAAGTGAGGACTTGGCCTCCCCACTTGTCCGATATCATTTGTACATCTAGATACCTAGCTCACAAGAACAATGAAGACCGCAACAACATTGTTGATCATAAAAATTATTCTATCACTTCCATGAGCATCTACATCAGTTGTCATAGCCACAAGCCAACAAACATTGACTAGCATAAAGCTGAACAATAATGCAGAAATGAAAGAGAATAAGTCAACAACATATCGATTCTTCACAATAGGAACATTTTTACCCAAGGAGCCATCAATGCTTTCAATCATCATTCCCTCGTGTTGTATTGTGGGTGTATCCTGCAACATCTAACCTTGGTTAGCTACTCCAAGTTCAAGTGTAGAACCACCTGTATTGATAGACATAAGAGTTTACTCTTTACTTGCATTAATTACCCTCTTTAAATGCCCTATGTTTGCAAAAGAATGATTAGTCTTAATCCTGTGAGAATGTACAACATACTAAATGCCATCTTTAAACAAGTTATAATGATTCTTCTCCCTGTAGAAAATTGCTTTTATGTCATAAAGATAAGGGCTACCAAGCACTATCCCACAGATATCCAGTGGAACCATATCAAACTATACTTCATCCACAAATTTACTAGTGATTGCAAATTCATAGTTTAAAGCAATAGCCCTTTTCCTAAATTCATAGGTGTACTCTTGGACAGTTTGACCTTTCCCTTGCCTAAATATTTGTCAATCCATCATTAACTGTTGCATATGTCCTAAGGCATAAAACTGCTTCTTAAGAGCATTAACAAACTCTGCCCAAGTTAAACTGACTCTACCATGTTGTGAAACTTCTGCCTTAGTCTTACTCTCCCACCAGGTTAAAGTTGTACCTCCTAGCCAAAGAGTAGCTAATTGAATCCTATCAACATCATCTAATAGGTTCTAGACTCTACAATAGATTTCTACTTGTTGAATCCAATCATCCAATTTTTCAGCATTAAGTTCACCACAATACTTAGGCAAGTCAATATTTACATCCAATTTAATCTTAGGCTTATTAACTTGCTCAGATTTCTTTGAAGTATAAGTAAACAAAGAAGATGAAAAAGAAGGAGAAGAGGGAGGAGAAGAAGAAGAGGGTGGATCTAGTTTCTTGTCACCATCTCCATGATGTTTCCATTTCTTGTCTTCATGTTCCTTCCACTCTTGTCTCTCTTGAAAAAGAATGTCTACCTTAGCCTTCATCTCGAGGAATGCTCTTTGAAATTCCTGCTCACTGATCTCATTACGAACCTCCATTCCAAAAATAGACATCTTCAAAAATATTCTTCACTTCCCAATCTCAAGATTAAATTCTTCAAGCTTGCCTTCACCCTTCTAAATCTTGGATCTTGTTAGCATTGAAAAAAACAACTGCAATAATAGTCAACTGGGCTCTGATACCACTTGATCTATAAATGGATCTAGACTATTTGCAGTATTGAATGCTTAAATAAAATCAAATTAGTAAAAGTCTTAATACATTTATACATAAATGAAATTAAGCATCAAAAACTCAAAAAATTGAGGTGAAATAAATAGAATTGAGAGAGAGAAGAAGATAGAAAGTGCAAACAAAGTTTGATTTTGGAGTTTGCCACAAACAGGACTATGTCTCCGGGTTGGTTCCAATAGAGTACGATCAATTTGATTAATCTCTAGAAATCAATTACAATTATGCACCAAGACCATTTCTTCTAGCACTTCGACAACATAACAATTCTTTGAAGTATGAAAATGGCTCCAAAAATCTCACTATATCTTCAATACTTCACAACCTGGACTTGAAAATTTCCCATAGACTTACAAGGCAATTCTCCAAGATTAATTCCCACATCAATTCCTTCTCCAAAGTCTAATTGTTTTACAAAGGAAAATAATCCCCTTTTTATACAAAAAAAAATGTCTTATTTGGTATAAAACCAAATAACAAAACCCTCATTTTGAAATAACAAAATAACTCCCTCCTATTTGGTTTTAATCATTATAAGCCAAACATTTAAAACCATAATCCCAAAATTAATAACCACTCCCTTATTTTGAATAAAAAATAAAATAACCCCATTTTAATTATAAATTTATGCATATAATCTATTTGGTTTGTTGTATCAGGCTCAAATCCCTATATAGTTGGCTCGGTTTCAAAACAAGATGCATATCTCGAAATTAGTGGGCTGGTATGTTAGAATGGCATGTGGGAGTTTGGTAGTTCAAACTTCATTCAACACCACTTTGAAATTGGTTTAGATGCATTTAATGCTCCTCAAATACCACGACTCGCGCATGGCTCAATGGAAAGGAGGGAAAATAGGAAGTGGGAGGTTATGGGTTTGAAACCCATACCAACAATTTTTCAAACCCAAATTAATTTGTCCTCTTATGCCACATGTCATTTTTAGATTGGATCAAAGTGATGACTATGCATGTTGACATCATGCTGATGTCATCACTATTACATTTTGCCTCCAAAATTCAAATGGCCATAACTTCTTCATATGAGCTCCATTTTTGACAAAACAAACATCATTGGAAAGCTCTCATCAGGCTCTTCATTTTGAAATCCATTATTGACCACTTTTGAGATGGTCTAATTTCACCCATTATCTAGCCTTCTGTTTGACCAAACTTTGACCAAGTATAACTTTTGCATACAGACTCCATTTTTGTCCATTCAAGTTGCATTGGAATTAGGATGGTGAGATCTTTTTGATAGTGCAGATTCTGGAGTGAAATGAGATACTTCAATTTTCACTGAAAATATCCACCAGATCAGGTGGCCACAAACGATGGATGGTCTCCATGGCCGAAACAACGGTGTCACAAAGGTTCACTTGCCTAGCTAGAGAGCTAATGGCGCTGATGATTTGATGCCAAGATCAACGATTTCAAAGTTACGCTGTGGTGCACCTATGAACTGAGGCACATTACAAGTTTTGGCATTGAGCGAGATCGCTGTGTTGAACCCAAATGGAATGTGATCTCTCAAAAATGAGATAGGTTATTTTAGGTCTCAGCATCACCATCTTGTAGCATTCAATAGTTCATCGATAGTCCTCACGAGCTCCAAGTTATGACCCTTAGAAGATTGACCTCGAAACGCACTTAGAGCACCATGGAGACTCCTCGGTACGGGGTGGCCACGGATGATGGATGGTCTCTGTGGCTGAAAAAAAGGTGTGACTAGGGTTTACCCACCTACCTAGAGCTAATGATGCTGATAATTTGATGCCAAGATCAGTGGTTTCAAAGTTACGCTATGGTGCAACTATGAACTGAGACACACTACGAGTTTTGACATCGAGTGAGATCACTGTGCTAAATCCAAATGAAATGTGATCTCTCAAAAATGAGATAGGTTATTTTAGGCCTTAGCATCATCGTGTTGTAGCATTTGATAGTTCATTGATAGCTCTCATGAGCTCCGAGTTATGACCCTCCGAAGATTGACCTCAAAACACACTTAGAGCACCTTGGACACTCCTCGGTATGGGGTGGCCTCGAACCATGGATGATCTTTGTGGCCAGAACAAGGGTGTGACTAGGGTTCACTCGCCCACCTAGAGCTAATGACACTAATGATTCAATGCCAAGATCAACAGTTTCAAAGTTACGATGTGGTGCACCTATGAATTGAGGCACACTACATGTTTTGGCATCGAGCGAGATCATTGTGCCAAATCCAAAGGGAATGTGATCTCTCAAAAATGAGATAGGTTATTTTAGGCCTTAGCATCACCATCTTGTAGCATTTGACAATTCATCAATAGCCCTCATGAGCTCTAAGTTATGACCCTTAGAAGATTGACCTCAAAATGCACTTAAAGCACCTTGGAGACTCCTCGGTACAAGTGGCCGCAAACGATGGATGGTCTCCATGGTTGGAACAAGGGTGTGACTAGGGTTCACCCACCCACTCAGAGCTAATGGAACTGATGATTCGATGTCAAGATTAGCAGTTTCAAAGTTACGCTATGGTGCACCTATGAATTGAGGCACACGATGATTTTTGGCATCGAGCAAGATCACTGTGCCAAATCCAAACAGAATGTGATCTCTTGGAAATGAGATAGGTTAGTTTAGGCCTCAACATCACCATCCTGTAGCATTCAGTAGTTTATCAATAGCCCTTGCAAGCTCTGAGTTATGACCCTTGGAAGATTGACCTCAAAATGCACTTAGAGCACCTTGGAGACTCCTCGGTATGGGGTGGCCGTGAATAATGGATGATCTCCATGGCTAGAAAAAGGGTGTGACTAAGGTTCACCCACCCACCCAAAGCTAATGGTGCTGACAATTCAATGCCAAGATCAACGGTTTCAAAGTTACACTGTGGTGCACCTATGAACTGAGGCACATTGCAAGTTTTGGCATCGAGCAAGATTGTTGTGCCAAATGCAAACGGAATGTGATCTCTCAAAAATGAGATAGGTTATTTTAAGCCTCAGCATCATTGTCATGTAGCATTTGACAATTCATCAATAGTCCTCACGAGCTCTGAGTTATGACCCTCAAAAGATTGACTTTCAAACAGACATAGAGCACCTTGGAGACTCCTTGATACGAGGTGGCCGTGGATGATGGATGGTCTCCATGGCTAGAAAAAGGGTGAGACTAGGGTTTTCCCACCCATCCAAAGCTAATGGCACTGACAATTCGATGCCAAGATCAATGGTTTCAGAGTTACGCTATGGTGCACCTATGAACTAAGGCACACTGCAAGTTTTGGCATCGAGCAAGATCGTCGTGCCAAATCTAAACAAAATGTGATCTCTCAAAAATGAGATAGGTTATTTTAGGCCTCAACATCACCATCCTATAGCATTTGGCAGTTCATCAATATCCCTCACGAGCTCCAAGTTATGAGCCTCGAAAGATCGACCTCGAAACGCACTTAGAGCACCTTAGAGATTTCTCAATATGGGGTGACCGCAGACGATGGATGGTCTTCGTGGCTGGAACAAGGGTGTCACTAGGGTTCACCCACCCACCTGGACCTAATGACACTGACAATTTGATGCCAAGATCAACGGTTTCAAAGTTACGCTGTGGTGCACCTATGAACTGAGGTGCACTACAAGTTTTGGCATCGAGCGAGATCATTGTGCCGAATCCAAACGGAATGTGATCTCTCAAAAATGAGATAATTTATTTTAGGCCTCAGCATCATCATCCTATAGCATTCAAAAATTCATCGATAGCCCTCATGAGCTCCGAGTTATGACCCTCCAAAGATCAACCTCGAAACACACTTAGAGCACCTTGGAGACTCCTCGGTATGGGATGGCCGCGAATGATGGATGGTCTCTGTGGCTAGAATAAGGGTGTGACTAGAGTTCACCTGCCCACCCGGAGCTAATGGAACTGACAATTTGATGCCAAGATCAGCGGTTTCAAAGTTATGCTTTGGTGCACCTATGAACTGAGACACACTACGAGTTTTGGCATCGAGTGAGATCATTGTGCCAAATCCAAACAGAATGTGATCTCTAAAAAATGAGACAATTTATTTTAGGCCTTAGCATCACCTTCCTATAGCATTTGATAGTTCATTGATAGCCCTCACGAGCTCTAAGTTATGACATTCAGAAGATCAACCTCGAAATCCACTTAGAGCACCTTGGAGACTCCTCGGTTTGGGGTGGCCGCGAACGATGGATGGTCTCCATGGCTAGAACAAGGGTGTGACTAGGGTTCACCTGCCCACCTGGAGCTAATGGTGTTGATGATTCAATGCCAACATTAGCGATTTCAAAGTTACGTTGTGGTGCACCTATAAACTAAGGCACACTGCGAGTTTTGGCATCGAGCGAGATCATTGTGCCGAATTCAAATGGAATGTGATCTCTCAAAAATGAGATAGGTTATTTTAGGCCTCAGCATCACCATCTTGTAGCATTTGACAGTTCATCGATAGCCCTCACGAGCTTCGAGTTATGACCCTTGGAAGATCGACCTCGAAACACACTTAGAGCACCTTAGAGACTCCTCGGTACGGGGTGGCCGTGGACGATGGATGGTCGCTATAGCCAAAATAAGGGTGTGACTAGGGTTCACCTGCCCACCTAGAGCTAATGGCATTGATGATTCGATGCCAAAGATTAGCAGTTTCAAAGTTACGATGTGGTGCACCTATGTGCTGAGGCACACTGCGAGTTTTGGTGTCGAGCAAGATCGCTATGTCGAATCCAAATGGAATGTGATCTCTCCAAAATGAGATAGATTATTTTAGGTCTTAGAATCACCATCCTATAGCATTTGACAGTTCATCGATAGTCCTCACAAGCTCCATGTTATGACCCTCAGAAGAACGACTTCAAAACACACTTAGAGCACCTTGGAGACTCCTCGGTACGAGGTGGCCGTGGATGATGGATGGTCTCCATGGCTAGAACAAGGGTGTCAATAGGGTTCACCCACCCACTCGAAGCTGATGGTGTTGACGATTTGAATAGTTCTAGCCATTAGGAGTTAGATTTTGAAAAGTTATCAAGAAAATTGCAAAGCAATTTTTGCAATTTTTGCGCTAAGACAAGTTTTATTGCAAATGGACTCTACAAACTCCTAGGGAACCTAATAATGTTCTAAACATCTAGACTTACCTAAAAAATATGAAATTTACTAAAAATCCACTTTATTGAACCAATTGATGGCCAAGGCTTATAGTTGCACTATGGGGTCCTATGTCCATTACGAATGTGGATGGTCACAGGGAGATCATTAGATCTATCCCTAGACCTTATTACATCAAGAAAATAAAAACAATTAGGTGCTTTGCACTAGTGTTCCATGTATTGATGTGATAAAAAAGTGCATAGAATGATTAGTGATTGTGCATACCTCATGTATGTGTTACTTGATTTATTTATTTTTGATGAGATGTGGTTGGTATGTGATTGATTAACAAGCTTTCTTAGCATGATAATTTTTGGATAACCAATCCATTTTCCTACTAATTCAAATGGGTGCGCCAAAAGGCTCAACATGTTTGGGTGATATTGAATCCACACAGAAATCACTTGCTCTTCTAAAGATGCTAAAGGGTGTATGCAAAGGGATTAGCATCCTTTAATATTATAGAATTTCATTTTTGTGCATTTTTATGGATATGCATTTGGAAACATGTCATGCATTCTTGAAAATTCTTTTTATTAGATGTAGTAGGTATGTGGATGATCAACAACCCTATATTTCATTAATGTTATTCGACTAAGAACCAATTTTCCTCTCAGTTGGAAGGGTGGGCCTAAGGGTTCAACACTAATGGGTGATGTTGAACCACATTGGTAATGACTAGTTCATTTGGGGAGGCTTGAGAATACATGCAAAGGAATTTTTGTCAATTTTATTCTTGTTTCAAAGGGTGGGCCTAAGAGCTCAACATGTTTTGGTAATGTTAAATCACCATATTAATGAATAGCTCATTTGGAGATGGTAGCTAACCAAAGCTTAGAAGATTATTTTTGTAGTATTATAAAAGTTTTTTGTTAGAACCTTGCTACTAAAAATTCAGAGTATATGCAATTTTTCTAATGATTCTAAGCATGGTAACCAATGGAGGAAGAGTTGGCATGGTTGTAATAATGCATGGTAACCATGATGAACCAACAAAAAAGAGAAAGACTATGAACCATGATGCACTTGAACATGAAGATGATTATGAAGGATCAAATGTAACATGTTGCTTCAGTCCCAAATGTTGACAATATACAAGGGTTTGACTTTGACAATATACAAGATCACATTATTAGAATAAAATAATAAGTAAAATATACAATGGAAACCTCACACCATAAAAAATAATGAAATGCATTGATAAGACTTGTAGTAAAAGGCTTACACAATATTAGCATCATAAAATCACTTTTTGTTTCAATGCCTCATTGCAAATGAGTATTCAAACTTATTGACAAGTTCTCCATATTGTTTTTTAAGAAATCAAGTATTCTAATTGTTCATTCGTACTTTCTAGATTTTTCTTATTTGATTAGTTTGATAAAAATAGTTTTAATAATCATAATGTCAGCTCTATGTCAAATAAGAAAAAAGGCAAACTTGTAATAAGATATTCGCAAGAAATTATCTTTCATATAGTTATAAATTCTCTTAAAATTGTCCTTATAGCCTTGTATCACATGCAAATATGATTTGCAAGAACTTGTTCAATATCTTCCTCTTATAATTTGTTAAAAAGAACCTACCAAAATACAAATTAGAATATGCAACTAATTTAACCTATCTTTTTCATTATTACAAAAACCATATACAAAAAAGTTCACATTTTACATCATAATACATCATAAATCTTAGGAATTCTCCCCAACACACCCCCCCCCCCCCCCCCCAGCTCTTCATGATGCACCTACATTCCAATATCATAAAAAAATTAGTAACTTATTGTATTAAACAAGATAATCATCAGTTCATTGAATCATTATAAAAAAAATAACATAAGAAATAAATATCCCTAGTCGAGTGTTCTAGTAGGGTCCTCTCTCTGTTTTAGGGTCTCCAACAAGGCTTCATGATCAACATTAGTAATAGTAAAAAGTTCTTTTACTTTTGTTCTTCCTTGATGCTTCAATAACTTTACATTTGTTGCTATAATAAGATGCAAATATATGAAAATTATTTTGTGCTTCTAATAGTCTTCGAATGCAGGAATTCTGTTTCTTCTAAGCATGTATGTTTGCATCTATGTTCCAGTGACAATCACTGAACCAATAGGATATGTGAATCCATCATCATCTATGATCGGTTGTGCAAGTTTTCTTTTTTACCTCTTACACAACGTGCTAACCAATAATCAGATTTCTCATCATTCCCCTATGGTGCAACCAATGCAAAGACATGTCCTAGTTGAAGTAGATCTGATAGTGTTAGATTGTGGTGACTGATTAGGAAAGTACTGTACATACTTCATAAATAGTGGGAAAAAAAAATTTGGGCAGTAGCCGACATGGTAGCCGACATATTATGGCCGACATATGGCCAACATGTTATAACCCTAAAGTGGTTTAATACTTGTATAAAAGGGCTTAGGGTTGGGTATTTTCATAATGTTGTGATGCGAAATTGGTTCTTGCGGCGGTATTGAGCTGTAAGGGGTTAGGAATTGTAATCAGGTTGTAATCACTGGATTGTAATAAGATCAGACTTGCTGTTTGGTGGACGTAGCCCAGGGCTTGGGTGAACCATGTTAAATCTTGGTGCCTTGTGTTCATTTTTTGTGTTTTTTATTATTATTTTGTTATTGGTTATATTTGCATGTAGTTTTTATTTCTGTCCGTAGTTTATCCTAAAAAGTGGTATTAGAGTGAGGTTGTCTTTCAGTTATCCTCTGCAGGAAAGTCTCACGGTTAAGTGGGAGTCTCACAGTTGAGTGGGAGCGATGGCAAATCAGGGTAAGTTGAGGGTTGACAAGTTTAATGGGCAGAACTTCCAGTTATGGAAGATGCAAATGGAAGACTATTTATATCAAAAGGATTTATGGAAGCCATTGGAAGGAAAAACCAAGAATCAGGGAACTATGTCAGAGGCTGAATGGGATCTTTTGGACAGAAAGGCACTCGAAAGCATTCGATTATGCTTGGCACCATCAGTGGCATTTAATATTACAAAAGAAAAGATGACAGAAGATTTGATGAAAACCCTAGTGAAATTGTATGAAAAGCCCTCCGCTTCAAACAAGGTATTTCTCATGAAGCGTTTATTTAATATGAAAATGGCAGAAGGTGGATCTGTTGCAGATCATTTAAATGAGTTTAATACTATTACTAGTCAATTATCTTCTGTGGGTATCAATTTTGATGAATAAATTAGGGCTCTCTTGATTTTGTGTTCTTTGCCTGAAAGCTGGAATGGCTTGGTAATGGCAGTGAGTAATTCTATTCTTGGATCTAGTACCCTAAAATATGATGATGTGATCGGTGTTATTTTAAGTGAGAAAACTCGTAGAAAATCCTCAGGTGGATCTACATTAGGAAGTGCTTTAAATGCACAAAGCAGGGGCAGAACGACTGAAAGAGGAAGTAACTCTGGAAATCGTGGGAAATCAAGAGGAAAGTCAAAGGGGAGGAGGTCTCAATCGAGAGGACCAAATGATTGTTGGTATTGTGGGAAACCAGGGCACAAAAAGAAAGATTGTTGGAATCGAAAGAAAAATAAAGGAGCTAAATCAGATGGAGACAAGGAGGCAAATGTGGTAAGTAACAAATCCGAAGAGGATGCTTTGCTTCTGTCTTTAGAGAGTGTTGATGATTCATGGGTTTTAGATTCTGGTGCTTCATTTCATGCTACACCTCATAGAGGTTATTTCATTGATTATGTCCAAGGGTATTTTGGGCTTGTTTATTTGGGGGATAATGAATCCTGTCAGATTGTTGGAAAGGGAAAAATTAAGATTAAGTTGCAGAATGGGAATCATTGGCTACTACATGAGGTAAGACATGTTCCAAAACTAAGTAGAAATTTAATTTCAGTGGGGCAACTCGGTGATGAGGGTTGTGTAGTTACTTTTAATGATAAAAATTGGAAGGTTTCAAAAGGTTCCCTTGTAGTAGCAAAAGGTGTGAAAGTAGGCACCTTATATCTTTGTACAGGTCATACTGTTCCTTCTACTTTGATTGTTTCAGAGAAAAATGAATATTCAGGAACAATTACTGCAGTTGAGCAGGGGGAACAAATAGCTGATGTAGATTCTAATACAGCGCTGTGGCACAATAGACTTGGGCACATGAGTGAGAAAGGTATGAAAGTACTTCATTCAAGGAAAGTTTTACCAGGTCTAAAATGTGTGAATATGGATTTCTGTGAAAGTTGTGTGTATGGAAAACAAAAGAGAGTGAGTTTTGTAAAGACAGGGAAGGAAAACAAAAATGAGAAATTAGAGCTTGTGCATACAGATGTATGGGGACCGGCTTAGGTATCTTCCCTTGGTGGCTCTCATTATTATGTTACATTTATTGATGATGCAACTAGAAAAGTATGGGTTTATTTCTTTAGACAGAAATCTGATGTATTTCAAACTTTTAAGAAATGGAAATGCTTGGTTGAAAATGAGACTGGTAAGAAATTAAAATGTCTCAGATCTGATAATGGTGGTGAGTATTGCAGTCATGAATTTGAAGATTATTGCTCCACTAATGGTATTCGTAGACAAAAACCTGTTCCAAAGACTCCACAGGAAAATGGAGTGGCTGAACGCATGAACAGGACTATAATGGAGCGCGCAAGGAGCATGAGGTTGCATGCTGGGTTGCCCTTACACATGTGGGCAGAGGCTATCAATACTGCAGTATATTTGATTAATAGAGGTCCCTCTACTCCTTTGGGTTGTGGTATTCCAGAGGAAGCATGGACTGGTAAGAAGGTGAGTTATTCTTTTCTCAAGACCTTCGGTTGTGAAGCTTTTGCTCATATAGACTCTGAAAATAGAACCAAGCTAGAAGCTAAATCAAAAAAATGTGTCTTTGTTGGATATGACATTAATGAATTTGGTTATAGGCTTTGAGATTTTGAAAATCATAAAATTATTAGAAGCCGAGATGTCATATTCAATGAAAAAGTGTTGTACAAAGATCTGTTGCAGCAACATGAGAAGAAAGAAGATGATTATGTAGTGCTGGATGATACTCCAAAAGCTGATGTTCCAGCCATTCCTCATGATGTGCAACAACAAATACCACACACACCAGTGAATGTTAGACGGTCAACAAGGAAAATTAGACCTCCACAAAGGTTTTCTCCCTCTTTGTATTCTATTTTACTTACTGATGCTGGTGAACCTGAAAGTTATGATGAAGCTGTGCAAGTGGATACTAAGATTCAGTGGGAGTCTGCAATGAAAGATGAAATGGACTCTTTGCTGAAAAATAAGACATGGGATTTGTGCAATTTGCCTGCAGGTAAAAAGGCTTTACAGAATAAGTGGGTTTACAGGTTGAAAGAAGAGGAAGGAGGTAAGAAAAGATTTAAGGCTAGGTTAGTTGTAAAAGGATTTGCACAGAAAAAGGGAATTGATTTTGATGAGATATTTTCTCCTGTTGTTAAAATGACTTCTATTCATACTGTTTTAAGTCTTGTGGCTACTGAAGATTTGTATTTAGAGCAGACGGATGTTAAAACAACCTTTCTTCATGGTGATTTGGATGAAGAAATATATATGGCTCAGCCACAGGGTTTTGAGGTCAAAGGTAAGGAGAACTTAGTGTGCAAATTGAAGAAAAGTTTATATGGCTTAAAGCAAGCACGTCGACAATGGTATCTGAAATTTGATAGTTTTATGCATGAGCATGGATATAATAGGTGTCATTCAGATTACTGTGTTTATTTTAAGAGGTTGGATGATGATAGCTACATTATTTTATGTTTATATGTTGATGATATGCTTGTAGCTGGGTCTAACATGGATCATATTAAGGGGCTGAAACGCCAATTAGCACATGCATTTGCTATGAAGGATTTGGGGGTAGCAAAACAAATCCTTGGTATGAAGATTTGCAGAGATAGGAAGAACAGAACATTGATGCTATCTCAAGCTAATTATGTTGAGAAGGTGTTGCAACGTTTCTCTATGGAGAATGCTAAATCTTTCAGCACAACTTTACCTGGTCATTTGAAATTGACTAAGGAGATGTGTCCCAAGACACAGGAAGAGGAGGATAAGATGTCCAAGGTACCCTATGCTTCAGCTGTAGGAAGTTTGATGTATGCTATGGTATGCACTAGGCTAGATATTGCACATGCAGTGGGAGTCGTTAGCAGGTATATGAGTCATCCAGGATTTGAGCATTGGAATGTTGTCAAGTGGATTCTCAGATATTTGAGAGGAACATGCAATAAGTGTTTACACTTTGGGGGCTCTACTATTGATTTACAGGGCTATGTTGACTCAGATTTGGCTGGGGATATTGATACCAAGCGGAGTACTACAGGTTATGTATTTACTGTTGGTGGGGCAGCCGTGAGCTGGGTTTCTAGGTTACAGAAGATTAATGCTCTCTCCACTACAGAGGCAGAGTATGTTGCTGCTACAGAGGCAGCCAAGGAGATGATATGGATTTAGTTCTTCTTGGAAGAATTGGGACATCCTCAGAAGGATAATTATTTTTTTACAGATAGTCAGAGTGCCATTCATCTTGCTAAGAATTCAGCTCTCCATTCTAAGACCAAACACATACAGTTGCGGTACCATTTCATTCGGTCAGTTTTGGAGGATGGACAGTTAAAGCTGGAGAAGATACATACCAATGACAATCCTGTAGATATGTTGACAAAGGTTGTCACAAGGGAGAAGCTGAACTCCTCTTCAGCTTCGGTTAAAAGAACAGTAGAGTCTAGGATGGTTTGATCCAGTGGGAGCCCCATGTCGTAGTTGTATTGCTACAGGATCAATCTCCAAGTGGGAGATTGTTGTTTAGTGTGGAGCCTGATCAGTCCCCAAGTGGGAGATTGTTAGATTGTGGTGATTGATTAGGAAAGTACTGTACATACTTCATAAATAGTGGAAAATTTTTTTTGGGCAGTAGCCGACATGGTAGCCAACATATTATGGCTAACATATGGCCGACATGTTATAACCCTAAAGCGGTTTAATACTTGTATAAAAGGGCTTAGGGTTGGGTATTTTTCATAATGTTGTGATGCGAAATTGGTTCTTGCGGCAGTATTGAGCTGTAAGGGGTTACGGATTGTAATCAGGTTGTAATCACTGGATTGTAATAAGATCAGACTTGCTGTTTGGTGGACGTAGCCCAGGGATTGGGTGAACCACGTTAAATCTTGGTGCCTTGTGTTCATTTTTTGTGTGTTCTATTATTTTTCTGTTATTGGTTATATTTGCATGTAGTTTTTTATTTCTGTCCGTAGTTTATCCTAACAGATAGATGGTTATGCTCAAGCGAACTTTCCATGTCATCATTTCTGATAGAGGGTATGATAGAAATTGGAGTAAGATAACATGGAGCCCATGTGTCCACCCACTCACTTGACTCATAGTGATCCTAATCACACTGAAAACAACTAGGACAAAAGCAAGCTAGCTGTCGTGTCCAAATGGTCCATGTACTAGAATCAGAGCTCTAGAATGAATGCATTTTTGATGAGTCTCTCACTGTAGCACAATCTGATCTATCAGCTATGGACCCTTCCTCAACCAACCAAAAGAACCTACGTACCACTGAATCAAGAGTCCCCTCCTGTGATAATACTAAACTACACCAATCAACAATGCTATGAGCATCAAGAAGCTCTGCTGCTAAAATCTTCAGTTGCTCCTTAACTAGAGCTCTCTTCACACATGCCCTTGCTCCATCATGTTCCCCTTTTCCATGACCGAACTCAAAAACACTCCAAATATGAGGCACCCCTCTCTCTATGTACATCCTACACAACCAATAAAACATGTGAGCATTCTTGAATTGACCTGTATAGTTATCTGACCAAATGATATGTCTATCCATAGCAATTGCATGCTCATGTAAGAAATCAAAATAATTCTCGAAACAATGTTGCACAAGCTCGTGAGAGTGAGATCTGTCATCACTCATATAAAAATGATACTCTCTAATAATCTTTCGATTATCTTTCGCACTATCAGGGGCATGCCTATATGTTATGTGAACAAAAATAGCAATCTGAATGGAGTTGGAATACTAAGATTGTGTCTCATTTTGAGGTTGCAATGTGTAGTTCTCAACAAAATCAACAATTGATATAATAGTGCCAATGGGAAAAGTCTCCTTACACATTCTAAATTGTTGATCCAACTACTAAGACCTATGACTATGTCTTGCATACTTGTAAAATTTTTTTCCTTGAAATCTAAAATAAAACTAGCCACACTGATATCTTTTCCAACCAATTCACATTTAGAGCTCTCATCCCCACTCTTCAATGTGTATTTCACCATTTCATATACCTTTTTTTTCACTATTGTCTTTCCAAGACTTATTCACACCCCTCATAGAAACATCTGTCAAACTTGGAGAAGCCACCACATTCTAAACACTTCTCATTTAAGCAAGCATTTATATAAAAGAAACAACCATTAGCTCTACGACATAAAAGTTGATCTAGCAAGTTTTTTGATAATTTTGGAAGCCCACTAGCACCACAATCCTCCAACATTTCTTTACTATGCAAAGTAGAATGGATGGAGCGTAATAGTTCATGGTACATAGAAAAATCAATATGATATTTGCAGCAACATGTATTTCGAATTTTGAGTGGCACACAATAAAATGGCTTCAAAGATTCAAAAGCCCTTTGTGATATATGAAGACTTGGATGAATCTCTCTATATTGTTTGAAAAACATAGTTTGACTTACCTCCAAATAGTGTTTAAGATGTGGCGTGCGGTCTTTGATGCCAATTCTCAACTTTAACACATCTTTAGCATTGGGTGATACTCGTGAGCTAGATTGCCAAAATTGTGTAATTTCTTCCTTCACATCATCGAATAGCTTCTTATCAAAACATGAAAGTCTCCCACCAAATGCCCATGTTTCATTTTGAAGAGGATCATCAATTTTCTCTCATCGACTAAGTGCTCTTCTCAAAGTAGTACGATTTAGATTCAAATCAATACAAGTTTGTCTCATATATCTACCTTTTCTCAAATGATGACTAACCATAGATGTTGTGGTAATCCTTCGAGCAGCTCTGTTATCCTTCTCCTTGCTAATTTTCCTAATGCTATTGAGAGCACTGAAAAGATTCTTCACAATAATGACATTTCTTTCCAACTTTTTATTGACATGAATCTTCAATTTGGAAAGCATAGGTCTCATCTTTTGCATCTTTAATAAGTGCATGAAAAGCTGACATTGGTCTACCACTGTCTTGTTGCCGAAAAACATCTTATATAATCTTGAAGCCCATAACCGAATGGTTCTTTCTGATTTTTTCCCTTCCAAACTAGTAATAATCGTTTCATCAATTTCAATTATCCATTTTGGTGTTTTAGAACATTCATGTCGATTATAATTAGGAGATATGTAAGGTTCTTGTGCATTAGGTTCATGTGCATTGTCATGTTCGAAATGGCCAACTATGCAATTTGGATTATGACTTGGTAGCATTTTGTCCTCAAAATTTTCATTCTCTAAATTTTCAATTCTGGCATTATCGTTTTCAATAGGTACATTTTCATTCCTTAACTATACATATTCATTAACTGATTATATGATTTCACCTTCGACTAATTCATCATCAACTTGACTGATATTTAATATACCTTATCTTTTTCTTCGGTGTTCCATTTTGTCCCTTTCCCTATATGTCGCAATGTCTTCATTGGATACCTTGCTTTTGCATTTAGCCTTTCGACGACTACTACTCCCCATTCATATGACAATATTGGATACCTAGGGTTATATTTTCGAACTTTTTTCGATTGGTTCGGCCCCAAAATGCAACTTTTTGTAAAACTCGTGAAAAAAACCCTCAAAAAGTGATGTTGTCGAGTCTACAGGAACAGGGAATATGTTGGAAAATGATGCTAGTAATATCGAATATCCGATTTCAAATCAGATATTCGATATGCCCCCTAAAAGATTTTGGAGGGAAAACCAAAAAATGTGAGTTATAGTTTATAACTTATCAATTACTTGAGTTATATTACTATGTAAAGATATATTATAATATATTATATATATAATAATGTAACATAAAGATATAACATATAATCTATTAATATATAATAATATATTATATTATTCTTATTATAATCTATAAATATAATATATATTATTATAATATTATTATAATATTATTATTATTCATATGGGTCGAAGGGGGTCATAGGTCACCTTCGACCCATTATATAATGACATATGTCCCTAGAGGTCTTAGGACAAAATATTGTCAATACAAAATATTTTGTATACAATGATACAAAATATTGTCAATCTCTTGACAATATTGATGTTGCAGTGTTTGGAGATGGGATTTTCTTGAGTGGACTTGAATCAGGCACCAACAATACAGTTTCCTATATGTACTATCCATCACTGGTAATAGGGGTGAACATAAGGAGATGGGTTTTTATTGAGAGGTCTCCATACATCTCCCATAGCAAGATCGTATCTTTGGCCATTATGATCATTTGATTGGTTCTTTTTCAAACCGATTGTTATTTTTTTTTTTTCCTCAACTTCCCTGTATGTGACTTTGCTATTGTCTGGAATTTAATATTGCACCAAGTTTCTGGCACAGTCACCTTAGGCTTCCTCTTATGTACAACTGTGAAGACCTGAAGAAACGCCACAAAATAGGCCCAATATCCTGTTTTATGTGATTATGTAGCCATTGATTCATAGCTTCAAAATGGGCTCTCCTATAGCTAAATTGTCCAAGTTTAATTAGCAAAAAAAATAAAAGATAATTTCTAAACCTACCAAACAAGAATTGAGCACCAAATTCAATATTTATAGAGTCAGGTTAATATTCCACACAAACTCTTACAAGATTCAACATTACACAAGTTGATAATTTACAGACCAAATTCATACTAAACACAAGAGTCAGACAGTACATTCTTTATCTCATATCAATTTGTGTAAGAAAGAATTAAAGAGGTGGGTGTCTATGAAATCTTTAAAGAAATGATCCTAATAATGAATTTATCTCTTTCACAAAGCTGTATCAAATTACAGGAGCTCAATGCAAATGTTCATCTGAACTTAAAAAATAATGTCCACAACAGTGATAAAAATGAAATGCACAGGAACTCCTAAACTTAAAAAAATAGATTTTGAGAGGACCAATTACTGAGAATTTAAAAAAACAGATTTTGAGACGACCAATTACTGAGAACTGACTGCAACGTAGTTTTCATGGCAGACACTTGAACTGGTTACACATGCGTTTTTGTGCCTACCATGGAAAAGTGATCCAAGCACGCGATTTGGGTAAAGAAACCAAAATGAGTAAAATTGAAGAAGGCACGAGAAAAGTGGTTAAGTTACCCCAAGTGCACAATAGTCTGTAAGATACCTCATATACTCTTAGAAAATCAATAATTATCGAATTTCTTATGCGAGTAACTCAAAACTCCTCTATTTGAAAGTAAACAAATTTGCAAGCCTTAAAAACATGGAGTGGTCATGATATATGCAAGAAAATATTATAGCAAAGCATGAGAAAACATGAAGATGAATCAATATACAATAGTCAACGATTGATTTACTGAAGATGCCCTGTTCTTGTGGAATCCATTTACAAGACATGGCCGTAAGTTTGCAGGTACAAGATTCAGATTAAATGATGCTTGTCCTCTACTAATGAAAGGCATGATCTCTTACAAGCAAAAAAATATCCAACATGATTTAGTCTTATGACATGCTACACACTTATGCATGAAAATATGATCTCTTTATTGTTATTTTTGTTGCTGACCCAAAATAGAGCAGCACCTGGATGGTCCAAGCTACATAGAATTACATTACAGGCTGCCAGGGGTCTAGTATATCTTCACAATGGCCTGCAACCGCCCATCTTTCTGACTTTGGGTTTCATGATCTCATGAATCAAAGTTAGCTAGCACCCGAACTCTTGAATCTGAAGAGCCCAGACACAAAAACAGATAATTTTTCTTGAAATTCTGATTGGGAGAAGACCAGATGAAATGGATTCATCCAATCAAATTTCCATCCGCTTCTTAGCCTAATACGGTCTCCATTCGACCACCAGCTTTTAAATTAAAACATCTACACCATCTGGCTAAAATATTCATTTTGTCAAACAGTTTACGTACCTTGTCTATGGTTTCAACATCTTTATCGTATTTGTTCAACTTGTTCCTAAGCCTTCCTTTAACATCACAAATCCACTTCTACTCTACAAACAACATCACCACGCGTTAACTCTGACAGAAATCTCAACGCCTTCCTCAACATCACAAATCCACTTCTACTCTGCAAAAAACATCACCACTCGTTAACTTTGAAAAAGAAATCTCAACTTTTCTTAGTGTCTTCTTGTATACCTGAATGTTTCAAGCACATCAGTTGGAGATGGAACTTTTGAAAGGAGAAGGTTACTTCAAGGAAACAACGACGTATATTGTATCAATACTTTCTCATGGTGGTCATTCTATCCTTATCATTCTTGGTGAAAGATGCAGGTGTGCCAGTGAAGGAGGATAGTGGTATCAAACAGCTCTGTGGCCTCTCTCCTCTGCACATCAAGCGGGCCTCTCTAAGGAAATTGTAGTTGCAGCTCACTGTCTATCATCGCACAATGGAAGCAGCGTGGTGTCCATTTCTTCCAGATGGGAAACCCTAGGAAATAGATGAAATTTCAAACAATGTGCAAGCTGAAATGATAAACGACCATGAATGACCAATTGTAGATGCCAAAAAGTGACTGAAATAATGGTTATTAACGTATCTAAACTATTTTTAGTCAATACAAATGTGGGATGCCTGTATGCAACCTTATAATTAATTATAAATGTCATTGCAACAGCAGAAATAAAGGGTTTAACAAGAAGAAGGGAATGTTTACAGCTGACAACTACTTTTTCATGTCTACCATTGGTCCCCCATCTTTGATCTGTTGTGTTGAAAATTTGAACAAGTTAGGACTACAACTAAGTCAATAACTTCAATATATTGTAGAAAATTAAACTCTCATTATCATTTCAACCATCAAATAGTGTTATAGAATGTGTAGCATGTATAGAGGATGAACCCGACCACTATCTATAGCATAATATAAGAGGTATTTAGAAACAAGTATTCTAGTTAAAAATGCCGCCCATGATCCTCTTATTAGTGTTGCCACTTCTATTATAATTTATTTATTTTTATTTAAAGTCTTGTAATACTTATTTTCTTATTCCAATAAAAAGACAAAAAAAACTTACCAATTAATCATTTGCAAAATGGCTCCAAGTAATATTGTATTGTTTTTATAATTAATATGATACACATTCTATTATTTTATTATTTTGATATTAAATTATTATATATCTTTCAAGTTATTAGCCGTTACATATAAAAATGCAATCTTAAATTTATCATTGCATAACAATTGTAATCAATCAATATATATTTTTAAATAAAAACAAACCAATATAATTAAAAATAAAGAAATGAAATGAATTTATGAACAAATATCTATCCGTCCTCACTCCTTCATTAGTGGAGAGTAGCCCAAAAAAAAAAAAAAAGAGTAAAGAAAAAGAAAAAGAATCCATTAAAAAGATTATGCTATTTAGCACAAAATATTATAAAGTAATGTTTATGCTAATGTGAGACATATGCTTGTTCAATGGTTATTGTGGATTGTGGGCTTGTGTCCAAGGGTTAAAAAAATACCCACTCCACATGAGTTTTAATTTTTGTAATAGATTTAGATGAATTTAATGGGACACTCTTTAGGGTAGGAATTATTTAGTTTAAGATTCTCCCTTTTATGGTTTAATATATTGGATTTGAGTATTAAGATATTGGTTTAAGACAAAGTGGATATTTTCGTCCTTCGTGATATCTATACTCCGACTTTAGTAAACTCTAGATTGTATGTAAGATCCAGAATTCCATTTTTTATTTATAACGTCATATGATTTCTGATTGTGGAGCTAATAGTGAGGGACATTCATGATATGCAACTTCCTAGGTATGTGCCTTTAGAGTATGGAGAATTGTAGATGTTTGATGTAGAGAAATTTGTTAATGCCATATTTATTTTCTACGATGTTTCATAGAGGTTGGTACAATTCTACACAACCATTTCCAGCTTTGGCATCAAATCCTTTCTATGTGAAAGTGATAATGAAGCTCCATATCTCAGAAAGGTTAACCTAAAATATACAACAACTATCATGAGTTGTCCTGTGCACTATTTAGAAAATGTTCAACTGG
This sequence comes from Cupressus sempervirens, assembly GCA_028749045.1. Classification (NCBI taxonomy): domain Eukaryota; kingdom Viridiplantae; phylum Streptophyta; class Pinopsida; order Cupressales; family Cupressaceae; genus Cupressus; species Cupressus sempervirens. The sequence continues at coordinate 630,895,375 of CM053786.1, read as the reverse complement.
TTTACCTTGGGTATGTGTGTGTGTGTGGGGGGGGGGGGGGGGGGTGTGAATTCTTCATTATACTTGCTACATATGAAAAAAATAGTTAGGGTTTAAAAGATTGTTTTTAATCAATTCTAGGTTTTTATCACAAATATTTAACACCATACTTGGTAATTAATTATTAGAAAGAGTTGCATTTATCTTCACATTTTAAAACAAACTTAGGGAATCATCATTAGAAATAGGATCCTTTAAAATTCTCTTTCTAATGATGAACTACTTGGTATGCTCCAAAACTGATGGATTGCTATCTTTGTTTTGCACAGAAAAACCCTTAGTTTTGATAATGGTTTGTTGAGTATGTTCTAAAATGGTGGATACAAGTACATACACTGTTGATTTAAAAACTAATCTTTTACTTAGTACTTGGATGATGGAAAACTTGCACCAATTATAACAAGGGTTTCAACTTTTAGGGCAATGCAGACCACATTACCAACACTACGATTCAAGCGAGAGCAAGTTGATTGATCTATTGAACGAACTAGAATATGTACCCAACTATGAAGATAAAGATGGATATTTGATGTTGGTGGTGACTAATGTATGAGGTAGGTACCAATACCCTATTCTGTATTGTTAGAGTAAATGATTAATCTAATTTCATTTTATTAAATTACATTTACTCCCTTCTTAAGGTTTCCCTTTATGCCTATGCATTCCCATTTAATAATTAATAATTAATAATTAAATGTCATTTACCTCTTTGGGTTTCCCTTTTAGGTTTGATGATCTCCTTCTCTAAGGATTGATCAATTGTAAATTTTAATTCATTCTTTCAGTATGATAATATATTCTTTCATATATTTAGAGCCAAACCCTTGCCTAATATTGTATTTTTCTTCTCTATGATAGGTTGTCGCATGCAAGTGTTCTACTGGATCTATGGATTTGTTCTCATCAAATCCTTTATGGTATTTGAGTTGGATCTACTGTAGCTTGTTCTTATTTGGAAAAAAAGACGAACAAGGTTTGACAAAATAGATCTAGCTATTTTCAGGTATTATTTGTGAAAATAGGGGGCCTCTAAATTTTGGAGCACTTTGAGGTCAAATAGACCTCACAGTTGGATTCAAAGGATGTTAAAACCCTTATTTCCATATAAAATGTACTTATTTTGGTCAACATTACATTTTTGAGAATTTGTTTTGCCTACTAGAGCAATACAACCCTTGGCACACAAATCGAGATGTAAAAAATCCGAAAAGTGCACAAATTTTTTTTCTTTAAAATAAATCGTAACCAGTTATGGAAATACCATTGTGGTTTATCCAACCACTTTTGGTTTATTAAACTCCCTATGGTCACTGTTAGCCGCTTTGCCACTGCTCCGCCATCGCCATTGCCGCATGCAGCTGCAACCACCGCCTCCATCTGATCTCCACCACCATGCTGCCCGTGCGCCACTGCCAAGTCACCTCCACCTAGCCCAGCCCACTTATGATCACATGGGTGACTAGGGGGCTCAAACTTAAGGCTAAAGTTGGTTTTTTGGCAATTATTTTTGCCATTTTAGAGTCCTGTTGGTATTTTTGCTCTAACTTGAGCATACAAAGGTATTTTTGAGAAAATAAGATATTGTCAGAAAAATGATTTCAAGATGGACATGATGGTGAAGGTATTTTTTAGATTTTTTTTCAAGCTTGGTACCTATTTTTTAGTCAAAGTCCTATGATCTTCTCTACATTTTGGGGGGTATACTTGCTTGTTTTAGCTCTATTTTTTGATCCAAAAGAAGTGCTACAAAAATCTTCTTGAGAATTTTATAGATTCTTTGTTCTATAATCATTATTTTTCAAAGGTACATGTGATTCAAAAATTGACCCTTTTTTTCTCTTTACTTGTATATGCATTCTTTCTGACATCTAGGGTTTGTTTTTTTGCATTGTGGGGGGTGTTTTATATTATTATTTTTGTCATTTACATTAGTAAAATAGAACTATTAAAAATACCTTCTAAAATAATGGATGAGACCTCTTCTTGTCTAGAACTTCTAACCCCTCATAACTATCACAGATGGAAGTCCCTGATGATGCGACTTCTATGATCAAAAGAGTTGTGGTCTTATTTAGGCGTAGTGCAAAAAATTTTATAGAGGCCTTTTGAGGTCATGCAACATAAGATAAAGATGGATGAGGCAATGGGTTTGATTACTTTACAAGTATTTGACAACCTACAGTTTCATCTTGATGGGTGCAATACCCCTCTAGCTATGTGGGCCAAGCTTAACAACTTGTTTGGTATAGTGAATGAGTTTAGGGAACTTCAAATAGAGGTAGAACTTTAGATTGAGGCAAAGCTTACCTCTTTTGTACTAGACTCTTTTCCTTCCGTTGAGGACTTTTTGATGAAGTTCAAACAATAGAGATCTTTATTGCATGATTGTGGGAAGATCAAGACTGACACTAAGTGCATTTACTTGATTCTTTCTAAGCTTCATGGAAACTTTCAATTTTTTTCTTCTACCTTCTATTCCACCATGGATGCTTTGGGTACTAGATTTGCCATGCCATCCTTTGAGGTTTTTTGTGATCATTTGACTCGAGAGCAAGCTAAGCTCTCTTAATTGGATTCTCTCATACGCTTATAGACTTATGCATTGGTAGCTGAGACATTTTCTGGAAAGGGGACAAAACATAAGTCACATCGTATAAAGTCTCAAATTGAATCTAGCCCTCACATCTCATCAGGACCGCCTCCTCCTAAGGGGGATAAATCAAAGCCAAATAGATAAAAGTGTGCTTACTGTAATAAGCCCAATCATGACGAGTCACATTACTATGAGAAGAAGTTAGATGGCTATTGCTAACAGGTCTCAGATTTGATAATTCTCCTTCAAAAGAGCAACATTGATATTCCTTCTACTTCTCACATGTCTTCTTCTTCTTCATCATTTAAGTCAGATGGTAAAGACATAGGAGAGGTTCATACACTATGTGCAACTACTACTCCACATTCTTCTATTTGGTTATTGGATTCAGGTGCTTTACACCATATGGCATCTTCTTAGGATTTGTTCTCTTCTTTTGAGACTTCTCCTACTCCACACATTTTCATGGGGAACAACACTGTTATGACTATATGTGGGAAAGGTTCTATTGACATTAATAATGGTACATTTCATGATGTACTACGTGTTCCATATTTGTCCTCTAATCTTCTCTCTATTTATTATATCACACATAGTGGGATAGGGAAAATAATTGAGTTTGCACAAGATTTAGTGCACATCAGAGATAGTGAGATCTGGAATATTGTTTCTATAGGGATTATTGATCATTTTTCCTACTTATACTCTTTCTCTCATTTTGGTCCACCATCTCCACTATTGAAGACTCACTCTCCTTCTTCATGAGAGAATATTGAGGTGTAGCCGAGTCACTTGAGCTTATGTGTTGTTCCTAAGGCCAGTGTTGTGACTTCTACACCTCCACTTCCTATTCAGATGCCATCTATTGCACATGATTACTCTTCAACATTGCCTAACATTACAGCTCCATTTGTCGATCCACCTAGTATAGTTATTGAGCATATATCAGAGGACATACATCTCTTAGATGCTAGATTCAACACACCTATTATACCACCTCCATTGGAGATTCCATTTTAGGATTCTCATGCATTCTTTGTTGAGCATTAGCTTAGACTTCCATCTTCACCTTACATTCATGGGTTTCATCCTCCTTGGACAATGCCTTTGTTTCTTTTAGATTGGATCCGCATTGTTACATGTTCATCGACATAGGAGCTCTACCATTTTGTTGGGGCTATGGAGTCTCAAGCATCTATCATGGGGGGTTTCAATGTAATTATGGTTTTGAGAGAGTCTCTTGAGATATATCATTTGTACTTTTTCTTTCCATCTCTTTTTGGAGTGTGTTTTTCCCCTCTAGGTTTTCTATATTTCTCCATTTCATAGAGATTTGGTTGTGGTTAGGTACCTCATTAGGTCTTGTTGCCGGGACCCAAGTTTACTTTCAACATTGTAGTTTCCATGCTTTTTTAGGCATTATTTATAGCTTCATTGTTGCTCATCTTGGGGAGGGTCTTAGAGTAAAGGATTAATTTAATTTAACTTTATTAAATTACATTTACTCCCTTCTTAAGATTTCCTTTTATGCACATGCATTCCCATTTAATAATTAAATATTAATTATTAAATGCTATTTACCTATTAGGGTTTTCCTTTTAGGTTTTAGAATCTCCTTCTTTAAGGATTGATCAATTGTAAATTTCAATTCATTCTTTTAGTTTGATAATATATTGTTTCATATTTTTAGAGCCAAATCCTTGCCTTGTCTTGTCTTTTTCTTCTTTATGACATGTTCTTACATCCAACTATTGGACTAGATCTTTGGATTTTTCCTCATCAAATCCTTCACATAGTTTAAAATTCTTTTGTGAAAATAGCATTGCAAAACTCCCAAGCACATGATAGGAAAGTTTGGCTTACAATACATACTAATCATCTTCCTCTACAAATCTGGTTAGTTGGTGCTCCAACTAGTGCAAAAAACCCATCATCATAGATTGGTTACCTAGTATAGGATACACGTTTATTTGGAAGCATAGACCACCCTATAACTACACAAATACATGTAATGTAGGTTTGGAGATTAAAAAAAGAGCTCAATAGTAGCACAGGAGGAAGAAAATTGTGAAATAGGTTTAAGAAAAAACTAAGAGTAGCTCTTAAGATGGGAAAACCAACTAGCAATCTAAAGAAAAAGAATTTGCGAGAGGAAATCAAGAACTAAGAAAGAATGGAAGATGAAAATAATAGGAGCACAAAATAGCTTGTCTACTCTAAAATCATCAAACACAAAATGTTGTGAGAAGTGAGCACAAGCCCTACAACCCCAAGGTAGTTAGGTGATGTCCATGGAAAATGCTAGCCTTCCATGATAGGAAAGACTCATAATAGATTGCAACTCAACTCCATTGGCAATCAGACATGACAACGCGAGGCCATAGCAAGTTTGTGGCAAATGTTGTGCATAGGAAGTAGTATTGTGTAGAAAAATATGCCGAGGATGCACACTGACATCCATATCCCCTGAGTGAGCACTGTTTCAAGGCTGACCATACTCTTCTGAAACCTAAAGGGGATTTCAACTTAGATGAGACAATTCCCAGCCATGGATCCCATAGTAAATAACCTAATTGGCTAATTATATTTTTTAGGTAGTTAGGGGTTTATTATTATGTGTTACTTGGTAACTTTGCTCTTTATTTATGTAGTACATATTCTTTCATACAATGATTATTTTATAGGTGATTAATTTGTAAGCAGTATTTTATTAAATCATTTAGTAATAATTTTATTGCAAATATTTTATTAGAAATGTTTACATAATTTTGTTAATGATTACTTCAAATTGGGAAATTTTTCATTAGAGGGATATTATAGTCCTACTTCCTCAAATTTTCTTGTCCCCAAGAAATTTTTTAGAATCTTATGAAGTGATTTTAGCTACAATTAGGTGTTCCTCATCATTGTCTTTATATTTAGCCTTCTTTTTGAGCCTTTCATCTTCATTTGTTGCTTCAATTTGGTAATTTAGCCATTACACTTGTGACTTGGTTTCTATCTTTACTTACATCTAAGAAATGATTTTTTAATCTCTAAATCCTCCTTATGACATATGTATCCTTTCTCCCATAATTTTTTACACCTATAAAATGGATTATCTTCTTTCTTTAACTCACGTTCTTCATGATATTTAGGGTAAGTTTCTCTCTTATAAGTGTGCCTTATATGCTCATCTATCTCTTTTTCTTTTCAAGTTGATAATTTCATATTTAGTGTTGTTTCAATTGTAGTATCTAAGGTAGCTAGCTTGTGTTGTGATGTGGAGTCTAGATAGACTTGGAGGTTTATTCGGTGTAGTTTTCTCCCCATATTATTTCTACAAGGGTTTGAGGCAGTGCTACCAAGATGGGGTCAAGGGGTAGCCCTCGTGTGGGGTCCTTGGGCATTGGCTACTATTTTTTAATTATTCTAGTCCTAATTTTGTAAGTGACAAAAAAATTGTATAAAAAGTCTTAGGGTTAGGGATTTTCATAAGGTGTGATGTGAAAATTGGTTCTTGTTGTCTTATTGAGCTATAAGGGATTACAAATTGTAATAAGGTTGTAATCACTAGATGATAATAATATTGGACTTGCTATTGGTGGATGTAGCTTAGGTATTGGGTGAACCACATTAAATCTTGGTGTCTTGTATTCTCTTTTATGCAATCTATTATTTTATGATATTGGTTATATTTGTATGTAACTATTATTTCTATCTAAGGTTAATCTTAACAAGTGGTATCGGAGCTATACAGTCACTATTTTTTTTAGCTAGATAGTTGTCATTTTTTTTTAGCAATCCTCTGTAGGAAGGTCTCATAGTTGAGTGAGAGCGATGGAAGATGAGGGTAAGCTAAGGGTTGACAATTTTAATGGGTAGAACTTTTAGTTATGGAAGATGCAAATGGGGGACTATCTCTATCAAAAGGATTTATGGAAGCTGTTGGAATGAAAAACTAAAAACTAGGGAACTATGACAATGAAGAATGTGAGATTTTAGATAGAAAGGGGCTTGGAAGTATTTGGTTATGCCTGGCACCATTAGTGACATTTAACATTACAAAAGTGAAGACCACAAAAGTGTTGATGGAAACCCTAGCGAAATTGTATGAAAAACCCTCTGCTTCAAATAAGATATTTCTCGTGAAGCGTATATTCAATATGAAGATAAAAAAAAGTGGATCTATTGTGGATCATTTAAATGAGTTTAATATTGTTACTAGTTAGTTATCTTCTATGGATATTAATTTTGATGAAGAAATTAGGGCTCTCTTGATTTTGTGTTCTTTGCCTAAAAACTAGAATGGCTTGGTAGTTGTTGTAAGCAGTTCTATTTTTAGATCTAATACCCTAAAATATAATGATTTGATTAGTGTTATTTTGAGTGAAGAAACTCGTAAGAAAGCCTCAAGTGGATCTACATCAGGAAGTTCTTTAAATGCACAAAGTAGAGACAGAACAACTAAGAGAGGAAATAATTCCAAAAATCATGAAAAATCAAGATGAAAGTCAAAGAGGAAGAGGTCTCAATCTAGAGGACTGAGAGGTTGCTGGTACTATGGTAAAATAGGGCATAAGAAGAAATATTTTTAGACTCAAAAGAATAATGAAGGCGATAAACCAAAAGGGAACAAGGAGGTAAATGTGGTAAGTAACAAATCCGAAGAGGATGCTTTGCTTATTTCATTAGAAAGTATTGATGATTCATGAGTTTTACATTCTAGTGCTTCATTTCATACTACACCTCATAGAGATTATTTTATTGATTATGTCCAAGGGGATTTTGGGCTTTTTTATTTGAGGGATAATGAAGCCTGTCAAATCGTTGGAAAGGGAAAAGTTAAGATTAAGTTGCAGAATGGGAATCATTGGCTACTACATGAGGTAAGACATGTTCCAAGGCTCAAAAGGAATTTAATTTCAATAGGGAAACTTGGTGATGAGGGTTGTATAGTTACTTTTAATAATAAAAAATTGGAAGGTTTGAAAAGGTTCCCTTGTAGTAGAAAAATGTGTGAAAGTAGGCACCTTATATCTTTGTACAGGTCATATTGTTCTTTCTACTTTTTTTTTTTAGAGAAAAATGAATGTTCAGGAACAATTTCTATAGTTGAGCAGGGAGAACAAATAGCTGCTATAAATTTTGATACAACACTATGGCACAACAGACTTTGGCACATGAGTAAAGTAATTCATTCAAAACAAGTTTTCCTAGGTCTGAAATGTGTCAACATGGATTTGTGTGAAAGTTGTGTGCATGGAAAACAAAAGAGAGTGAGTTTTGTGAAGACTGGGGAGGAAAAGAAAAGTGAGAGATTAGAGCTTGGGCATATAGATATATGGGGATTGGCTCAAGTATCTTACCTTGGTGGCTCTCATTATTATGTTACATTTATTGATGATGCAACTAGAAAAGTATGGGTTTATTTCCTTAGATAGAAATATGATGTATTTCAAACTTTAATGAAATAGAAATGCTTGGTTGAAAATGAGACCGATAAGAAATTAAAATGTCTCAGATCTAATAATGGTGGTGAGTATTGGAGTCATGAATTTGAAGATTATTGCTCTGCTAATGGTATTCATAGATAGAAAATTATTCCAAGGACTCCACAGAAAATGGAGTGGTTGAATGCATGAATAGGACTATATTGGAGCGTGCAAGAAGCATGAGGTTGCATGTAGGGTTTCCCTTAAACGTGTGGGCTAAGGCTATCAATACTATTGTATATTTGATTAATAGAGGTCCATCTACTCCTTTGGGCTATGGTATTCCAGAGGAAGCATGAACTAGTGAGAAGGTGAGTTATTCTTTTCTCAAAACCTTTGGTTGTGTAGCATTTTCTCATATAGATTCTAAAAATAGAACCAAGTTGGAAGCTAAGTGAAAGAAATGTGTATTTGTTGGATATGGCATTAATGAATTTTGTTATAGGCTATGGGATTTTGAAAATCATAAAATAGTAAGAAGTAGGGATGTCATATTCAATGAGAAAGTGTTGTACAAAGATTTGTTGCAACAACATGAGAAGAAAGAAGATGATTATGTAGTGCTAGATGATACTCCAAAAGGTGATGTTCCAACAATTCCTAATGATCTACAATAACCACAACAACAATTACCACACACCCCAGTGAATGTTAGATGGTCAACAAGGCTAAGTAGACCTCTAGAAAGATTTTCTCCTTCCTTGTATTCTATTTTATTTACTGATGCTAGTGAAGCTGAATGTTATGATGAAGCTATGTGGATGGATAAAAGATTCAATGAGAGTTTGCAATGAAAGAAAAAATGGACTCTTTGCTAAAAAATAAGACATGAGATTTATGCAAGTTGCCTGTAGGTAAAGGGCTTTACAAAATAAATGAGTTTATAGGTAAAAGAAAAGGATGGAGGTAAGAAAAGATTTAAAGCCAGGTTAGTTGTAAAAGGATTTGCACAGAAAAAGGGCATTAATTTTGATCAGATTTTCTCTCCTGTTGTTAAAATGACTTCTATTCACACTATTTTAAGTATTGTGGCTACTGAAGATTTAATTTTGGAGCATCTTGATGTTAAAACAACCTTCCTTCATGGTGATTTGGATGAAGAGGTTAATATGGCTCAACCATAGGGATTTTGAGCTCAAAGGTAAGGAGAACTTAGTGTACAAATTGAAGAAAAGTTTATATGGCTTGAAGCAAGCACCTTGATAATACTATCTGAAATTTGATAGGTTTATGCATGAGCATAAATATAGTAGGTGTCATTCAGATCATTGTCTTTATTTTAAGAGGTTGGATGATGACAACTAAATTATTTTATGTTTATATGTTGATGATATGCTTGTAGCTAAATCTAACATGGATCACATTAAGAGGTTGAAACATTGATTAGCACATGCATTTGCTATGAAGGATTTGGAGGTAGAAAAACAAATTCTTAGTATGAAGATTTGCAAAAATAGGAAGAACGAGAAATTGACACTATCTCAGGTTGATTATATTGTGAAGGTGTTGGAATGTTTCTCTATTGAGAATGCTAAAGCTATTAACACACCTTTACCTAGTCATTTGAAGTTGACTAAGGAGATGTGTCCCAAGACACAAGAAGAGGAGGATAAGATGTCTACTATACCTTATGCTTTATTTGTAGGAAGCTTGATGTATGCTATGGTATGTACTAGGCTAGATATTGCACATGTAGTGGGAGTAGTTAGCAGGTATATGAGTCATCCAAGAATTGAGCATTGGAACATAGCCAAATGGATTCTCAGATATTTGAGAGCAACATCTAGTAAGTGTTTACATTTTAGGGGCTCTACTACTAATTTATAGGGATATGTTGACTAAAATTTGGTAGGGGATATGGATACCAGGAAGAGCACTACAGGTTATGTATTTACTATTGGTGGGTCAACCATGAGATGGGTTTCTAGGCTATAGAAGGTTAATGCTTTATCCACTACAAAGGAAGAGTATGTAGCTACTATAGAGGTAGAGAAGGAGATGATATGGCTTTATTTTCTCTTGGAAGAATTGGGATACCCTAAGAAGGATAATTATTTGTTTATAGATAGTCAGAGTGCCATTCGTTTTACAAAGAATTTATCTTTGCATTCAAATACTAAGCACATATAGTTGCAGTGCCATTTTATTCTTTCAATTTTGGATGATGGATAGTTAAAACTAGAAAAGATACATATAGATGATAATCCAATAGATATGTTTACGAAGGTAGTAACAAGGGAAAAGCTGAACTCCTCTTCAGCTTTGGTTGGTCTTCTAGATTGAACAAAATAAAAGAACAATAGAGTCTAGGGTGGTTTGATATTCCAGTGGGAGCTACATGCTTAGCAATGCTATGATCAGTCTCCAAGTGGGAGGTTATTGTCGTGGAGCCTAATTAGTAACCACATGGGAAATTGTTGTGATGTAGAGCCTAATCAATCTTGGAGGTTTAGTTAGTGTGGTTTTCTCCCCATATTATTTCTATGGGGGTTTGGGGGCAATGCCCCTACAGGGTCCTGGGGCAGTGCCCCAAGTATGCTCCCTATTGTAGTATAGGGTGGGGTCGAGGGGCAATTCTCTCAAAGCCAAAAATGACCTTATATTGTTAAAGGCATCGACTACTAATTCTCTATTATTCTAGCCCTAATTTTGTAAGTGACAATAGAGTTAGAGATTTTCATAAGTGTGATGTGAAAATTGGTTATTGCAATAGTATTGAGCTGTAAGGGATTACTGATTGTAATTAGGTTGTAATCACTAGAAGATAATAACATTGGACTTGCTATTGGTGGATGTAGCCCAGGGATTAGGTGAACCACGTTAAATCTTGGTGTCTTGTGTTCTCTTTTATGTGATCTATTATTTTTTGATATTGATTATATTTGTAATTGTTATTTCTATCTGAGGTTAATCCTAACAACTTGAAGGGTAATACTAATCCTTTAACTAAATCTTTTAACCCACCTACAAAAAATTAGTTTAGTTTTTCCTCATATAACCTATCTACTCTTGTAGATTATATAAATCTTTCAATGTATTCACCTACTGATCCTATTTGTCTTTATTGAGTTAATTCTCTGAAATCACTTTGGGGATGTTTAAGATCAAATCATTTAAGAAATTTCTATGAGAATTCTTCATACCTAAAGTTATATTTTCATATCCTTCAGTATGAACACCATGCCATCACTAATTAGGTGCCACTTTCTTAAGGTGTAAGGGGGAAAATTGGATTGTGTCCTTTTATATCATGGGATTGATATTCAGGAATGCATTTAGTTTCTCCAATGATTCCTATGCTATGATTTTGTCTTAACCACCAAAGTTCGTAATAGTAACTTTGTTAGCTTTGTGCTTGAGGGTTTTATTAGGTTGTTATTTCTCTCTACTAGGAGCTTCTAATATTTTGGCTTCACATTACTCTCAAAAAGATACATTCCTCCTTGTTTTAGGACTTAATTTTGAATAAACTTCTAGTTGCTCTTCAGTGCTACAAGGAACATGATTTTCTTTTGTTTCTACTATAATGTTTTGATGGGGTAGGAAAAAGGGTTTCTTAATTTGTGGAGTATTTGATCGATTGTTATTTAGTGAATGATTTGTAATTGTTTCCTTGCCCCCAAAATTTTGAAGGTCATTTATGGAGTCATTCACATGTTTAACTTCCCTCATGAGCTCAAGGACTCTTTCATTTTTCTCCATTAATATTTTGGATGTCATTTCCATGAATGTTCTTAGTTCATTTCTTATTTTTTCACCCATGGTATTTTTTATGATTTTTTCTGGGTAAAAGCACAAACCTGTGTCACCTTTTATGAAGAAACATGATATCAGAATGTGACAGTTCAACATTAATGACAAAAAAAATGGTATTTGTGTTTAGAATTTGAAAATGATGTAAATTGATGAAATGTGTAGAATTTGATGAACTTTATGCCTATCATTTTTTAAAAAAAATTTGAGCAAGAATTTATTCATTTCTTTTATTTTGAATTCCTTTTTTTAACTATAAAAAATATAGGGTGTAGTTCCCTTCAAAAAAAAAATGCAAATCATCTTTTTTTGTTTTGATTTGAAAATATCTTATAGATGACATGTATATCTAGTGCACAAAAAAAGAAATAATTATTTTTGATCTATATTTTTTTTGTTATAAGTACTCAAGCTTGACCTTCTCAGAAGCCAATAGTTTTTTCCTCCCGTCAAAACTTCCCAATCAAATCTACACCTTCTTGAGAAAAAAATACATATTCACGAAGAGAATTCTCTCCTCTAGAGATAAATATAATTTTTTTATTTTTTTGGTATGATTTACTATTTTTTTCCATTTTTAAAGTGAGCATCTTCTGAAATGTTGAAATATCGACTTATAATATTTTGAAATTCTAACATATTATAACTAATCAAAACACTCAAAAATTTATATAATGATGATATTGAATCTAAGATCTATAAAAGGGTATTTTTAGTTTTTGAATAAAATTGAGTTTTGATAGAGAAATGAAATTTGACCAAAACAGGTTTTGATATCGCAAATGGTGACACAGATCTGTGCTTTTACCCTTCTTTTTTTCTCTTTCTAAATCTCCTTGGTCTCTTTGAGAAACTTGCATCAACTATCCCTCACAAGTTAGCAAGAATCATGTCTTGATACCAATTGTAATGTCCCCTTCTAGGGTTGGACAAATAATTACACAATTAGGTCATTTAGGATTACGAGATTCTCAATAATTTATATTTATAAGTAAGCAGTATATATATTTTTAATATATCAAATGTTATTACTATTTGGTTGATGGATTCAAAGGCATAGTTGTTATACAAGTTACTTAGATACCATTTAAGAACTCCCTCAAATACTATAGGTCCAAGTCCATTTTACAAAGATTTACATATTGCTAACCCCTACCCTTTATTAGGAAACCCTTAGATTGGATTTATACAAGATCCTCCTTGATAAAAATCTATACTCCATGAGGGGCTTATTCTTTTAATTGAAAATTAATGTTAGAGTAATGCTATGAAACCCTCTCCTTTAATAGAGAAGAAGCATAAATCACCCAGTAATGAGCCTCATCAAAATATGAGTGCTAAGAAAATCACGGTTAAATTTGAGAAGGGTTTTAGTGATAGCAAGAGTTATAAGTAGGAGATTAAGAGGGAAAAAAATAAGAAAATTATTGAGGAAAATACAGAGTATGAGAAAACTGGTGATGAAGAGGATAATATGGAAATAGGTGATTTGAGCTCTAATTTGGATGGTTATTCTAGTAGTAGGGGAATTTTTGAGGTTAAGCTTGAGGGGAAGAGTAGGAAAGCTAGGAATGTGGAGTCAAAATATTTTACTGAAGCTTCAAAACAGAATGAGGGGAACCAGAATGTGCAACCTACTCCCACTAAAAAGGATCTTGCTAATGCTAAGAGTTCAGAGGATATAGAAACTAAGAAGAATAATGAACTTAAAGCCCTTGTTATTAAAGATCAAGGCTTCAATAAAGAGAATCAATAGGAGATACTGGAATAAAAGGGAACTATTTCTGAGAATCAGATCTATCTCAAGGAAAACCAAGACATTACTAATGATTCTGGTAAAAAGTCTAGTGAAGAGGTCAAAGATGAAATTAAACTATCCTTCCTTCATAAAGCCAAGATGAAAGCAGGTGCTTCCCTCCAAGTGGAATCTTGACTCTATAATGAAATAACTATGCTTAATAGGAGAATGGGTGAAATGCAGAAAGATCTGGAAGAAGAAAGAACTAAGAGAACCCAATTAGAAAATCAAGTTGGGAATATTCCTGAGAAATTAAAAGAGTATGAAATGGAACTTTGACACTTGGTCAAAGATAGTGTGAAAAAAATGGAGATGGTGACTTCCAACTCATGCATTGTAGCTACCAATTTAGGGAAAATAGCAACAAGGAGATTATGTCTCTTGAGGCTATAGTGGAAAATATCCTTGGTTGGCCGAGAAAAGGAACAAGATAGAGTACCAAGAAGGCGGCTGGAGAGGTTCATGGTTCTATTGTGGAAGAGACCATTGAGAGTACAATGAAAGTTGGCAAGGAATTAGTAAAGGTCATTAAAGAGCTAATCTAGCCGCTGGTAAGGTTTGTAGGTGTCTAGTCTCTGGTCACTGTGCTGATTCTATTTCTTTTATTACTATTTTTTCTAGATTTTCATAGTTTTACTCCAGGTTCTAGATCCTTGTAAAACCTAGGTTAGTACTTTGTTTGAATTTTTGTTTCAAGTCCCTATAAAACCTAATTGTTTGATATATTGTTGTGAACTTCAGGTTTTAGGTCCTTGTAAAACTTGGTGATATTTCCCGTATATCTTTTGTTTTTGTAAGGGGTTTCAAGTCCCCCCAAAACCTATTTTTTCCTTAATATAAAACAATATATACTTCTTACCAAAAACCAAAGAATAATAATATTTGACCAAGTCAATTTCGAATAAAATAAAAATCAATCATACTCATGATTATTTAATACTATAATTTCATTCTATTCTTATTTATAGTAACATTACAATTTATATTTCTAATATTCAATATAGTTATTAGTCCTTCTATGTATATTATTTATTAATTCAATGTATACACTATACTAGGAATTTTTGTTATTATATCTATATACAACTTGTAATAAATAATAATAATGTATACCTTCATGAATACGAATGGTGTCACTATATAAAGAGGAACATCTTAAATCATTTGTTCCTACTATCTTTAGTTTCTCCATTCTAGGAGGAAGCTATCTATTATTATGAATATCAGAGGCTAACATTCCCTTTCCAACACTTGGGTAATTTCTAATGAGTATGATATGTTGAATATATATGTTTGATAAGGGTCATCTTGTCAACCATTTCCCTTTATGAAAATTATTTTTTTATTGTTTTATCTCTCTTAATTCCCCTTCACTTGGGCTATCAGATAATAAAGTGAGTTAGATCCATAAGATTGGCTCTTTAAAATATATTTCTTAGGTTCACCTTTTTTGGCATCTTTTCACCTTGTCTACCATTCATACTTACAGTACATTCCATATCTGATTAGATCATAGGTCATGTGGCTAGTTTAGCTAGTTAGGAGTGATTAGGTCTTAGTTTGGAGTTAGTATAGTTTAGGAGTATATTATTACTACCACTTGCACCTATAAGAGGTTCAAGGGATAAGTTGATAGAGTATTTTAAGAATATTATCATTGTCTGCACAGATCACTAAAGGATTCAACATATTTTTCTTATTATTTATGAGATTTTATTGGTCATGAAACAATAATGGCTAGGGTGGTCTTAAAGTGCTCCACAAAAAAGGTATTTTTCAACTTCTCAAGTTATCTCTACCTATAAGATTTTCACAACTATTTTTTACTTCCCAAGTTATCATTTTCACAAACCTTATATTGTTGATTTGATTAACTTTTGCATTTTAGGTGAGTTTTTGACATGTTTTTGAAGTGGTGTAAAGCCCATTATGATTTTTTTGATTAAGTTATGGATGTGATTGTGTAAAATGAATTTATTAGCAATATTTTCTATTTTAATAATATTGATTAACTTATGGATACGATTGTGTAAAATAATTTTATTAGCAATATTTGGAAATATATTTCATATTCATCATCATTGTGAAAACTTTCAAAGTTTAGGGTTACTTTTTTAACTTTTTCATCCTATGATGAATTACCAAGTGTGATTCCAAATCATTGATTATAATAAAAACAACATGAGATAAACAAGTAAATGGTCTGCTAATGATTTGCATAATGTTTGTCTCTATGGCCTCAAAGGCCTTCAATTAAGCTTGTTGGCATGTTGAGATAGGCTCATGATGGGTCAATGCCAAAAACCCTACAAGGGATGCTACCTTACCCTCCACTGAGTAGAAAGTTAGAATCATCATTGAATTTGGTAAATCTTGTAACTGTATTGTTGAATATTTTTCCAATAGAACATGTTTTAAAGGACACATATTTATTATTTGATCATTATGAATGAAACTATATTGTTTTCAATTCCTTTATCTTTTTAGCAATATTTTCCATTTTAATAATATTGATTAACTTATGGATATGATTGTGTAAAATAATTTTATTTGCAATATTTGGAAATATATTTCATGATTCATCATTAGTGTGAAAAATTTCAAAGTTTAGAGTTACTTTTTAAAACTTTTTCATCCTATGATGAATTGCCAAGTGTGACTCCAAATCATTGATTATAATACAAACAACATAAGATAAACAACTAAATGGTGTGTTAATGTCTTGCATAATATTTGTCTCTTTGGCCTCAAAGGCCTTCAATTAAGCTTGTTGGCATGTTGAGATAGGCTCATGATGGGGCAATGCCAAAAACCCTACAAGGGATGCTACCTTACCCTCCACTGAGTAGAAAGTTAGAACCACCATTGAGTTTGGTAAATCTTGTAACTATGTTGTTGAATATTTTCCAATAGAACATGTTTTAAATGACACATATTTATTTATTTGATCATTATGAATGAAACTATATTGTTTTCAATTCCTTTATCTTTTTAACTTTGTAAAATTTTAAGTTAAAATTAATTTTCCAATTCTTGAAAACATTTTTATTATATAATATTTATTCTTTCTTATAAGGTATTAAGACTGAACTTTTATGTTGGTTAATCGTATTTATTATGAATTTTTATAATAAATTTATTTTGTATTTGTCCAAATATAGACTTAAGCAATGAAATATTTCAAATGCTTTTCTAAATAAGTTACCTTAAATAATTAATATATTAAATTAATTTAAATTTGTATTTAAAACTTTATTGGAAATTGTTATTAATTTCAATAAACTAGTTATTTAATCTTTTATAAGTTAAAAAATATATATTATTTTTCATTTTTAAAATTTAGAATTTATTTTTAAATGCTTGAAATTATTTCTATTAATAATAATAAAAAAAGTTATATGAGGTTTAAGTTTTTTGTTAAAAGCTTTCAATTATATATATATATATATATGATTTGAAATATTTTAATTTTTAGAAAAAAACATTTTAATTCAAATAAATTTTAAATAAATATATTTATTCTAGATTATTGATGAAGTAAAAAAATATTTGTTTTGTAAAAAGTATCAATTCAAATCTAATAATATTAAGTAGGCTGGAAATAAGATATTTTTGTTTGGAATAAATTTTAAATAATGAATATATTAAGTTATGTATATATTATTTAAATTTTGATTAGAATAATAGAAATTCTCTAGTTTAAATTAAATTATTGAAAATATTTGAATTGCTCATGTAAATAATTGAATTAGATTATCAAATTTATTTAAAAAATCATTAGAAAATGTTGAACATTTTTCTTGACTAATAGTCATTTTGATTAAGTAAAAACAAGTTTTAAAGGACTCGAAACCTTTAACAAAGTATCAAGAAGTCTTAAAAGTAAAACATAAGAACTAGCATCATAGAAGTCTTAAATAAGACACATAAAATCTAACAATAAAGTTCACAAAATAATAGGCCTCATAGAGATAAGAGACAAACATATAACTAGGAGGCCAACCAAAAGCAAAGCTGAAAAAATAGCAAAAGGATAGCAAAATACCAGCACCCAGATAGCTACATAGTCTTCAGTAGGTCAACAGCTTGATCTGTGAGAATGTGCATGTTCTCTGTAGTAGCCTTCATTTCCTCCATCTTGTTCGCATCCCTACCCTTCTTGGAATGAGCCCGTGTGCACTTACTCAATCCTTGGTTCTTGATCACAGCAGGGGAATCATGCCCTTTATCCTGCTGAAACTTTTTTAGAAGATTGCTAAAATTATCTGTCACTATTTTTAAAATGTTGCTATTATGATTAACCATCCTCTTAATCACCTTTTCAATATTACCCATTTTGGCCTCTAAGCTATCCATCCTCTTCAGAGTATCACTATTAGCCTTCTCCAAAACCTTGTTTTTAGCTTCAACTATTGGGACCTTTTTCATTAGATTTTTTACCTCTTTAGCATTACCTATTACTTCAGAAAGCCAGTCAATATGTTGACCCAAAGTGTGTTCCCCTTTGGCCATCTTACTAAGCTGCTCAAATTCCTTAAAAATAATTTGCATTTGTTGTTTTAGGTTCCCAACTTCCTTTAGAATGGTCCTAGGATTACCCATAAGCCATTTTGTAAAACCCATCTCCCCCTTGTCCTTGTTATGATCAGGAGGTTGTTCCTGCCCACCACAATCCTCTTTGTCTAGAGCCACATTATTGAAAAAATTCTCAACCCCCTTCTTCCAAGCCACCATCATTTTTGTTTTCCTTGCCATTCCATGAATAAGAATTTCATCATTTGAGGGAACCAAAACCCTATCCTTATTCTAGCCCCTATTACCTGAACCCTTTCCTCCACTTCCTTTCTTCTGAGAGCCTCTCCTTAGTCCCTCATCTAAGTCATATCTAGGTCAGAATCACTCCCCTTAGCTTTCTTATTCTTCTTCTAAGAGCTACACCCAATGCCCCCTTTAATACTTATATTCAACCCCTCCACTTCATCCTTAGTGTCCATATCATAACCTTTCTCTAAGACACTGCCCTCTGTATCATACTCAAATGCCTTCAAACTATGCCTGGGTTTGTCCACCTTTTTTTATTTCAATAAATTCATTATGAGAACCATTAAACCCTCATGACACACATGTTCACCATGACTAATAGTCATTATTTTTACCATAATTTTTATTTTTTTATATTTAAAAGTTATGATTTTTTAATTTTTAAAATTAATTTAATCAATCGTCATAAACCATCTTGAAATGTTCTACCCAAATTTTCAATAAAGTTCAAAAAATGTTCCACTTAAGCTGACAGACATTTTTTCAATCTTAATCTCTCATATAAACAATTGGCCAAATCTAAAGTCAAAAGAATATAAAGATCGAAGGAATAATTATTTGGAGGACGCGAATGAAAATAGAATAACTCAAATGAAGCAAAGAGAACAATATTTGCCATGTCACATGGTAGGATATTGTAGGATAGACATATTTTATATTGGTCAATGTTTTTTTCTAGTGGAGGTGGAACAACAAGGATAGAATCGATGATTTTATCAAACAAAAAAATATTAGCTGAACAAGTCAAAAGAATTAGCAATTTTGCCAAGCAAAAACCACATGAGATAAAAAAAATACCACCAGTTTGGATGTGAGACATGGTTTGAGCACCATACACTAAATTTTATTTGTGGTAGGAGGTTTTCTCCAAAGGAGAAGCCTATTAGCTTAATTGTGTATAATTGTTTGATAGATGTAATAATTATATTTTAGTTAGTTATGGGTTTATTATTGTGTTACTTGGTAACCTAGTTGTTTGTTTATGTAATATATATTCTTTTGTAATGATTATTTTATTGGCAATTAATTTATAAGTAGTATTTTAATAAATCATTTAGTAATAATTTTATCACAAATAAATATTTTATTGAAAATACTTTATTACAATTATTTAGATAATTTTATCAATGGTTATTTCAAATTGGAAAGTTTTTCATTATTAGAGGAATATTACACTTTTCCCTTAGCACATTTTGATCTCGTCCATGTACAAGTACCAATTTTTCCCATCACAATTTTTGATATCATCAAATTCAACGTCATTTAGTGAAGAAGCAATCTCTATCATCAAAGAGTTGTGTTCTTGTTTTTCTCTCATTTGCACAATAGTCAAAGGATCAGGGAATGGTGCTAGGTATTGATTATCCAAGTAGTACAATGCAAGGTTTCCATTGCTAGATAAGTAAAGCCTCATTCTTCTCTTCCATCATGAAAACTTCTCTTTCTTCAACTTCGATACCTCTCTCTTATACATCTTTAGATCTTTAGCTTATGTCTTTCAAACTTGTTCCTTTAACCACCAATTCTTTGATACCACCACACTTATAACAAATTATACTTATCAATAATTAACTTGGTAAACACAATATCTTATCAAACTATAAACTGATAAACTAGCTTGTTGTTCCTACTGAGTAACATGTCATTAACTGACTTAAAGAAATGATAACAATTTTAATGTTAAAGCTAATAACATGCAAAACATTCTTGAGCACTTTAACACCATGATTTTTAATGTGGAAACCTGATTAGGGTAAAAACCTCCTGGCAGTTAGTCACCTAAAAATTTTACTCTTTTGAAGTGACCCTAGTTAAGAGCCAACCCTATCAAAGTTTATGAGTACATTATTAGATGTGACCATATTAGAGGATTTTCATGAAAGATCATTTGTACCTTATCACTCTTAAATAAGTGGCCTATTTAAAGGACTTATTAACATTCTATCCTAAATGTCACCATAAAAATGGATTGACAAATTAAATTTGTAAAGTCCACTTGATTAAGATATTTTCTACTATAATGTTTAGAAAGTAATATTCAAATGATATGTTAAAAATAGGAACTCAAAATTTTCTTGATTAGATCTCCATTCTACTTATTATCTCTACTCTGATTGGCCATCATGTCAACACCTCAACTTCCCACTTTGATCTTCTTGGTAGAATCTCCTTTAGTACTTTGTATCAACTTGGCTATCAAATGGACTAGAAGCATTTACCTTCTTGTCTCTACATTAAATAGACATAGTTTTACACTTCATCCCCTTCATAGATTTTGTCCGTTAACTACAATTGCTGATTAATTTTTTCAAGCTCAGATACATTGAATCTAGTCACTTAGAAAAATGTTTTAACCTTGAGCTTTGTGCTTCACCTTGGATCACTAAACACACTTAAAATATTCATAATCATATCTTTTCTAAATTATTCCATCCATTGATCTTGCCAATATTTTTCCCCCTTATCTTGGAATATTCTAGAAATGTCCAAATCTTCACTTGATGTCATTTTTTAGTTGATCTTTCACAAAATGTTCATCTTTTACCAAATGAAATTCTTCTTTCACTGACCTTCTCCATACTTGGTTTATACTATGCTCAATTAACATTATACTTCCTCGGTTAACCTTACTTCTACTCAGTTAATACTATTTTGACTTACTTCACTTTTCATTCTCTTCATGTACTGGCCACTATCTCTAGCTCAATGTACCTTGCATTTTCACTTGCCAACTTCATTCCTTCTTTTATTGACCAAACTAAGTTTATTAGACATCATTTCAAAACTTCATGAAACCACGTGAAACAATAAAAAATATATTATACTATCATAGAATAATTCATTGGTTGCTTAATTAGGTTCACAAACTTATCATCCCTTCTTTAACATATCTTTATGTAGCTTTGCTTCCACTTCTATATCTAGCATCCCATCCTTTTGATGATTTCAACTTTCATTAATTAGTGATATGTATTGCCTATTCGACTATACTAATTCGTATCCTTTACTATGATAGGCTTGACATCGATGAAAATATAAAAGCTAATCAGTGTTCCACAAATATTTTCTCAACTTTGGATATCATTAACAAACTTCAAAATTGCATATATATTATCAAATTGAAAAGTAAACATAACCATAACATAATGAAACTCATAACAGCATTTTGTTAACTAGGGAAACCCTAGCCAAGAGAAAAACCTTACGAGGATGGTACCCACAAAATAATCCACTAATCAAAAGTATGGTGGTAAAGATATTGACCCTATTAGGAGTCTATTACATCTGTATAGTGTATCTATCCTTGTTATAAAACTCAACCCTGTTAGGAGTTAGTAATACAATACAAATAGAAACCTAAGCCCACTACCCAATCATGCATATACAATAGTACAATCTATATACAAAAGGTATAGATACAATTTAGCCTTTCTAATAGTGCCAATATCTTCAATATGTGATTTTTTTTTTGGGTGCCTTCAAAACCAATCATACATCCATATTGTACTACACTATCATTAGGATCTCATCAATATTGATAATAAAAAGTGTGCATTCAAACATTATATCACTACAATACAATGAAACACTTATTACAAACAAAAGTTCTTTCTTTGTACCAAATTCTTTCTTTTGGTCATCCTTGCTACTTGCTACCTTGCCAAATCTTTTAAATTAAAATTTTCCACTTGTGGGTTAACATATAGGATGTCATCCCAAAATTTTTAATTCATTTTTCTGGTCAGGGTGAGTGGACCAAAATGGTGTACAAAAAGTGGGGTATAAGTGGACACCTTTTTTTTTTGAAATCAGGTAAACCTGAACTTGGATGAGACATTTGAGGATCATCCACTAAAAATGACAAGATGTATAAAACATGTAAATTGTAGTACTCTACATCTAATTTCTAAAATACTAGAGTTTTTACAAAATGGATAAGATTAGGTGGGCTAAACCTTGTGCACGTGAAAAATAGTCCCTAATTTTTTTAGAAAACATAACATTGCTATTTTCCTGTGCAACCCAAAAGACCAAGTTATATTTAGTATCTTGCATATCCCTTTGGTAGGATGATAATTAAGAGTCATATCTATAAGTTGTGTATTTTTTTTATAATTTTATGATGATTATTTTTTTTATTATGAATTATTGAACTGATTACATCCTAAAATTTTGGTACCTATTCGTGTACTGAGCATAACTTGCATCAAAATAATAAAAAATGAAAACTTTAAAAAAAAAAGTGTATAGAATCAAGTGAGAACAATAATATATAATTTATTTTGAAATTGGTTAAGTATATAAAAAATTATTTAAAAAATGGTAGACATATTTCTGTGAGGAATGTCAAGGTATTGGTAAAAGTAATTAAAGTTTGCATTGCTATTATTGTCCAAAATAGAAAAAATTATATGGTTAGAAAGCTAAGAAGACATGTGATATTATGGTAGTAGTTTAAGAGATACCCACTTCACCATTAGAAAACCTAATGAAGGAAAATATGAGAATTCATCTTAGAAGATGAAAAAATATCCAAAGGAAAAAAATTGGAGGGAAAATAGTCTTCCAAGCCTTTGGGTTGTTTCCCTATGCTATCACCAAGCCATAACTCGATCGGGTTTATAGGATTCAAATAACCTAATCAGGTTATGAAATGAAAAAGTGCATTCAAAACCCAATCAAGTTTTGAAGATGTAAAATTTACTTCTTCAAAACTTGATTAGGTTTTGAAGAACTAAAAGTAGGCTTTACTTTGAGGGCCATAACTTTCACATATGGAGTCTGATTGACTCTATTCAAAATGCATTGGAAAGATAATGAAGAGATCTACAACATGATGTAGATAAATCAATCCTATCTCATCAAAATTTTATTTTCCATAAATTTGAATTAAGCATAATCTAAAATAGGTAGTCATTGTTTTCCAAATGCATAATCAATAGGTAAACACAAATGGTAACATAGTGTTAATTCTCTCTCTCTCAAAAATACAATAACACAATTTCTCACTAACTAAATAAATCCTAAAATATATCTCTTACTTTTCCTAACCTTTCACATTCTTTAACTAACTCCTAACTTCTCTTTCTATCTAACTTGTTACCTTTAAGCATTGTCTCTCACCGAGTAATCCCTAATCCCCCTCTCTCTAACTAACCCCAAATCTCTCTCTCTCTCTCTCACACACACACACACACACACACACACACACACCCTCCCTCTATAGCTCTCTCTCTCTCTCCATCTTATTCCCCTCTCTCTCTATCTTATCCCCCTCCCTCCCTCCCCCCCCCCTCTCTCTCTCTCTCTCTCCCCCCCCATGTCCCTCTCTATCCATCACTTCATTTCTTTCTGATTTTCTCCATCTCTATGTTACTCTCTTTTATCTTCTCTCTCTCTCTCTCTCTCTCTCTCTCTCGCTCTCTCTCTCCATCATATCCCCTAATATTTCTCTCCTATGTCCCTCTATCAATTCATCTCTCTAACTCTCTCTTTCTCTCCTATGTCCTCTCTCCATCACTTCATCTCTTTCTCACTCTCTCCATCTTTTCTCTCACTCTCTCTTATTCTATCCCCTCTCCCTCTTCCTATCACATATTCTCTCTCAATGTCTCTCTATGTGAAGTTTCCTATTTCAAGGATCAAAGGCCAGGGAGAGAGAGAGGGGGGTTAAGGATTAGGGTTAGAGAGGGAGAGAGAGAGAGAGTAGGGTATAATAATAAAGAGAGGGGATAAGATAGAGAGAGTGATAGAGAGATAGATAGAGATAAAGAGAAAGTGATAGCAAAATAGGATGGAGAGAATGAGAAATATGGAGATAATGGGTTAAGATGGAGAGAGAGGGGAAATAAGATTGAGAGAGAGAGAGAGAGAGAGGAGAGAGAGAGAGAGAGAGAGAGAGAGAGAGAGAGAGAGGGGGGGGGGGAAATAAGATGGAGAGAGAGAGGGGGGATATGATAGAGAGAGTAAGAGAGACAAGGGAATATGTGTGTGTGTGTGTGTGTGTGTGTGTGTGTGTGTGTGTGTGTGTGTGTGAGAGAGAGAGAGAGAGAGAGAGAGAGAGAGAGAGAGAGAGAGAGAGAGAGAGAGAGAGAGAGAGAGATTAGGAGTTGGTGTAAGAATGAGGGAAGCTAAGAGTTAGTAAGAGAGATTAGGAGCTAGTGAGTGAATGAGTGAGTGATTTTTTGTTTGAGAAAGGGATAGAGGGAGTGAGAGAGATGATAGAGAGATAAAAACTATCATAATACTCTTACCTACCTATTTTCCCCATATTTTGAAAAGAATGACTACTTATTTTAGACCATGATTGATCAAGTTATTCAAAACTTGATCAGGTTTTAAGAAGTAAAATTTACTTCTTGAAAACCCTATCAGATTTTGAAGAACTAAAAGTAGGCTTTACTCTAAAGGCCATAGCTTTCACATACAAAGTCCGATTGACTCTGTAGTCCGATTGACTCTGTTCGAAATGCATTGGAAAGATATTGAAGAGACTAAAAACATGATGTAGATAAATCAATCCTATATCATCAAAATTTTATCTTCCGTCGATTTGAATTAAGCATAATCTAAAATAGGTAGTCATTTTTTTCCAACTACATAATCAATAGGTAAACACGAATGGTAACATAGTATTAATTCTCTCTCTCAAAAAACACATAAACACAATCACTCTCTAACTAAATAAATCCTAAAATATATCTCTTACTTTTCCTAACCTCTCACATTATTTAACTAACTCCTAACTTCTCTCTCTATCTAACTTGTTACCATTAAGCATTGTGTCTCATTGAGTAATCCCTAAGCCCCCCCGCCCCCCCCCCCTCTCTCTCTCTCCCCCCCCCCCCCTCCCTCCCTCTCTATCTCTCAATATTATCACCCCCATCTCTCTCTCTCTCCCATCCTATCCCATTCTCTCCATAGCTATCTCTCTCTCCTCCATCTTATCCCCCCCTCTCTCTACATCATATCCCCTAATCT
>CM053786.1:630816502-630868409 GCA_028749045.1 Cupressus sempervirens | reverse complement strand
TGACTAGTTATTTTAGACCATGATTGATTATATTGAATGGAAAAGAAAGTATTGATTTCACACTATTATTTTAGTTTCATAATGTTTTAGATCTCTTCAATATCTTTCCAATGCATTTCAAACATAGTCAATTAGAGTCCGGATGTGAAAGTTATGGCTTCCAAAGTGGAGCCTATTTTTATTTCTTCAAAACTTGATCAAGTTTTGAATAGATTTTCCATCCTAGCAACTTGATCGGGTTTCAAGACCCGATCACATTTTTTTTTAATGTATTTTGTCTATGCTTGGTAACCAAGCCTAGTTGACTTTTGAAATTTCATATAACCCAATTGGGCTTTTAAAAACCTATTAGGTTGAAAATTTTTCTTTTTTTTTGGGGGTGTCCACTTTTTTTTACACCATCTTGGTGCACTTACTTGTAAATCAAAATAATCCCTTAACCAAAATAGCTTTACTCTTCCATCTTCTTTGTTTTGCATGTCATAACTTGTATCTAGAAAAATATCCATAACTTGGATTGTACGATGAATCTTCTTATGCAATTTTAACTATGTGGTATATACATCCTATAATACCTTCCCTTAACAAAACATAGCCTCAATTTCTTCAAGTGAACTACACTAAAATAAATCCTTTGAGTATTCATTACTTTGCTGAATAGTACTTAAAACATTTTCTATGTCCAAGTATCCAAATTTCCATAATATGTTTCTCTTTCTTTATAGTAGGTGTATGTTTCCATAAATGAAAACCCTATATCATTCTCATAAATCCTCTTAGAAAAATTTCCAATAGAATAGTGGGTTAAATTGTCCTCCTTTCAACTCCTAATAAGGTTTTTCCAACTCCTAACCAAGTTGTAATCTTTTGATAATGATTCAAAGTCTCCTAAAAAGGACTCATATGTACTAATTGTATTTTATTTTATTCCTAATAGGGTCACATCCTTTCACAAGGATCTTTTATATTATTACATCATCTTGTGGGCATCATTCCCACTAGGGTTTTCCCTTTGGTAAAGAGTCTCCCTAGTTAACATATCTAGTGCTATTGCGCATGGAAATATTTCCATGGTTGTCCCATCTTTTGATTACATGTTTCATAATTGATAAATATATTGAGATTGTTTTAAATGAAAAATTGATTCACCCCCTATCTTAGTTATCTTGGTGGGATTTACTTTCTAACAATTGGTATCATTGTATCAAATCCTTGAAGAAAGATTTTAACATCTTGAGGAGATCCTTGAATTGCTATTTTAAGAAAGAAAGTCCAAAGTTTGATGGATTAAATTATGACAACTGGAAGGAGAAGGTGAAGACTCACCTGATGTGCACAAATGTAGAATTTTGGTTGGTTACATTGAAGAAAAAGGATATAGTTGATGAAGATAATCTTGAATCTTCTGAATAGACCAAAAAAGATCTATTCATGTAGAACATGTTTGCTAAGGAAGCATTGTTGTTAGCTCTTCCAAAATCAAAATATACATAGGTAAAAACTTCAAAGCTTGCACCTAAATTTTTGGATTACTTTACAAAATATATTTTGAGGTGATGAATATGAAAATAGGTCTATATTTTTGAGTTGGATATGTATGTTTCAAGGTGTTAAAATGTAGAAAGATGAGATAATAAGAGGATAGTTGAGGAGGATATATGAGATTTTTGCAGGAATTAGAAGTCGTGGTGGATCTAAGATAGCAGATAAAAATTTATTGAAGATTTTGAATACCTTGACACCTTCTTTTCATCAAAAGGCACATAATTATTGAATACTTTATTTCCTATACACCTAATTTTATAAAAAGTAATCTTCTTGGAATATTGTAGGCATATGAACTATGAATGGAATATAATGATGGATTACTTAGAAATGAGACAAACCTACATTGACAATGAGTGCAAGTATAAGTGGAGATTATGCTATAAAACAAGCATCAAAGGAAGGGAGAGATAAGAAGTTTGATGAAGGAATTCGCTTAATTATAAAGATGGAACCTAAAGATAACAAAATTCTTGTTTATTTTACATGTAAGTAACTTGATCATTATTCATCTAAATGGCCTAAGAGAGAAAATAAGTTTAAGCCTAGAAAGTCTTACAAGTCAAGAATACCTAAAGATTGCTTCTTTGTTAATGAAATTAATAATATTAATTTTAAAATGGTAAAACTCCTAGATGATAGTGATGATGAGATACATTTTGTTTTAATTAAAGAAGAAAGTCCTAAAAAATATCTAAAAGAAGTAAGAGAAGAAAAAGCCTTAGTATCACATGTTGAAAAGAAAACAATATAATTGGATTATAGATCGTTGCTATTCCCATCATATGACTAGAGATATAATTTTTTTTGCTAAATTCAATAGTTATGATAGAGGAATAGTTAGATTTAGAAATAATGCAGCATGTCACATTAAAGGAAAATGATCTATTACCCTTGATGGAAATACTAACATTGAGGATGTTTACTTTGTGGATGGATTGAAACATAATACTTTGAGTGTTGGAATTTTTTTTTAAAAGGGACATCAGTCACATTTTATAGAGAAAATTTGCATTATCAAGGATAACAGTGACACATTGATTGGTCTTGGTAAAAGAACAAGAGATAATGTTTTTCAATTGAACCCTTTTGAGATGACATGTTCAATTTCTAAAGTAGATGAAAATTGGTTATGTCATAAGAGATTTGTCATATTAACATTGAAACATTGTGAAGGTCAATAAAAATATTTTAGTTAGATATTTTCCTAAGATTGTGAAACTTTCTAATATGATTTGCAAAGAATGTGTATTGATAAAGCACAAGAAAAGTTAATTTCCAAACAAAATGTTTACCACTTCAGCATTGTTGGAAATTGTCCATACAGATCTAAGTGGTCCTAAAAGAATATGAGCTTTTAATGTTGAAAGGTACTTTATGATTCTCATTTATGATTTTACTAGAATGACATGGGTAGTAATTCATAGAGAGAAATCTAAAGCTTTGGAGAAAGTAAAGATACTTAAGAGTAGAGTTGAGAATGAATGTGGTTTGAATATTAAATTCTTGAGATTAGATAGAGGACAAGAATTTATTTCAAATGAATTTAATAGCTTTTATGGGGATAATTGTATAAAGAGACAAATTTCAATCCTAAAGACATCACAATAGAATGAGATAACATAAATAAGGAACATATCAGTGACTGAAGTAGCTAGAGAAATGATATTTGAGAATAATGTATCACATATCTTTTGGAGAGAAGTAGTGAACACCATTGTTGGATACTACAATTGGAATAATTGTTAAGTTTTCATTTATATAAAACCTACCAGAGATACATTTACTAACAGTGTAGAGTGCCATATTAGGTGATTGATGAAGAGGATATGAAAAGAGAGATAACTAAATGAACTAGTGAGTTGTTGAGTGATGAGGAGAAAGTATGATGGAATTACAATGGGAAATTGATTAGTTAGTCTTTAACAAGATGATTTATTGTTCAATAGTCATATGAAGTATGGATGTGTCAAATTAAACACAAGAAAAGATTATTGAAACATGGTTGGCCAATGAAGGAGCTAAAATTGAATATTAAGGAACTTAAGAGTTAGTTGAGAAAACAATATTAGCCAAGTGATAGTTATGGTTGATAAAGTTGGAGAAGAAAAATGTAGTAGCAATTGAGAATAGTGAAGACCAAGAAAGCTAGTGAGAGTCAAGTGAGACATGGTAGTAGAGACTGAGCTATAGAGTGTTGATCAAGTGTCAAAAAAACAAGTAGTTTGTGAAAGAATTGAGTTTTAGGTCAATATAGTTGAAATTTTGGATTAGTAAAAATGCATGAATGATAATGATTAATGAGATGACATGTTTAATGCATGAATTGAGTTTATGATGGAACCAAAGGAAAGGATTTAAAGAGAAGTTTCTAGAAGTATCAACAAAGGAGTAGAAGGACAAAAAGATGGTTGAATTTTTTTAATCTAACCTAATCCTAAGATCTACGGTGATGATGAAGTGAAAAAAGATCAAAGCTACCTATTGAAGGAGGCATAAGAGATGTCTTCTAATGTTGGTTTGTTTTTTATTGTTGATCTTAAGGAAGACCTATGAAAAATAAAGTAATAGAGAAGGAGTGAAGAGATTAGTAAAGTGTGATTTCTTGAAGGGTTTCCAAGTAGAAT
The DNA here is from genome assembly GCA_028749045.1 of Cupressus sempervirens. Lineage (NCBI taxonomy): Eukaryota > Viridiplantae > Streptophyta > Pinopsida > Cupressales > Cupressaceae > Cupressus > Cupressus sempervirens. The sequence continues at coordinate 630,864,237 of CM053786.1, read as the reverse complement.
AGTGATGGAGATGTTAATTATGTCTAGTCAATAAACCAAAAAATGAGTTGAATGGAGATCTGAATTTGCAAAATGAGTTATTTTTTACAAATCAAACCTGATCTTACTTTCTAATTATTGTGGTAGTCAAAATCCTTTAATCAAAGTTGGCTTAACAATCATTTTGTCAATCCTTTAATCAAGATGTCATTCTAATGGAATGATCCAAAGTTCTTTAAATAGGCCACTCCTAACAAGGTGATTAAATCCTTTAACATGGTCACACCTAAAAGTTTTTTTTGTAACCTTTAATAGGGTTGGCTCTTAACTGAGCTCACTTCAGAAGAGTGAAAAGTGGTAGCATGTTTCTTAGTGGTTTTCCAAAATTGGGTTTCCATGTTAAATATTGGTGTCATATATGTGTAAATGTTATATGTGTGATGCATGATATTTACTAGTGATTGACATATACTAAACAAAGAGTTAAGTAATGAACAAAATATTAGGTTACTCATAATATGCTATATAGACTGAGTGATTTAATGAGGTTGTTTAAGTTATTTTGAAGCTAGTAAAAGTTAAAATTGTATATGTGGAGTTGAAGATAACTGATTCACCCCCTCTCTCAGCTATTCTAAATATTCTAACAATTGGTATCCTAGCTCTTTTGGTTCTTGTAAGGAAATTTTAAAGAAATTAAGATCAAGATCAAGACGTACAAGATAGAGGTACCTAAGTTGAATAAGGAGAACTTCCTAACATGGAAATGACTAATAAAATTGCATCTATCTAGAGTTGGATATTTTTGCATTGTATATCTAGAGAATGAATACATTGAAGTTCTAAAACCCATGAATATTGAACAAATGAATGAGAAACATGAGCATAATCAAATGATGATAGATCCTACATCTTCTCTAAGTTATACTAAATTTGATGATATGAGGGAATGTACTATTGAAAAGAAAATATGGGACAAGTTGGCATAAATTAATGGTGGAGAGAAAAATGTGTTGAGGGATAAAGTAGAAAGATTAACAGGAAAGTTTGATGACATGAGAATGAAAGAAGGAAAAAATGTTTCTCAATGCTATAGCTGAATCAAGGAGGTTGCGAATGGTATTAGAGGAACTGGTGGCATTATATTTGATGAGACTGTGATAAGTAAGGTATTAAGGATTTTATTTCCCATCTATGCAATTAGGGTATCTCCAATTCAAGAATTGAGATGTACACCTCATAGTGATTTAACCTTGGATAGTCTAATTAGTAGACTCATTGTATTTGAGTTGTCCAATTTTGATAATTATCCCCTTGTTAGTGTTGAATGTGATTTAAAGTCTCAACTAACCCTTGATGGATCTAAGAGGAAAGATAAAATAAGACATGTGGATAGTGATAGTGAATCAGGTGATGATCTTAAAGAAACACTAGCAAGAAGGTTACCAAGAGGAAAAGACAAATACAAAGGTCAAATCCATATTATTTGTTTTACATGTATCAAAGTTGGTCAAATTTCTACAAGAGGTGCTGATAGAGATGAGAAGGAAGAAATAAAGGATATCAAATACAAAGGAAGAAGAGAAAGTAGAGGTAAATGAGGTAACAAATACTACAAAGGGACAGGTAAGAAATCCTATTATATTATTGAAGAAGATGGTTTTGATAGTGATACTGATAAAAATGATGAAGAATTTCTTTTTTCAATAGAAGATGATCTAATGAAGATGAGAAAACTACATTGATTTTACATGTGAATAAGAATGATAGATGGATACTTGATAATGATTGTTCACATCATATGACTAATGATACAAGTAAGTTTTAAAAGTTAGAACATTGTAATGGATGTAGTGTTAAGTTTGGTAATGATGCACCATGTTATGTGAAAAGTAAAGGATCAATTATACTAAATGATAAGATTAGATGTAACAATGCATATAGGGTTGATGGTTTAAAATATAACTTGTTGAGTGTGACACAGTTGATCAATTTAGGCTACCGAGTTGAATTTCAAAACATAATGGAAAAGATTTATGATGCTACTAGTGAACTAATTGGAAGTGGTGATCAAAAAAGAGGTAACTTGTTCCATCTAGACCTATCTAAAGATACTTGTCTATTTACAAAATTTTAAGATATTTGGTTGTGGCATGAGAGGATATGTCATGTAAAATTTGATAATTACTAAGCATTAGTAAGATGAAAAGAGTAAGAGGACTACAAAGATTGAGAAAACCTAATAAAGTGAAGTGAAAACAATGTCAAACAGGAAAAATGATGAAGTCTAGTTTCAAGAGCAAGACTTATTGTTCTAATGATATTTTAGAATTGGTTCATACTAATTTTGTTGCGATGTGGAGCCTAATCAAACTAAAAGGTTTATTCCACGCATTTTCCCACCAAATTATTTCTATGGGAGTTTGGGGTAGTAGCCCTTGTGGGGTCTTGGAGGAGTGCCATAGGTGCACTCCCTATCATAGTACAAGGTGTGGTCAAGGGATGAATCCCCCATAGATGTTTTCACTTGGGCAACACTCCTGAAGCCAAAAATGACCCTACTATTGTAAAGGGTGTCATATGCTATTTTTCCATTGGATGACTTATTCTAGCCCTAATTTTTTAAGTTGAATTTTTTTGTATAAAATGGTTAGGGTTAGGGATTTGATAATGTATGGTGATATTGTAGCTTCTTGTGGAGGTATTAAGATGTAAGGGATTTTTGATTATAATCACTGGTTAATAATAACATTGGACTTGATGTTGGTACATGTAGCCTAGGGATTAGGTGAACCATGTTAAATATTTGCATCTTGTGTTCTCTTTTGTGCAATATGTTATTCTCTGATATTGGTTATATTTACGTGTAAATATTATTTTTGTTTATAATTAATCCTAACAATCGGTATCAGACCTAGACTATCATCATTATTTTTTGGCTATCCTCTACAAGAGGTCTCATGATTGAGTGAGAGTCTCATAGTTGAGTGGGAGCGATAAAAGATGAGGGTAAGTTGAAGGTTGAGAATTTTAATGGGAGAAACTTTTAGTTATGGTAAATAAAAATTGAGGACTATCCTTATCAGAAGGATTTATGGAATCTATTGGAAGAAAAAGCCAAGAAACATGGAACTATTATAGATGAGGACTAGGAGATTTTAGATAGAAAGGCACTCAAAAGTATTCAATTATGCTTGGCACCATCAATGGCAATTAAAATTAGAAAAATGAAGACAACAAAAGAGTTGACACAAACCCTAGCGAAACTATATGAAAAGCCCTTTGTTTCAAATAAGGTATTTCTCATGAAGTATTTATTTAATATGAAGATGGAAGAAGGTTGATCTATTGTAGATCATTTAAATGAGTATAATATGGTTACTAATTGGTTATCTTCTATCAATGTCAATTTTGATGAAAATTAGGGCTCTCTTGATTTTTTGTTCTTTGCCTGAAAGTTGGAGTGGCTTGGTAATGGCTGTGAGTAATTCTATTTCTAGATCTAATACCCTAAAATTTGATGATGTGATTGGTGTTATTCTGAGTGAGTAAACTCATAGGAAAACCTCAGGTGGATCTACATCAAGAAGTACTTTGAATGCACAAAGCAAAGGCTAAATGACTAAGAGGAAACAATTCTAGAAATTGTGAGAAATCAAGAGGAAAGTCAATGGTGAAGAGCTCTCAATCTAGAGGATTGAGAGATTGCCAGTACTTTGGAAAGCTAGGGTATAAGAAGAATTTTTTTTTGAATTCATAAGAAAAATGAAGGAGATAAACAAGATGTAAACAAGGAGGCAAATGTGGTAAGTAACAAATCCGAAGAGGATTCTTTGCTTCTTTCTTTAGAAAGTGTTGATGATTTTTAGGTTTTAGATTTTAGGGCTTCATTTCATGCTACACCCCATAGAGATTATTTTACTAATTATGTCCAAGGGGATTTTGGGCTTGTCTATTTGTGGGATAATGAACCCTGTTAGATTGTTGGAAAGGGAAGATTTAAGATTAAGTTGCAAAATGGGAATCATTAGCTACTACATGAGGTAAGACATGTTCCAAGGTTGAGTAGGAATTACATTTCAGCAGGGCAACTAGGTGATGAGGGTTTCATAGTTACTTTTAATGATAAAAATTGGAAGGTCAAAAAAGGTTCCCTTGTAGTAGAAAAATGTGTGGAAGTAGGAACCTTATATCTTTTTATAGGTCGTACTATTCCTTCTACTTTAATTTTTTAAGAGAAAAATGAATGTTTAGGAATAGTTGTTGTAATTGAGCGGGGAGAACACACAATTGCTACAGATTCTGATACAATGCTATGGTACAATAGAATTGGGAACACAAGTGAAAAGGGTATGGAATTACTTCATTCAAAGAAAGTTTTACCAGGTCTAAAATGTGTCAATATGGATTTCTATCAAAGTTGTGAGTATGGAAAATACAAGAGAGCTAGTTTTGTGAAGTGTGGGAAGAAAAAGAAAAAAAGAAAAATTAGGGCTTGTGCATACAAATGTATGGGGACCAATTTAGGTATCTTTCCTTGGTGGCTCTCATTATTATGTTTCATTCATTGATAATACAAATAAAAAAGTTGTAGGCTTCCCAATTAGATTGATAACTTGGTTCTAAAAACTCAACTCATGGATTGGACATCCAAAATGAGCAGTTATCTTTCTAATAGAGAAGGTTCATTTAAATTGTCAACCTGAGGATGTATACTTGAAACAAGTCCGCAAAGTATATGCACTAAAAAAATATCTAAGGTATTTTATCATTGCAAAATATGAACTATAACAATGCTATAAATAAATCTAAATACATGGTAATGGCTATAGGAAACTGCACAGTAATGGCTTCCGAAACTATATATTACAAGCTACAAGTTTCTATCTATCTGTAAATATCTCCATGCATATCCATCTATGTCTACATCAAATGCTTGATTAAAATTTAGAATATATATTCTTAATGAATCTATAAAACCCATCTAACAAGTGTCTCATCATTCCTTTAAACAAGGAAGAGACTTATTAAAAAACTAATGACTAATTGTGCTGATTTTCTGCTCCACATTTTCAGTAGTCCACTAAAACACATGGTTCTCCTTCATTATTATGAATTAGATCAAACCCCTTTACCAAATTATTCTCTTCCTTTTTATATTTCCATATTATTTTTAAAATCTTAATTTAATTAAGATATGTGGAAGTTATGATCATTTTATTGAATGTGGTTTTCTGCTGCCTAAAAATGTGCCACCTTTTACTTAGTCAACTTCTGATCCATGGTGCTCATTAACTATTTTGAAATAACTCAAAATATTAAAAGGGTTTTTGAGCCTTTTTTTTAGCTTTCCAAATCCATAAGACATTCTTAATTTCATTAAGAATTGAGATAGATATGACTATTTTACCAAAACTGACTTTCTGACTTTTTGTAAGTTTCCTTCAATTGTTAATTATTGACAAGTGTCAACTTGCTTCTCCTTCTTCCTAGTTGCATGAACGACTCAAATACCTCAAAAACAATACTTTAATCACTTTAAGATAATTATACTTCAATAATAACCATTTATCATAATAAATCATCACAATTTAACATCAACTAGCTACACATGCAAATGCTAATCAATAAATCATGTATCATAGTTAATGCTTCATAAATCAAGTTAATGTATGGAAATGACTAGGAAATATATTGAAATCATGGGGTAAAGTGTTTTTTAGATGAATATAATTATGAAATTTTATAGGCTCATCAAAAGTATGGGTTTATTTTCTTCAATATAAATATGATGTATTTGTGACTTTTAAGAAATGGATATGCTTGGTTGAGAATGAGACTAGTAAAAAGATAAAATGTCTTAGACTTGATAATGGTGATGAATATTGCATCAAAGAATTTGAAGATTATTTATCCACTAATGATATTTACTAATAGAAAACTGCAAGGACTCCATAAGAAAATGAAGTGGTTGAGTGTATGAATAGGACAATAATGGAATGTGCAAGGAGCATGAGGTTTCATGCTGGGCTGCCCTTAAACATGTGGGTGGAGGCTATCAATACTATTTTATATTTTATTAATAGATACCCCTCTACTCCTTTGGGTTGTGGTATTCCAAAGGAAACATGGACTGGTAAGAAGGTGAGTTATTCTTTTGTCAGATCCCTTGGTTGTGAAGCATTTGCACACATTGACTCTGAAAATAAAACCAAGATGGAAGCTAAGCCAAAAAAATGTGTATTTTTTGGATATGGTGTTGATGGATTTGGTTATAGGCTTTGGGATTTTGAAAATAATCAAATTGTAAGAAGTAGGGATGTCATATTCAATGAGAAAGTTTTGTACAAAGATCTATTATAGTAGCATGATAAGAAAGAAAATGATTATGTAGTGTTCGATGATACTCAAAATGAAGATGTTCCTACTACCCCTCATGCTTTGCAACAATTGCAACAAAAATTACCACACACCTTAGTGAATTTTAGACAATCAATAAAGCTAAGTAGACCTCCTAGATTTTTTTCTCCTTCTTTGTATTCTATTTTAGTTACTAATGCTGGTGAACCTGAATGTGATGATGAAGCTATGTAGGTGGATACAAAGATTTAGTGGGAGTTTGCAATGGAAGAAGAAATGGACTCTTTGTTGAGAAATAAGATATGAGATTTATGTAAATTGCCTACAAGTAAAAGGGCTTTACAAAATAAATGTGTTTACAAGTTGAAAGAAGAGGATGGACATAAGAAAAGATTTAAAGCTAGATTAGTTGTAAAGGATTTGCACAGAAAAAGGACATTGATTTTGATGAAATATTTTCTCTTGTTGTTAAAATGACTTCTATTCATACTTTTTTAAGTACTGTGGCTACTAAAGATTGGTATTTGGAGTAGCTTGATGTTAAAAAAAGCTTTCTTCATGGTGATATGGAACAACCATAAGGATTTGAGGTCATAGATAAGGAGCATCTAGTGTGTAGATTGAAAGAAAAGTTTATATGGCTTGAAGCAAGCACCTCGATAATGGTATCTAAAATTTGATAGTTTTATGCATGAGCATGATACAATAGGCGTCTTTCAGATATTTGTGTTTACTTCAAGAGGTTATATGATGATAGCTACATCATTTTATGTTTATATGTTGATGATATGCTTGTAGCTAGGTCTAACGTGGATCACATTAAGGGGTTAAAATAATAGTTAGCACATTCATTTGCTATAAAGGATTTGGGGCTAGTAAAGAAAATCCTTGGTATGAAAATTTGTAGAGATAGAAAGAACATAAAATTGACATTATCTTAGGTTAATTACATGAGAAGGTGTTGCAACATTTCTCTATGGAGAATGCCAAAGCTTTCAACACATCTTTACTTGGTCATTTGAAGTTGACTAAGGAGATGTGTCCAAAGGCACTAGAAGAGGAGGCTAAGATGTCCAAGGTACCTTATGCTTTAGTTTTAAGAAGCTTGATGTATGCTATGGTATGTATAAAGCTAGATATTGCACATGTAGTGAGAGTTGTTAGTAGGTATATAAGTCATCCAGGGCTTGAGCATTGAAATGCAATTAAATGAATTCTTAGGTATTTGAGAGGAACATCTAGTAAGTGTTTACATTTTGGGAGCTCTACTATTGATTTATAGGGCTATGTTGACTTATATTTGGTAGGGGATATTGATACTATGCAGAGTACTATAGGTTATGTGTTTACTATTAGTGGGGCAACAATGAGCTGGGTTGTAGAAGGTTAATGCTTTATTTACTACAGAGGCAGAATATGTTGCTGCTATAGAGAAAACCAAGGAGATGACATGGATTCAATTTTTCATGGTAGAATTGGGACACCCATAGAGGGATAATTATTTATTTATAGATAGTCAGAGTGTCATTCATCTTGCAAATAATTCTGCTCTACATTCAAAGACAAAACACATAAAGTTGCAATACCATTTCATTCAGCCAGTTTTGGATGATGGATAGTTAAAGCTGGAGAAGATAAATATAGATGATAATCCAAGAGATATATTTACCAAGACAATAATAAGGGAGATGTTGAACTCCTCTTCAACTTTTTTTGGTCTTCTAGATTGAATAAAATAAAAGAACAATGGAGTCCAGGGTGGTTTTACATTCCATTGGGAGCTACAGGTTTAGTGGTGCTATGATCAGTCTCCAAGAGGGAGGTTATTGTTGTGGAGTTTGATCATTCTCTAAGTGGGAGGTTGTTGTGATGTGGAGGCAAATCAAACTCAAAGGTTTATTCAACATAGTTTCCTCCTAGATTATTTCTATGGGGGTTTGGGGAGAATGCCCCTTGCAAGGTCTTAGGGAAACACCCCAAGTGTTCTCCCTATTGCATTACAGGGTGGGGTTGAGGGGAAATGTCCCTATAGGGGTTTTTGGGGACAACACACCCAAAGCCAAAAATGACCCAACTATTGTAAAGGACGTTGGCTATTATTTTTCCATTGGATGACTTATTCTAGCTTGTATTTTGTAAGTGGCAAAAACTTGTCTAAAATCGCTTAGGGTTATGGATTTCATAATGTATGGTAATATTGTAGCTTCTTGTGGCAGTATTGAGTTTTAAGGGATTATAGATTGTAATCACTAGATAATAATAATATTGGACTTGTTGTCGGTGGACATATCCTAGCAATTTGGTGAACCACATTAAATATTTGTGTCTTGTGTTCTTTTTTGTGTGATATATTACTCTATGATATTAGTTATATTTACTTGTAATTGTTATTTATATCTATGGTTAATCCTAATAGATTTATGTGGTCTTATTGGAGTGCAAAACTATTATGGTGATAAATATTTCATTTTATTTGTTGATGAATTTTCTAGAATGATGACTGTAATGTTTCTAAAAGAAAAATCTGATGCATTTCAAATGTATAAGTGGTATTTGGCTAGAGTTGAGAAAGAAACATGAAAGAGTCTAAAGTTCTTGAGATCAGATATAGAAGGTAATTTCATATTAGATGAGTTCAACATATTCTGCAATGATAAATGAATAAAGAGACAAATGAGTGCACCTAAGACTCCACCATAGAATGGTATAACTAAAAGAAGGAATAGATCAATCATGGACTATGTAAGGACATTGATGATGGAGCATAACATTTCACAAAAGTACTAGAGAGAATCTATCAATACTGCAATCTATACCTTGAACCAAGTTCAAGTAAAGAAAGGCATAGACAAACACTTTTTGAACTATGGTATGACTATGCACCTAATGATAATTATCTCTAAGTTTTTGGATGTAAATGCTACATAATAAAAGATACAAGAAAATAAAAACTTGATGCAAAAAGTGACAAAGGCATATTCCACTAAAAGTAAAGCATATAAGTGTTTGAATTCTAACACTAACAAAATTGTGAAAAGTGCAAATGTTAGAGTTGATAAATTTGCAAAAAATAATGAGGAGGAATGTAAGAAAGAACCTAAAGACTATATAAAATTTGTCTATATATATGAAGGTGAACCTAGCACCATAGTTGAATAAGAGAAAGAGGTTCTCAAGCATCAACAACCACACATCAGTGAGGTTCACCAAAAGAGATCTATCGAGCATCAATAGGCTGCCAAGCATTAGGCTATAGGAACCAATTTAGAAATAGTAGAATTCAGACATCAAGGAGAAGAAATTGAATAACAAACAAACCAAGTTGAGTTACAGTTAGAGATACTTGTACAAGAAGAGTAAGAAGAACCAAGTGAAACACATGAAGAAGAAATAATATCTGAACCCATGTTGGAAAAGTATGTAAGAAGGAATCATACACTAGACCAAATTATTGGAAGAAAAGGTTTAGGAGTCATGATAAGAAGTAAGTCGAAGACTGATACATGTTTTTTATGTGAAGTTAAACCTAAATCAGTCAAAGATGCTTTGGAGAATGAATATTGAATTAAGGAAATGAATAAGGAAATTGATCAAATAGAAAAGAATAAGAAATGGACATTAGTAGCCAAACCAAAGGATAAGAATGTGATTAGAACTAAGTGGGTATTAAAAAAACAAGACAAATGAGAAAGGTGAAGTCACAAGAAATAAGGCAAGACTAGTTTGTAAGGGATATGCACAAGAGGAAGGAATTGATTATGGTGACGCATTTTTCTCTAGATTCAAGGTTGGAAGGAGTAAGATATTTTCTTGCATATGTTTCTTAAAAAGGATTAAAGTTATATCAAATGGATGTCAAATATGCATTTTTTAATGGAATCTTAGAAGCAAAAGTCTACATTTCAACCTGAAGGATTTGTTGATCCTAGCAAGAGGAACATGGTATGTAAACTACCCAAAGAATTATATGATTTGAAGCAAGCCGCTAGAGTATGGTATAAAATGTTACACACTTATTTGGTGAAAATTGATTTTCCAAGAACTAATGACAATAATATTTTGTACCTAAAAAGTGAATATGAGAACAAGAAATTGCTAGATGAAATTTTTGTTGATGATATCATATTTGGTCGACATGATTTTTTGTGTAAGCCATTTATAAATGATATGAAGAAAGAATCTCAAATTTCAATATTTGGAAAGATCAAGTTCTTTTTTGGATTACAAGTTTGTCATATGAAGAACGGTATTTACATTACTCAATAAAATTATATCAAAGAGATATTGAAGAATTTTGGAATGGAGGACTCAAGACTAGTTGGAACACCTATGGTTACTGGTAATAAACTATCAACAAATGATGATTTTGTTGAAGTGAATCATACATTATATAGGTCAACGATTGGAAAATTACAATATGCTATACATAGAAGACTTGACATTGAATTAGTATTTGGTATTGTTGCTAGATTTTTTCATAAATCTAGAGAAAATCACACAATGGCTATAAAAAGGATACTAAGATATCTGAAAGGAATAGAAGACTATAGATTGTGGTAAAATAAGAGTGATGAATTTGAGCTAAAAGTATACAAAAATTATGATTGGGCAAGAAACATTGATGACAACAAGTGGAGGTACTTTCTTTCTAGGAAGAGGATTGATTTCTTGGACAAGCAAGAAGAAAAACTATATTTCTCAATCCATAGAAGACGTTGAGTATGTTACTTCAACAATGAATTGTTCAAATATGGTGTGGATCAAGAAATTATTGAAAGATATGAAGGAAGAAATTATTGACCCTATTGTGATATATTGTGATAACACAAGTGCTATAAATATATCAAAGAATCCCGAGATGCACACAAAGACCAAACACATTGTTACCGAGTATCATTACTTGAGAGAGTTGGTACAAGACAAAGAAGAAAGACTAGAGTATGTGAAAAAAAAGGAGAAGATACATGATATATTCACTAAAGAATTACCTTAGGATGCATATGAATATCTAAGAGGTAAGATAGGGGTGATCCCCTATCTAAAGAAAGCTATGAAGAGATGTTACATTGCATCAAATGTTATGATCAAAATATATTACACATTGATACAAAGAGGTCACACTTTAGTAGTTGCCTAAAGATTGTGAAAAGATGGACTAAAGCATGAGTAGATAAGACTATAAGCATTCAAGCCAAAGAGAAAGTGAAATTTCTATATTAGTTAGACAATAACATAGTGAAGGAGATATATGTTATGGTTGATGCTTTTGGCATTGTTGTAAAAGAGGAAGAAGATGTACAATTACCATACATATCATGAGGGAGAAGTTATGTAGTTACCATTTGATATCTGTATAAATGAGGTAGACTATGTGCTAAGATTATAAGAGGGAGACATATAAAGCTAGATGCATATTAAAAGGTGAATAGAACTAGAGGTGTTGCCAATACAATCGGTAATACAATGGTGTTACCATTGGAGAAATATACAATTGGTATCATATAGGGAGAATTGTAAATGAGTACAAGATGAGAATCAAAATGAAACTAAGGATATTAATAAAGATCTACATTAGCTAATAAATCATGAGAACGTCTTTTGCATTTTCATGGTAACTAGAGGTGTTTCCATCAATACTAAAGAGGGAGATTGTTAGAAACTACAATTGGAACAATTATTATGTTGTCATTGATGTCAAACCTACTAGAGAGACGTTTACTAATAGTGTATAGTGTAATATTAGTTGATTGACAAAGAGAATATGAAAAGAGAGATAAATAGATGAACTAGTAAAGTCATTGAGTGAAGAGGATCAAGTATGATGGAGTTTTTGGAAACCTAATAGGGAAAGTATGATACTAAGGGGGGCTGAGTGGGGTGGGTGAATCAAGACCTATAAAATTTTAACACTCAAACATGAACCATTATCTATATTTCTGTCATAAACCCTCTTTAAATATTAACCTTATACAAAATCAAACATTCACTACAATGTAATATCAGATCTAAAATCTAATAACATGAATAATACATAAGAAATAGATCAACACATGGCACCAGATATGGTGACATTGAAACCCTCCAATGTAAAGGTAAAATTGTGGTGGGGATGACACCAACAAAGATCTTCACTGCTACAACAATAAAGTGTATCTCTTAAGGCTAAAAGTAATGATCTACCATATGAGGGGTGTGTTGTGTCAAGATATTACAAGACTATTAGGTCTACCTTGATTAAAGGATTTTACATCACAACTAAGTGAGTACTATGTTAGGCAATTTACAAAGGCTTGTTAGGACCACTTTGTTAAGAAATTTACCTTGAAATTAGAATGTATTATTACCTAATCCTTTGGTATGCACTTCGATGCTGATGACAAATCTCCTCTATCCAATATAATATCACCTCTTTGTGATTAATCTTTAATGACTCCTTATTGCACTACTCGGTCACCTCTATCTTTCACCTTTGATTTACCTTATACTTCATATCCAAACTTCTAATCCACAATCTCTCAATCACATATGTGAATTAGGTTTAAAATCTCTCCTTAAATAGAGTTCAAAGAAGCTTCTACATCACAATCAACAATCTAGATTCATCCCTTTTTTCTACTTAGTCCTTCTAATTTTCTGATTAGTTAATTACCTTGAATAGGGATTAATGATCTTCAACAACTTGCATAATCAACTCCTTGATTAACTCCTCAATCTATAAAAAATGCTTCTAGCTCAACAAAAATGGTTTACATAAGATTTTGTGCCATTATAAAATCATATACAAAAACTATCTTACTCAAAACTAATAGTCTTTTGATGCTCAACTGTGCCTATTCTACATGTTATCCCTCAACTTAAAACTCTGCTCAGCTTCTACTAAAACTATCTCTATCTTTCTTGGCATTCATTCTATCTTGAATCACTTGACATTAACTATATTCCTTCTCTTCATTTTTTGATGTCTATTGTAGCTCCACACTAATTGAAGTGTTTGAAGACTCTTTGTGTACTCATCACTAACTCATGCCTGCCATGAACTATTTATGTACACTTTACTATTATACTTGATCAACCTATATAGTAGCTTGGTTGTAGTGTTGCTTTACCGACATTGCCTAGATAATGACTAAGTATTTTTCACACTAATAGACAATACTAAGACTATCTTTAGGTTCAACAACCTCCCTCTTTGACATTAGTGGAGTTTTTTTTATCATGATCAACATGTCTATGCATATCAAAACTTCAAAATGTACAAATAAACTTCCCCTTAGGATGTGCTTCATACCTTGACTTGGCTCAACAACTATGTACATGTTCTAGTGCTTCTTTCTTTAGCTCCCCTTGTGCTTGATCATATATATTTCCCCCTTGTTTTTGTCATGGTTTCTATGGGGTATTAGTAGGGGTTAAACCATACTTGTCCAAATTTGGTTTATGAATCTGCAAAATCATTGTTAATGTGCTATCCCGAGTAGTCCTTAAAGACTATTGCTTAAATTTCAATTTCCAATTTTGTCATGAGATCTATCATAATATATGCTATAGAAAAATTTGGATCTCTATGAGACCTTGCCCCGACCCTTCATAGCATAGTTGATGCCTTATTATTTTGACACTTATGACTCGATATGTTGAGACACTATTGGATACACTGAACATATTATGTTATGTTATTTCATGTTGTGTGATGTTTACTTTTAGATATTTGAGTTTTTCATTTAATTCTTTATGAACATGTACGTTGATGAAGTAAGTAAATGTAGGATTAACACTTTGATTATGAAATTTTAATGATTAAGATTATGAGTAGGATGAGAGTAACCCTGATTGATTTGAAAGATGTATGTTTTAATCTATGTGATTCCCTGATATGTATATCCATATGTGCATGTTATTTTATGGGGCTACTGATGTGTGCAATGAGTGTGCAGGATATTTTAGTCGAGAAACTTGACGAAAGAACAAAACTGATCCCTATGTGCCTTTCATGGAAACCTTGTTGTTTGTATCTTAATTGTATTGTGAGATGTATGAAAGTATCTTTCTGTAATTTAGTAAATGTAATGTTTCATAACCGTGTTCTTATAGTGTCACTTGACACTCATGAATTGTATATGCATTCTAGCATGCTAGTTAGGATTATCTATGTAACCTATGGACCTAAGTCAGACTAAGTTAGTGCCCTTTTTGCTAATCTATTTTTAATCAAGTTCAGTGACCCTAATCCAGATTAGTGCTTAATCTGCATTTTTTGGAGTTGTTAGATAGTCTTAATTATTCCTAACATTTTTTTGGTCCCAAATCTATTCCTAAGGCCTTAAATCATGAAATATTTATACCAAGGGGTATGGGTATGGGTTTGGGGCATTTTCCACCCCCCTAGCCCCTTTTGTTGACTTTTGAGGTCACTCAAAAAGTCTATTTTTGCCTTAGTGCGAAAATTGAAAGTTGTTACCATGAGTTGAATAACCTCAACTCCACTTAGAGGTTAACCTTAGGTTTGTTTGAGTTAGAAACTTCTAGATTTTAGGTAAGTGGGGGAAGTTATTGCCCTTTTTGGTGGTTGAGTTTGGATCTTATTTAGAGGCCCTTTTTGAGTACTTTTGGTTGTTATCCAATCTCTACTTTTAGACAGAAGTCTTGGAGGATTGAAGGCAAGGAAGGAAAAGCTCTTCTCAAATTGTTCATTTTACCATAACCTCTTTGTGAAGGTAGGAGTTCTTCATCTCCTTTTTTCATGTTGCTGATGTTGTTTCATGCTTGGTTCATGCTTACGTTATTGTTTTGTTTATTGGTATGCTTGTATGTATGTTGGGTATGCTTGGGAAGGATTGAAACCATGTTTTCTTGAATGCTTTTCTTTCATGTTTTGCTTGAATTTAAAAATTTTCTTGTATGGGTGTTTTGTCATTACTCACCCTTGGATAGGACAGAAGTGGCCAATTTGGGGAAAGGTCTTCAGTTGGACTCTAGCAGTGTAGAGTCTCTTCTCAGGATGAGAAGAGAGAGAGAGGGTAGGGTGTTATGGGCCCCTACTTGTCAACACAAACCACGTATGATTTTTGGCATGTAAGAATGGAAGAACAGAAGTTCTTGATTTATAGCCCCAATTGGGCACCTATTTTGGTGTTGTGTTTGACATCTCCTATTGGAAAAATCCACCTTTCCCTAGTTTTGATTCAATGTTGAATCCTATCGTGAAAACCCAATATGGAAATGAATGCCTGATTTTGTTCCTTGTCATGTTTGTTTGTCACCTGGTCAGTTTTCATTCCCTCCATGACCTCAGTGATGTATTTTAGGAAATGAAATGGGTCCCTTGTTAAGGACCATGAAGGAAATTTAATTTGATTGTTGTAATTTCAGGATTGAAATCCTATTTGAATTGTATTTAAAACCTTTGTTGTAATGGCAACGATGCCGAGTTTTCTTCTTGGTTCTTTCCTGATGGGGCCTTTGAATTAGGTTGTCAATAAAAATAGTGTTTGAGTGATATCATTCTTTTGAGGTTTTTGTATTTTCTTTTCAATTATAGGAATGAATATCAAAGTGAGATAAATGGTGATGTTGAATTATGCAAAAATCCACTTATCAAAAATGTTAAGACAAAATTTTAGTTATGTTGGGAACTTGATTTGGCTTTGTGCTTATTAGGAGAAAAATTTTCTCTTGATTTATTATAATAGAAAACCATTACACTCTATGATTAACCTAACTTTAAAAAAAAATTCATAATCCCCTTGGCAATTTAGTCAATTTGAAAATCTATACTTAGAAAAAAAAATTACTCGAAGAGTAAAAACTCTCTCTGGATTTTGTATGGGCAAGAAAAATTAATTGTTCTCTTTGATAACAGAGAATGTTCTCTGTTGATTCCTTACTTTAAATTTAAATTTAAATTTAAAAATAGAAAAAGAGAAATACTAATTAATAATCCTAAATATCCTAAGTCTTACCAAATAAACTTTTAACTATAACTACATCCCCCCCTTCCACTTTCCTTGGTGTCAGTTTAGATAAAGCAGGTTGGAGTGTAATTATAAACAAAGTCAAAATACTTTAATGGTAAAGCAACCCCAACTTCTCCCATGCACTCATTCCTCTTTTCTAGGCATTTTCCTATCCACCAAAGTTTGAAAGGATGTTCCTTGCATGTCCCAAGTGGTCTGTCATATGATAGTTGTACTAGCGATTTTGAATTTATGAGGGGGCAATTTGGTTTATTTTGGCATTAAAGCCTTCACCTTGGCAGTGCATAACAAGGTTTTTCATTTAAAAAGAAAACTTTATCTTCTCCCTTTGTCCTATGCTTGGGAGATGCACTCCATGTTTGGGGTGGGTAAAATTTTACTTTAGTAGCCTTGCATGTTTGTTAGCATTTTAACATATGATTAATGGTGATGTGGGTTTGGGGTAGCATTTTGTAGGTAGATAATAAATATTTAGATTAGAATTTAGTTTTTTTTAATTAGTGATTATTTTATATTTTAAAGTATTTTTAAATTAGTATAATTAATGTTTTA
The DNA here is from genome assembly GCA_028749045.1 of Cupressus sempervirens. Lineage (NCBI taxonomy): Eukaryota > Viridiplantae > Streptophyta > Pinopsida > Cupressales > Cupressaceae > Cupressus > Cupressus sempervirens. The sequence goes on along the minus strand of CM053786.1, from coordinate 630,847,372 downwards.
GAAATTTATTTAGTTAGTTTAATTAGTATTTGTTAAGTCATTAGTATAAGTTAGTGTATTTATTAGTTAAGTTTAGAATATTTTCTTGATATAATTTAATTAATATATTTAAAGTTTAAGTATATTTTAGTGTTAGTTATTATCTTGTTTTATTAAGTTAGTATTTCTTTTAAAGAATTTTTATTGTTTAATGTTAGATTTTATTAGTGTAGTTAGTTTTGAATTCAAAGTAATTATTATGTTTTTTGTTAGTTTGGGATAGTAAGTATTTTAAATGACGTTTTAAAATTTAATTAGTTTATCCTTTGAAATTTAATGTTTTAGATATTAGCTAATTAGCATTATGTTGATAGTTAGTTTTAGTTAAGTTAAGATATTTTGTTAGTTTTTTATTATTTAATTTTAGTTACATCATTATTTTATTAGAAATGTTTATTTCTAACAACTCATAGATTTAAATAAATTTGGATTAGAATTAAATTTTACATGTCTAATTATGGTCGCAATGTTATTTTATTTGAATATTTTTAAATGACTAGACTTATAATTATTCAAATGACCCAATTATATTGTTACTTAATAATTCTCTTAATTAAAGCTTTAGTATCTAATGTTATCCGAATGATTTAAATACATAGTTCATTAAGATTTTTAATAATATATAAAAGTAACAATGTGATAATTTCTTTTATGAATTGAAATTGGATTATTTAAATTAATTAATCAATTAAAAAAATGGAAGTTATAGTTTGATGATCTTTTCATACTAATTAATTTTAAAAACTTGAATGGAAATGTCAGGGCACTGCTAGGGGAACCTTGTTGTCTTCTAGTAATGTACCATTGTCATTACTGTACTAAACATATCAACTTAGTAGTGTGTTTAATTTAGAAAAAAAAATCGTGTGTTTTTACCCTCGTATTTTGGGCATGACAATCTCTTTGCACTAAATCCTTAGCATTCTTTAAATGCATTTGCATAACCTCTAAATGAGGTGTCAACATAGCTTGAATTGATATGAGCTTTGCTCTTATTCTATTAGCTTCTATCATCAATTTAATCTGACTTCCTTACAAAAATCTCAACTTATGAAAATGAAATGAACTAGAACTTGCATCCATGTTCAATGTTTTTGCACTATAATGTAAATTAGCTTCATTCTTGTCCATTTGTGCTCTTATTTCTTTTTTGAAGATATAAACATCAAATAAATTTCAAAACAATATATGGACATTTTGAATTATTTTCTCCAAATTATCTACAAGTTTTGAAAGTTCTATATTTCTAATAGATCTCTATTGCAATCTTCTTCATGACCCTTTTCTCAATCTTTCTCTTAGACCATTGCATAGGTTTCTCATTTTGTCAATGTATGGATCATTTAATCTCTCCACTATTTTAACCAATTTTTCAATGATTCAAGCTTGTTCATTTAGATGCTCAACAACAACTATTTCAAGGAATATGTCCTTGATCTCATACAATACATCTTTCTACTATTATTCCATTCTACATCTCTTCTTGTCTAGTCATCCTAGCTAACAACTCTTGATGTTTCTTCATTTGATCATAAGTTAAGTTATTTGTATTCCTCCAAGAGTATTTAATTTTCTTTTCTCAGACTTATTTCCCTTTGAATTTGGGGTGCTTGTACTGAACACATACAATTTTAGATCTTGAGTGGGAATTTCTACACTCGATCTCTGTGACTCCTCAGATTCTTCTATCCTTTTCTCCACATTAGGTTGTTCCTCTCCAGTGGATGTCACCAATTGTTTAGGTGCATTTCCCTTATTCTTCTCATTAGTGGAAATGAGTTCACTAGTTGAACTTGGTTTTATAGCCTCCTTTGCTCCCTCAATCTAAGGTCCTAAGGCACATGCTATCACATTCAAAGTAGAATGATCTACTTAAACATATGAACTCTCTTCTTTTTTCTATCCATATGACTTAAAATTTAGACTGCATTTATTGCCATTATTTATCTATTTAGGTTCTTGTGCACTTTCACTTTCACTAGCTAACACACTCTATTGCTTAGAAACACTCACATTTGTATTCATTTGAACTTTAATTGAATTCAAAGCAAGAAAAAAAAGGTAATTGTTCAACCAACTAAGAATTTATAAATTTGTTAATCTTAGGATATTCTTTCAATTGCACTAATATAGGATTGGTGTTCATCAACACTTCCCTTGCTAGATTTTGAATAGGAGCTTGCTCCTTCTACTCCAATTTGGTAAGCATAGCCTTCTTTAACTCTCCTTTTTCTTTAGTCTCATATTTGTGTTGATCTTCTATAGGTTTGTCCTCTATGGTGACTATTTCAGCCTTCTTTTCACTTTCTTGAGCCATCCTATGAATTGTGTAAACTAATTTCTTAACATCATCATAGATATCCTCCTTGCTACCTAGTTCTACTTCACCTTCCTCCTTCTCTTCCTCATCCTTTCTTACTTCATCATCAGAAATTAACATAAATCTTCTTCCATGTCATTTTTATTTCTTGATTTACCTCTTATACTCTATTCTACAATAATAAATATGCTCTTCTTTTGGGTACAAATATGTTTGTATGATTTCTCATGGCTAAATAAATTTGTTGCTTTGTCAATTCAGATCTAGTATGAGCCAATGAGGCTTCCCTTATTTGTGTTTTACTTTCTAGTGCCCATTTCCATTTTGCATCAACTTTATTAAATAGCTCTCCCAAAATCATCTTTCCTAATTCTATACGTGTGTACTTGAAATTCACCATAATATCTAAAATTGCTTCTTCTACTTTATTTTTGTCAGCATTACTTAGTGCAATATAGTTTATGAAATGAAATCCTAATAGTCTTGCATCATTCCTTTTATTCTCATATAATGCATTTCAATCCTATGCCTTCTTGCATGTAACAATCCTAAATTGACTCATGTCATCTAACTTGGCCCTCTTTTCTTCCTCTTCTTCATTATCCTTTTTAAATACAAGCCTTCTCCTTGGTTTCTTCATTTATTTTCTTGGTTGTTCTTCCTGAGAGGTTGTCTTCCTCTTTATAGAGCTCTTGATTTGGGCTAGATTGGTTACCTTGACAACTCCTTTCTTCTAAGATGTGGAAATTGTAGCATTAGTTACTGTGGTCCTTTGTCTTGTCATTCTTGGTGATGTAGGTGTGGCAATCTTCTTCAATATTTTCTTCACCTTAGGCTTGACAATAATTGTTGTCTTTAGTTTCTAGTGGCTTGACAATAACCAATTCTTTTACTTTACCTATTTCTTCTTCTTCTTCTTGTTCATCTTCTTTATCATTTCTCAAATCTTCACCTTTTCCTTGTGTAATCTACAATGATGCCTCACCAAATGTACCTTCCAACGTCTTTATCATCTTCTATCTATTTCTTTCCATCTTTGGTACTTTAGTTTCCATCATGATTTTGATCTTAGAATTTTCATAAGTGTCGAATGGCTTGACATTATTATTAACAAGCTCATATAATAGTGTCTTTATGGTAGCAATAGCCTCATCAATGTTTATCTCATAGGCAAATAGTCTCAACAATGCAATCCTTGGTATAAATGCTTGAACATAAGTCCAATTTGCATCAACTAGGAAATAAATATTCGTATAATACTTTTCTACCAATAGTTTTGGTATCATTGACCTATTTTTGATCTTTTGTTTTAACTCCTCAAAATATCCATCCATGAAAATTTCAAAATCATCTCCTAACCATCTAATAAAGTCATTAATTTTCTTTGTCATTGGCTTCTTCTTACTCTTAAGTCACATTACCAATGGTAGGAAATGAATTTTGCACATAAAAGAAGATGCAAACCAACAACAACCCAAGCTTACACATTATGTTTTTCACTCTCTTGATGTTTTATAGGTTCTCATCTAGTTGTTGATGTTGCATATCAACAAGATCATATGAATTGTCTTTCTTTACAATTTTCCACGCTTTGTCAGCTACAACAAAAGGTACATCTCTTGATTGTCTAGATTGATAAAATTTGTGAGCCATTAACCTAACTAAAAAAGTCTAACTTTGGATCTATGATGGTGGAGATTGACATTTCTCGCTTTTTCTATATTGCCAACTTATTTTCCTCAATCACTTCTCTCCCTTGGGAACAAATAGATTTAACCTTATCTAGAATAGGGTATCCAGTAACTTGGTGAATGATTTGTTTGGTGATACCAACTAGTCCTCCTTCTAAACATAGTTTCATGTCATGGAAATGTCTCAAAATAATTTTGACCCATTCTAGTTTGAAAATCTTTAGAAAGTTTAGGGAAAGTGTTAACCCTTTCTCCACAATATGTTTATGTTCCTCCTTCACTACTCCATCAACACAAATCTTTTCATACATGTTTTGTAGTTCAAAGTCACCTATTTCACCCATTTTGTACATATAACAATATTTGACATCATGAGTTAAGATTACCCTAGTGGAATAGATGGCTCTAGATGCATCACCTTTAACTAATATCTCAAGGTATGCCTCAAATTTAGGTCGATCGTAAACTTCATTATAGATCATTCAAATCATTGCTCAAAAGTCTGGAATCATTCTAGCTCTTTGATCTCTTGAAAACTTGAATGCATGGTGTGTAACATGATTGATGAAATTTGTTATAAAGGTTAAAACATTAAAATTAGGGCCTCATTAATGTGTCATACATATAGTGGGTGTGCAATAGCTATCTTGACCATCTTTATAAAACTCAAAAAATATACTTCCTAAAGCTTTGCTTGGTCAATACCACTACAATATTCAACCTAGTCTATGTTCTAACATGGTTACTGTAGCATTTTTGTCCTTACTAACATTTTAAGACTCCAACACTAGCACTTGGTAATCACAAGTTATTCAACTTGACTCTAGAATACAAAACATTAGATTTATCCCCATGCATCTAATATTATGCTGATTTGGAAATTTATATAAACAATCTTAGGAAATGATGTATGATGTAGAAATTTGAAACACATTTCTATTCATACCCCCTTTTCTTTAGTTTGAGGTGAGGAAATCACCTAATCCATTAGATTGGGTGATCACAATTTCACCATTTACAATATCCCTTCCATCAAATTTCTTCTTCCAAGTTTGATTCATCTAATTTCTTAATTATTTTGCCTTGACCTTTTCTTTTCCATTATTCTTCTTAACATTGGGCAATGGTTCTTAGTTCATACAATCTCTACTTAGGTGATTGACCTTATGATGTTGAAAACATAATAGTCCAAAGTTCCTCTAGTTTCCTAATTTTCCTCTTAGATGTATCATTGCACAATTTTCTGCAATGTCTCCGTAATTTTGACACAATTGAAAATTGACCCAAGTATTGTAATCCCAATTTATGGTATTACCTTTCCTAGGTGTTTTTCCTTGTCCTTTATGTGTCCAATTATTTTCTTTAGATCTACAATCTTGTGCCTTATGACCATAATTCTGACATGTATAACAATAGCCTTCAAATCTAGATGTAGCTTGTGACTTGCTGATCTTTTATCTATATTCATGTTCTTGGTGTCCATACTTATTCCAATTTAAAAAAATTCCATTGAATTTTGGTTCAGGATTTGACTTACCAATTTTGCTCCTACAAATATTTTTTGTATGGCTTGTTTTTTCACAATGATAACATGTAAGATTCTTTTTCTTTGGTTTTGCAGTCACATTCATCTATTCTCCTTGCTTTGATGACTCTCCTTGCTCAACATTGTTACATATTTTTCCCTCCCACCAAAATTTGAACTTCAAATACAAGCCCACCCAATGGCTACTTCCCATCTTCTATATTATTTAAATGCCTAGGAAATACGAAAATAAAAATGTTTAAAGCCTTAGGTTATATTTTATTTCCTAAGTGACCGCGCACTTTAATATTTTTGCAGACGTGCAACTTTCCTCGCCATTCGATCTTGTACAAATCTATGATCGTCGTTATGTCATCATGAAAAGATGTGAGGATGTTTCCCATAGCGACATAGCGAGTATTGGGAAATCTAAAAATGGGACCAGAGGTGAAGGAGTGGCAGTTGGATTTTTGTTTTCCTGCTAACCTTCCAGCCACGTGTAGGTGCTATCAAAATAGTTAGTTGATCCAAATGGCGATGGTGGTGTTTTTGTTTCTCTGGCACTGAGTTTTGATAAAGTCCCTAGTGCTTGCTATCTCGCTATCAAAAAACTCAAGCATCTTGTCATTAGCGACATAGCGAGTCACTATGAAATGAGTGTTTGGTGGGATCTCATGCGATGTGGAAGGGTGACAATGCTTAAGTGGGGTTTTGTTTCGCCAGCTGTACAGATCTTCTGATGCCATTAGTACCTAGACCCATGCCCCTTTTGTAAACAATAGGAAGGATTCTAACTATCAAATCAATGCAAAATAAATAGTCCTCGCTATCTTGCTATGGAAAGTTGCAAGTTATTTACTCATAGCGACATAGCGAGTATGGGACCCATCGATCTTTAGAATGCCTGATGCAGTTTCTTCACCCTTGGATTGACCTCAAATCAATGGCTTTCACTATCTTTCTATGGGAAGTTGCTTGAAGGATATGTATAGTGAGATAGCGATTTAGTGACACATGTCCCAACGGGCCAGGCTAAGGCATTAATAGTTGGAGGCTGGTAGTTGGGAGACCATCGCAATTAGAAAGTTGTAAGGTGGCTCAGTTAAAGTTGGTCAAACCATGTGGAGACTTTGTAGGTGGTAGAAAAGTAAAAGATCATTGGCCCATGTGGCTCATTTTACTCAAAAAATTCAGTTGATTGTTTGACTTTTTTGATCCATGACCTAGAAATGAAGGATATCAGGTTTACTCATGCAATCTGATCTTCATGATTGATTTCAACCACTTCTAAGTGAATTCTGTGCTTGGTAAATGAAGGAGAACACTCCACCACCCCAGTTGACCCATCTAATTGGTCAAACAATATAATGGCACTGTTTCTATCTTCTCAGGGCCCTATTCCAACAAGATCAAACATCATTGCATCTGGATCTATACTCAGATTAGATTTAGATCAAATTTTTTGCATGATTGTTCTCTGTAGGACTTAATGGTAGTGGTTTGTAGAGAAATTTTAGTTGGAGGACATCTAAGTTATGTTTGAGCTATAAAGGCAATTTTTGTAGATTTTATTTTGGTTGACCCTTCTTTGACTTCTCTGATATTGCTCTGCAATTTCATGTGTAAATTCCCTTTGCCTCTGAATTGTATGACATTCTACCTTATCTCCTTTAGCCATTAATGTGAAAGTGCAAGAACTATTTCCTCTCATTGGTGTTTTGTAGAGATCTCTAGTCTACATGACTGTATCTCTTTTGGCCTATGAATGATATATAAGTGAATCTTCTCTTCCTTATGTCATTCATCTGGGTTTTCTAATCTGCATGTGGTTGCTAGGTTCAAACAAGTTTGAATGTGTATATCCTTTGGTGTCATGTGTTAGATTATGGTGACTGATCAGGAAAGTACTGTACATACTTCATAAATAGTGGGGTTCGGGGCCGTGGTCGACATGGTAGCAAAAATATTATGGCCGACATATGGATGACATGTTATAACCCTAAAGCGATTTAATACTTGTATAAAAGGGTTTAGGGTTAGGTATTTTCATTATGTTGTGATGCAAAATTGGTTCTTGCGACAGTATTGAGCTGTAAGGGATTACAGATTGTAATCAGGTTGTAATCATTGGATTGTAATAAGATCGGACTTGTTGTTTGGTGGACGTAGCCCAGGGATTGGGTGAACCATGTTAAATCTTGGTGCCTTGTGTTCATTTCTGTGTGATCTATTATTTTCTATTATTGGTTATATTTGCATGTAGTTTTTATTTCTGTCTATGGTTTATCCTAACAAGTGGTATCAGAGCGAGGTTGTCTTTCAGTTATCCTCTGCAAGAAATTATCATGGTTAAGTGGGAGTCTCACGGTTGAGTGAGATCGATGGAAAATGAGGGTAAGCTAAGGGTTGACAGGTTTAATGGGCAAAACTTCCAGTTATGGAAGATGCAAATGGAAGACTATCTATATCAGAAGGATTTATGGAAGCCGTTGGAAGGCAAAGCCAAGAATCAGGGAACTATGTTAGAGGCTGAATGAGATCTTTTGGATAGAAAGGCACTCAGAAGCATTCGGTTATTCTTAGCACCATCGGTGGCATTTAATATTACAAAAGCAAATATGATAGAAGATTTGATGAAAACCCTAGCGACATTGTATGAAAAGCCCTCCGCTTCAAACAAGGTATTTCTCATGAAGCATTTATTTAATATGAAAATGGAAGAAGGTGGATCTTTTACAGATCATTTAAATGAGTTTAATACTATTACTAGTCAGTTATCTTCTATGGGTATCAATTTTGATGAAGAAATTAGGGCTCTCTTGATTTTGTGTTCTTTTCCTGAAAGCTGGAATGGCTTGGTAATAGCGGTGAGTAATTATGTTCCTAGATCTAGTACCCTAAAATATGATGATGTGATCGGTGTTGTTTTGAGTGAAGAAACTCGTAGGAAATCCTCATGTGGATCTACATCAGGAAGTGCTTTGAATGCACAAAGCAGGAGCAAAATGATTGAAAGAGGAAGTAACTCTAGAAATCGTGGGAAATCAAGAGGAATGTCAAAGGGGAGGAGGTCTCAATTGAGAGGACCAAATGATTGCTGGTACTATGGGAAACCAGGGCACAAAAAGAAAGATTGCTGGAATCAAAAGAAAAATGAAGGAGATAAATCAGATGGAGACAAGGAGGCAAATGTGGCAACAAATCTGAAGAGGATGCTTTGCTTCTGTCTTTAGAAAGTGTTGATGATTCATGGGTTTTAGATTCTAGTGCTTCATTTCATGCTACACCTCATAGAGGTTATTTCATTGATTATGTCCAAGGGGATTTTGGGCTTGTTTATTTGGGGGATAATGAACCCTGTCAAATTGTGGAAAGGGAAAAATTAAGATTAAGTTGCAGAATGAGAATCATTGGCTACTACATGAGGTAAGACATGTTCCAAAACTAAGTAGGAATTTAATTTTAGCAGGGCAACTCGGTGATGAGGGTTGTATAGTTATTTTTAATGATAAAAATTGGAAGGTTTCAAAAGGTTCCCTTGTAGTAGAAAAAGGTGTGAAAGTAGGCACCTTATATCTTTGTACAAGTCATATTGTTCCTTCTACTTTGATTGTTTCAGAGAAAAAGGAATGTTCAGGAACAATTGTTGCAGTTGAGCAGGGAGAACAAATAGTTGCTATAGATTCTGATACAACACTGTGGCACAATAGACTTGGGCACATGAGTGAGAAAGGTATGAAAGTACTTCATTCAAAGAAAGTTTTACTAGGTCTGAAATGTGTGAATATGGATTTCTGTGAAAGTTGTGTGTATGGAAAACAAAAGAGAGTGAGTTTTGTAAAGACTGGGAAGGAAAACAAAAAGGAGAAATTAGAGCTTGTGCATATAGATGTATGGGGACTAGCTCAGGTATCTTCCCTTGGTGGCTCTCATTATTATGTTACATTTATTGATGATGCAACTAGAAAAGTATGGGTTTATTTCCTTAGATAGAAATTTGATGTATTTCAAACTTTTAAGAAATGGAAATGCTTGGTTGAAAATGAGACTGCTAAGAAATTAAAATGTCTCAGATCTGATAATGGTGGTGAGTATTGCAGTCATGAATTTGAAGATTATTGCTCCACTAATGGTATTCATAGATAGAAAATTGTTCCAAGGACTCCACAGTAAAATGGAGTGGCTGAATGCATGAACATGACTATAATGGAGTGCGCAAGAAGCATGAGGTTGCATGCTGGGTTGCCCTTACACATGTGGGCAAAGGCTATCAATACTGAAGTATATTTGATTAATAGAGGTCCCTCTACTCCTTTGGGTTGTGGTATTCCAGAGGAAGCATGGACTAGTAAGAAGGTGAGTTATTCTTTTCTCAAGACCTTTAGTTGTGAAGCTTTTGCTCATATAGACTCTGAAAATAGAACCAAGCTAGAAGCTAAATCAAAGAAATGTGTCTTTGTTGGATATGGCATTAATGAATTTGGTTATAGGCTTTGGGATTTTGAAAATCTTAAAATTCTTAGAATTCGAGATGTCATATTCAATGAGAAAGTGTTGTACAAAGATCTGTTGCAGCAACATGAGAAGAAAGAAGATGATTATGTAGTGTTGGATGATACTCCAAAAGCTAATGTTCCAGCCATTCCTCATGATGTGCAACAACTGCAACAAAAAATACCACACACACCAGTGAATGTTAGACAATCAACGAGGCAAATTAGACCTCCACAAAGGTTTTCTCCATCTTTGTATTCTATTTTACTTACTGATGCTAGTGAACCTAAAAGTTATGATGAGGCTATGTAGGTGGATACTAAGATTCAGTGGGAGTCTGCAATGAAAGATGAAATGGACTCTTTGCTGAAAAATAAGACATGGGATTTGTGCAAGTTGCCTGCAAGTAAAAAGGCTTTACAGAATAAGTGGGTTTACAAGTTGAAAGAAGAGGAAGGAGGTAAGAAAAGATTTAAGGCCAAGTTAGTTGTAAAAGGATTTGCACAGAAAAAGGGAATTGATTTTGATGAGATATTTTCTCCTGTTGTTAAAATGACTTCTATTCGTACTATTTTAAGTCTTGTGGCTACTGAAGATTTGCATTTAGAGCAGATGGATGTTAAAATAGCCTTTCTTCATGGTGATTTGGATAAAGAAATATATATGGCTCAGCCACAAGGTTTTGAGGTCAAAGGTAAGGAGAACTTAGTGTGCAAATTGAAGAAAAGTTTATATGGCTTGAAGCAAGCACCTTGGCAATGGTATTTGAAATTTTATAGTTTTATGCATGAGCATGGATATAACAGGTGTCATTCAGATTATTGTGTTTATTTAAGAGGTTGGATGATGATAGCTACATTATTTTATGTTTATATGTTGATGATATGCTTGTAGCTGGGTCTAACATGGATCATATTAAGGGGCTGAAATGCCAGTTAGCACATGCATTTGCTATGAGGGATTTTGGGGCAGCAAAACAAATCCTTGGTATGAAGATTTGCAGAGATAGGAAGAACAAAAAATTGACACTATCTCAAGCTGGTTATGTTGAGAAGGTGTTGCAACGTTTCTCTGTGGAGCATGCTAAAGCTGTCAGCACACCTTTACCTAGTCATTTGAAATTGGCTAAGGAAATGTGTCCCAAGACACAGGAAGAGGAGGATAAGATGTCCAAGGTACCCTATGCTTCAGTTATAGGAAGCTTGATGTATACTATGGTATGCACTGGGCCAGATATTGCACATGCAGTGGGAGTTGTTAGCAAGTATATGAGTCATCCAGGATTTGAGCATTGGAATGCTGTCAAGTGGATTCTCTGATATTTGAGAGGAACATCTAATAAGTGTTTACACTTTGGGGGCTCTACTACTAATTTACAGGGCTATGTTGACTCAAATTTGGTTGGGGATATTGATACTAGGTGGAGTACTACAGGTTATGTCTTTACTGTTGGTGGGGCAGCCGTGAGCTAGGTTTCTAGGTTACAGAAGATTAATGCTCTATCCACTACAAAGGCAGAGTATGTTGCTGCTACTGAGGCAGCCAAGGAGATGATATGGCTTCAGTTCTTCTTGCAAGAATCGAGACATCCTTAAAAGGATAATTATTTGTTCACAAATAGTCAGATTGCCATTCATCTTGCTAAGAATTCAACTCTACATTCTAAGACCAAACACATATAGTTGCAGTACCATTTCATTCGATCAGTTTTGGAGGATGGACAGTTAAAGTTGGAGAAGATACATACCAATAACAATCCAGTAGATATGTTGACCAAAGTTGTAACAAGGGAGAAGCTGAAATCCTCTTCAGCTTTGGTCAGTCTTTTAGACTGACCATTAATAAAATAACAACAACGTCCATAGTGGTTTGATCTAGTGGGAGCCCCATGTGGTAGTGGTATTGGTACAGGATCAGTCTCCAAGTGGGAGATTGTTGTTTAGTGTGGAGCCTGATCAGTCCCCAAGTGGGAGATTGTTGTTTAGTGTGGAGCCTGATCAGTCCCCAAGTGGGAGATTGTTAGATTATGGTGACTAATCAGGAAAGTACTGTACATACTTCATAAATAGTGGGGTTTGGGGCTGTGGTCGACATGGTAGCAGACATATTATGGTTGACATATGGACGACATGTTATAACCCTAAAGTGGTTTAATACTTGTATAAAAGGGTTTAGGGTTAGGTATTTTCATTATGTTGTGATGCAAAATTGGTTCTTGTGGTAGTATTGAGCTGTAAGGGATTACGGATTGTAATCAGGTTGTAATCACTAGATTGTAATAAGATCAAACTTGCTGTTTGGTGGATGTAGCCTAGGGATTGGGTAACCATGTTAAATCTTGGTGCCTTGTGTTCATTTCTATGTGATCTATTATTTTCTATTATTGGTTATATTTGCATGTAGTTTTTATTTTTGTTTGTGGTTTATCCTAACATCATGATGGTTCAATAGTGCATGTATGGGCAGGGATTGGTTGAACACTCTATTTTGGTGCATCACCCCCTTAGGTTAGAATAGGTAGATTTGATTATCATGAATTCCTTCTCCCTTTTCCTCTCCAAGAGTAGTTAGGTGCACCCTAATAGTAAAGGAAGCCGACCTTCTCTGGAGACTCAACCTCATAGTTGAATTCCCATAGCTTGGAGGTTGTTTCCATGTTTCACAAGGTTTTCCTTAGGTAAAAAATTTGGACAAGGGTGCAAGCCTCTATGACAACAGTTTTTGGCACACCCGGTGGGACAAAGAAGATTCAACTATGAGTCTACTAGTTAGCCAGTTGATCCTGATACACTAGGAATTTGGGTGTTATTCTTAGTGTTACTAGCCTTTAGAGGCATTCAATCAAACATCATGGTGACTCTAGTGCAAATCTACTGGTTTCAAGTAGAAATGGTGCTGGTATGTGTAAAGATCACCTTTGATCTTTTATGTTTTCATGATTTTCTATGAGATTATTTAATTGAATTCTTTATCATGGATTATTTTCATAGAAATCCTTCCCACTTTCCCCCATATCATGAAGAGGCTATCCCTTATCCCTCTCACTCTCTACATCGACCTGTCTAGTTTCTCTCAAAACCCTATAGTGTTCACATATCAAAGGCAAGAATACTCTATGATCGCTTATATAGCTTGGGTTTTAAGTTTGCTGAACTTGGAAGATTTTTTAGCCATGTTGAAAATCCATACCTAGATATAGATTATGGGTATTTTTCTCACATTAAACTCCTTATGGCTGCTTGGAATGTTGAATTACAAAATGATAGGGAAACATGGGAAGATGACCCTCTTGTTTGTAGCATGGTAATTGAGATTTATGATATTTTTGAGTTGGCTCATCATGTTCCCCATATAATGTGGCAAAAAGAAGAAGAGAGGGAGAGATAGAGACATTTTGAGGAGAACTTTGCAAGGCAGGTTGCTATAGCAAGAAAGGAGGAAATGAGGCTCTAGCCAGCTCATTTTCAAGTCAAGGAGGCAAATACCCCCCCTCTCCAAAATATGTCATCCCAAGCTTTAAGAAGCCCCCTCCGTCACAAGAGCCTGCTATTGTAGCCCCTCCACCCCCTGTAAGAAAGAGTTGGACTAGTCATGAACCCCCCAGACCTATCACTATTTCCCTATTTCTAGGTGGGCCGGTTGTATGGACTCCTAATGGTCCAAAGATGGAGTTTCGGGAGAGTGAGTCCAAACTCACAAAGATTTTGTGTGAGGAGTTGTAGTCTACTGAGGAGAACAAGGAGGCAGATACTGAGCAAAGGAAGAGGACCCAACCCTCTTATCCGAAGAGCTTCCCTCCTTTGTTGAGGAAGAAGAGGAAGACAATAAGGTTGTTCCTCCCCTTGAGGAACAAGTTATGGCTTTTGAGCCTTTTCCAGTGAATGAGGACCTACTGCTAGAGAAAGAAGAGGATCATTTGCTCCAGTAGATAGTCCTCTATGATGTGGAGGATGGAGAAGAAGGTCTCAAGGATAGCTTTGTCCTTGAGAAGGAATATGCTAACCTGCATGAGGTTGCCCCCCAACCTATGCATGTCTTTGGAACTATAATGGAGGAGATCAATGATGAGGATGATCTTTTGGATGAGTTGGATGCTCTTTACTCTTCCATGGATATTGAGCCAATATCTCCTATATATGAGGAGTATGTTCCACAATAGCAACAAGTGGAAGGTCATGCCATACCAGTAGATCCAATGGAAGTGGTTCATAGGCAGCATGAACAAGATGTGGAAAAAAAACAAGAGGAGGGGCCACTTCCAAACTAGTTGAAGACTACCATTGTAGAGCACAGTCAAGTGGTCAAGGATGATTCCTCTGGCCCTACACCATCAAGAGGATGCCCTATAAGGTATCTAGCTTTGCAACAAATCTACAAGTTGCCCCCAGTCATGCCCACTCCAGAGCATGAGGAAGATTATCACAAAGAGGAGCAGGTATGTTTTTCTCCACAAGGAAACACCCTAGTGTTAGAAAGCTTCACTATTTTCAACATTGGGAAGGAGGTGTTCCATGTAGCATTGTGCTTGTCATACCTGCTGATTCACCTAACTGCCATTATGCATAGAACAAGAAACCAGTTGATAAGGAAGGGTAGCTATTTCAGTAAACCAGTCAATGGGTTTGTTTGACACCTATCTTTGTAAATATTTGTATATATTAGAGTACTTTTCTTTTTGTTGGTTTCCCATTTTCCAAGAAGTGCATGAGCACAAGTTTCTCTCTGTAAGATAATCAATTTTTTTGAAGTTTTGAGGGTTGCAAAAGGTTTTTTGGTCTCTGGTTCCAATTGCAAAGATAGGGTTTTCCAGTATTTTGCTGCTATAGAGGTAGGGTTAGGGTTTTCATAATGCATTGATACACATTTTTTATGACTCTATAGCCCAATGGATGCTTCAGGGCATTGGTCTTATGCATAGCAGGCTTGCATCCCCTCTGAGTCACCAAAAATGTTACATATTTTGCCCTCCTACCAAAATTTGAACTTCAAATGCAAGCCCACCCAATGGCTACTTCCCATCTTCTATATTATTTAAATGCTTGGGAAATATGAAAAAACAAATTTTTAAAGCCTTAGGTTATATTTTATTTCCTAAGTGATTGCGTACTTTAATATTTCTATGGGCCTGCAACTTTCCTTGCCGTTGGATCTTGCACAAATATACAACCATTGTTATGTCGTTAAGAAAAGATGTGAGGATGTTTCCCATAGCAACATAGTGAGTATCGGGAAATCTAAAAATGGAACTAAAGGTGAAGGAGCAACAGTCAGAGTTTTGTTTTCTAGCTAACCTTCTAGCCATGTGTAGGTGCTATCAGAATAGTTAATTGATCCCAATGGTGATGATGATGTTTTTGTTTCTCCGGCGTCGAGTTTTGATAAAGTCCCCAGTGCTTGCTATCTCGCTATCATAAAACTCAAGCATCTCACTGTTAGCGACATAGTGAGTCACTATGAAATGAGTGTTTGGTGGGACCTCATGTGATGTGGAAGGGTGATAATGCTTAAGTGGGGTTTTTTTTCACCAGCTACGTTCTGATGCCATCAATACCTAGACCCACGCCCCTTTCATAAAACAACAGAGGGATTCTGACCATCAGATCAATGCAAAATCAACAGTCCTCACTATCTTGCTATGGAAAGTTGCAAGTTGTTTACTCATAGCGACATAGTGAGTATGGGACCCACCAATCTTTAGAATGCCTGATGTGATTTCTTCACCCTTGGATTGACCTCAGATCAATGGCTTTCGCTATCTCACTATGGGAAGTTTCTTGAAGGATATGTATAGTGAGATAGCGATTCAGTGACACATGTTTCAGCGGGCCCAGCTAAGGCATTAACAGTTAGAGGCTGGTAGTTGGGAGACCGTCGCAGTTAGAAAGTTGCAAGGTGGCTCAGTTAAGGTTGGTCAAACAGTTTGGAGAATTTACAGGTGGTAGAAAGATAAAAGATCATTGGCCCACATGGCTCATTTTACTCGCAAAATTTATTTGATTGTTTGACTTTGCTGATCCATGACCCAAAAATGAAGGATATCGGGTTTACTCATGTGATCCAATCTTCATGATTGATTTCATCCACTTCTGAGTGAATGTTGTGCTTGGTAAATGAAGGAGAACACTCCACCACCCCAGTTGACCCATCTACTTGGTCAAACAATTTAATGGTGTCGTTTATGTCTTCTGAGGGCCCTATTCCAACAAGATTGGACATCATTGCATCTGGATCTATACTTAGATCGAATTTAGATTTGATTTTCTACATGATTATTCTCCGTAGGACTTAATGGCGGTGGTTGTAGAGAAATTTCAGTTGGAGGACATCTCAGTTATGCTTGAGCTATAAAGGCAATTCTTGTAGATTGTGTTCTAGTCGACCCTTCTCTAATATTGCTCTACAATTTCATGTGTAAATTCCCTTTGCCTTTGAACTGTATGATATTCTACCTTATCTCCTTCAGCCATTAATGTGAAAGTGCAAGAACTATTTCCTCTCATCGGTGTTTTGTAGAGATCTGTAGTCTGCATGACTGTATCTCTTTTGGCTTGTGAATGATATATAAGTGAATCTTCTCTTCCTTATGTCATTCATCTAGGTTTTTTGATTTGCATGTGGTTGTTAGGTTAAAACAAGTCTGAATGTGTATATCCTTTGGTGTCATGATGGTTCAATAGTGCATGTATGGGCAAGGATTGGTTGAACACTCTATTTTGGTGCATCACCCCCTTAGGTTAGAATAAGTAGATTTTATTTTCATACATTCCTTCTCCCTTTTCCTCTCCAAGAGTAATTAGCCGCACCCTGATAGTAAAGGAAGTTGACCTTCTCTAGAGAATCAACCTCACAGTTCAAGTCCCATAGGTTGGAGGTTGTTTCCATGTTTCACAAGGTTTTCCTTAGGTAAAAAATTTGGACAAGGGTGCAAACGTCTGTGACAAAAAAAACCTAATAGGAACTCAACATAACCTAATCCAAAAGTGTGATGAGATCTCCTTGATGCATTCATATGTTCATTAAGAAATCTCATAGCCTATTTAGGTTTGTTCAACCTTTCAATGAATTCCTTTTCATCTTTCAACTTATTCTTTAGTTGATTGTTCTCAGATCTTAGATTTGTAATTTCTTCCACCTTTATAGCAATCTCATGATTAACACTTAGTAATGGATTGACCATGTCAAATTGATTGTGAGTCAGCCTCTGTACCTCCTTGATCCTTTCATCCAGACATGTAGCCATCTACCTTTTGTCTTCATCAACCATTTCCTTGTCTTCTTTAGCCTTTTAATTTTTTTCCTCACTTCACATAGCCTTACTAATCATGTTTCATGTTCTCTTTTCAATTCCCTTACTTCTTCACTCAAAATGTTCTTCTTCTCCAATAGTTCTCCTATGATTGCATAAGTTTCACTAGATCTACTTTAATCAAATAACACTTCAATTGTTTCTTCTTTGTATTGTGTCATTTTTTTGAATTTCCATTTCTTTCTTTCTATTCAAGGATTTCCTCAATGTCTCCTTTGTAGTATTAACTTGTTCAAATGCAAGCTAAACATTAAGCTTCTAATTTTCAATGATCTTTCCTAGTTTGTAGGCTTCCATTTCCCAAGATCTTTAACTCTCAAGTGGTTAGATTTCTTCCAAGAGAACACAACTTTGATACCAATTGTTGGAAATGTAATAGGGAAATTGAGAATTTTTTTGGGGGGGGGATGTTGAATCTAGATCTATAAAACTTTAACACTTAAAAAGGAACCATATTTGATATCTCCATAATAAACCCTCTTTAAACATTAATCTTATACCAAATCAAACATTCAGTACAATGTAGTGTTAGATCTAACATCTAATAATATGAATAACACATAAGAAATAACTCAACACATGGAACCATATATGGATACATAGAAACCCTCCAAGGTGAAGGTAAAATTGTAGTAGGGATGAAACCCACAAAGATCTTCACTATTGTAGCAATAAAGCATGTTTGTTAAGGCTACAAATTTTGATTAGTTTTGATGATCTACCCTATGAGGGGTCTATCCTATTAAGAGCTTATAGGACTATTAGGTCTTCCTTAATTAAAGAATTTTACATCACATCTAAGTGAGTACTCTATTAGGAGATTTATAAAGGCTTGTTAGGACCACTCTGTTAAGAGATTTACCTTGAAACATTGCTAGAATGTATTAGTACTTGATCGTTTGGTATGCACTTCAATGCTAATGACATATCTCCTCTATCCAATGTAATATCACCTCTCTATGATTAATCTTGAATGGCTCCTCATTGCACTTCTCAATCACCTCTAATTCACCATATACTTTGCATCCAAACTTCTAATTTGCAACCTCTCAATCACATATGTGAATTATCTCTAAAACCTCTACTTAAATGGTTGTTCAAAGAAGCTTCTAGATCATTATAAATGACCTAGATTCATCCATTTTTCTTCTTAGTCCTTCTAATTCTCCAATTGGTTGATTAAATTTCATAGGGATTGATAATCTTCAACAACATGTGTGATCAAATCCTTGATTAGCTCCCCAATCTGTAAAACATGCTTCCAACTCAATAAAAATGGTTTAGATAAGATTTTGTGTCATTACAATGTCATATTCAAAAAATTTCTTACTCAACACTAATATTCTTCTGATTCTTGGTCATGCATGTTCTACATGTTGTCCCTTAGGTTAAAAATTTGCTCAACTTCTATTGAAAGTCTCTCTAGCTTGCTCGACATTCATTATATCTTGAGTCAATCAACATTAACTGTATTCCTTCTCTTCACTAGTCTATGTCTATTATAACTCGACACTAACTAAAGTGTTTGATGACTCTTATGTGTCTCAATACTAACTACCACTCGACATGAATTGGTTATGTATACTTTACTATTATACTTTCATGGCCTATATAGTGGCTTGGTCATAGTGTTGACTATCCAACATTGCCAAGATAATGACTAAGTGTTTTTCACTAATAGAAAATACTAAGATTTCCTTTAGGGTCACGTTGAATTGCAATCAAAACTTGATCACTTATTCTTTGATAAGATTATGTATTGGTTAATCATCATAAGAAGTATGGATGTGTTAAACACAAAAAAAGCTGTGTGAAATGTTGTTGCTCAATGAAGGAGCTAAAACAAAAGATTAAGAAACTTAAGAGTTAGCTGAGTGATAGTTATGGTTGAGCAAGTTAGAGAAGAAAAATGTAGTAGTGACCAAGCATAGTGAAGACCAAGTGAGCTAGTGAAAGTTGAGTGAGATAGAACAATAGAGATCAAGCTACACATTGTTGTTCAAGTGTCAACAAAAAAAATATTTTGTGAATGAATCAAGTTTGAGGCTGACATAGTTGAAATTTATGATTACTAAAAATGTGTCGATGATAAGGATTGATGAATTGACATATTTAATACATGAATTGAGTTTTTTATGCGAACAAAGAAAAAGATTTAAAGAGAAGTTTCTAAAAGTATCAAGAAAGGAGTAGAAGGAAAAAAATATGGATTCATTTATTGAATCTAACCTAACCCTAAGATCTATGGTGATTTTTAAGAAGAAAAGATCAAAGTTAACTATTTAAGGAGGCATAAGATATGTTTTCCAAGTTTGGTTCATTGTTGATTGGAAATATTAAGGATAACCTATGAAGAAAAAAGTAGTAGAGAATGAGTGAAGAGATTAGTGAAGTGTGATTTCTTGAAGGGTTGCCAAGAAAATTAGTGATGGAGATGTTAATGAAGTCCAATCAATGAACTAAATGGAGATCTAAATTTGCAAAGTGAGTTATGTTTTATAGATAAAACATGTTGTTACTTTTTAACCTTTGTTGCAATCAAAATCCTTTAATCAAGGTTGACTTAACAATCATTTTGTAAATCTTTTAATCAAGGTGACATTCTAATGGAATGATCCAAAATCCTCTAACTATAACACTCCTAATAGGGTTATTAAATCCTTTAATAGGGTCACACCTAATGGTGTGTTTTGTAACCTTTAACATGGTTGGTTCTTAAATGAGCTCACTTCAAAAGAGTGAAGAGTGGTCTAGCATGTTACTTGGTGGTTTTTCATAAATTGGGTTCCATGCTAAATACCAATGTCATATATGTGTGATGCATGCTATTTATTGTTATTTATTTTACTGTTGGATTGACATATACTCAACAAAGAGTTAAGTAATGAAAATAATATTAAGTTTCTAATGATTAACTATATGGACCAAGTGATTTAATCAAATTGTTTAAGTTGTTTGAAGTTAGTGAAAGTTGAATTGGTACATCTAGATCCAAGGATAACTAATTCACCCCCCACCCCTCTCACTTATTGTAAATATTCTAGCACACCATAATATAAACTATGAATATAGTTTAGATTAGACAAGGAACTAGCAAGACACCTTATGAGCTTTGGTATACCTACTGGAAATACTTTAGAATATTTGGAAGTAAGTGTTATATTAAAAGAGATGATGATATTGGAAATTTTGATTCTAGAAGTAGTGAAGGAATGTTTCTTGGATATTCATTAGAGAGTAAAACATATAGATGTTTTAATCAGAGATTGAAGACTATTTTTGAAATTGCTAATGTGAGAGTTGATGAAAACTTTAGAATTCAAGAAAGGATACTTGATTATGATTTTGATGAAGAGAATAATCAAAGGAATAACAATAAAAATGTTGAGAAGAAATTATTTTATGAAAATTCTACTGGTTTGTAGATAAAATTACAAAGAGAATAATAGAGAGAAGAACCAAGAACTAAACATAGATCATAATAAAGAGTGGAAATCAGAGTTGAACAAGTAGCACCTAATAAGAATATTACAAAGAATCACCTCATAGAAAATATCATTGGAAGTGTGAACAAAGAAATTATGACAAGAAAAAAGGTTAGTGAATAATTATGTTTGATACCTCAAGTTGAACCTAAGAATGTTGATGAATCTCGTAAATATGACTTTTGGATAAAATCTATTAAAGAGGAATTAGAGTAGATTGAAAATAAAAAATTTGGGAATTGGTTCCTAGACGTAAAGCTAGGAATGTTATTGGAATTAAGTGGGTATGTAGATACAAGATGAATGAACAAGGTGAAGTTGTGAGGAAAGAAAAAGACTTTTGTAAAGGATATTCACAACAAGAAGGAATTGATTTGAGGAAACCTTTGCACCTATTACTATATTAAAGGTAGTAAGAATTTTTTTGACATATGTAGCTAATAAAAACTTCAAAGTCCTTTCCATTTTATCTGAATTATTCTCTACTTCAAAGCCTCTATGCTCATAGGAAGAAAGATTCTCGCCCTGTGCTTCATGAAGGTTTAATTTTACTGATTGAAAACTTTTGTAAAAGTAAGTCTATTAAGCCCTCCCTAGTTTTGAAGAAGAGGAAAGGGTTTGGTAATGATCCTCATTATAAGAGAATTAAGGTTAAAAGTGAGGAGGGTACTAGTGAAAGCAAGAAGGTTTTCAAATAGGAGAGGAATAAGAAAAACGTGGTGGAAATTACTAATTCTAAGAATTTTTACAATGATGACAAGACAAAAATGGGGGAACTTAGTTCCAATCTGGATGGATATTCTGGGAGCGAAGGGGTGTCAACTGTAAAGATAATGTGGAGGGTAGCAAGGATAGAATTACTAACTTGAATGTTGGGTCAAAATTCATTGGGGAGGATGAAAAGAAATAGAGTGCTCACCCTACCCACCCAAAGAGGAATGTAAACAAGGAGAAAATGGAGGAGGAAACTAGTAAGGAAATTGAGGATAAAGAACCTGCGACTAAGGACAACAACCTGAGTAAAGAGGAAAAAGAGGAGAGGATAGAGATGCAAGATATCAATCCTAATATCTAGATCAATACAATTACTACTGCCATTGATTATGATATTAGAGCTGTTGTTGATGATAGGGAAGATTCTCACGAGGCTAAATTATCCTTTCTTCACACTGCTAAGCTTAATGCGGAGGCTTCCCTTCAGGGTGATTCTTGGCTGTATAATGAAATTATGGTTCTTAAGAAGAAAATGGGGGTTATGTAGAAAGAGCTGGACTATGAACGCACCATGAGAGCTCAAATGGAAATACAAATTGGTAATATCTTTGGTAAGCTCAATGAGTACAAGAAGGAGCTCTATTACTTAATTAAGGAAAGTGGTCAAAGAATGGATTATGTCACTTCTAGTCTATGTGCTATAGTGGCCAGTCTAGATAAGAAGAGTAATGAGGAGATAATGTTTCCAGGTAATGTGGTGTTGGGGAGTCCAGTTAGACTTAGTAAGACAACTAGGCAGAGCACAAGGAAAATGGCCACTAAGGCTCTTGAGGCTCCCATTTTAGCTTCAGTTGACATGATCTAGAGTACTATAGAAGCAAGTAAAGAGGTGGTGAATATCATCAATGAGATATTGTAGGTTTGGTTGCGGAGCGCGTATGTTGGTTGCTAGTCCAAGTGGTTTTATTGGCTTTTTGTTTTTGTTTTCTAGCTTGTTTAAAACTTTAGGTTTTAGGTCCTTGTAAAACCTGGAAGTACTTAATGCTTATCTTTAGTTTTTTGTAAAAGGTTTTGGGTCCCTTCAAAATTTGATTTTACCTTAACCTAAAACAAAAACTTCAAAGTTTATGAAATGGATGTTAAGTTAGATTTTCTAAATGGAGAACTTAAAGATGGGGTATACATTGAATAACATGATGGCTTTCCTTTGATAGGAGAAAAGGATATTGTTTGTAGATTGCAAAAAGAATTATATGGATTAAAACACACACCTAGAATCTAGTATGCAAGATTGGATAAACTTTAATTAATTTGGGATTTGTGAAAGGTTATTCTAATAGAAATTTGCAGTTGAGAAATAATGAATATGGTTTGTTCATTATTGTAGAATATATGGATGATATTATTTTTGGGGGTAATGATGATGCTAGAATGACATTTTCAGAAAAGATGATGAAAGAATTTGAGATGAGTATGATTGGTGAGATGGAATATTTCTTGGGACTAGAGATTATAAAAAATAAAAATGGCTTTTCCATATCACAAGATAAGTATCTTAAGGATTTTTTGAAGAGATTTTGATTTGAAAATTGTAAACTTGTCAGAACACCTATGGTATCTGTATGCAAATTATCTAGAAAAGATGAATCCCCTAGAGAAATACAAAGTATGGATCTATGATTGGTGGATTGTAGTTATTGATACATACTAGACCTGATATAGCTAATGTAGTTGGAATTGTGGTAAAATTTCAAGCAGATCCTAAATAGACACATCTTGTAGTAATAATTTTTTTTAAGATACTTGAAAGGAACTTTTGATTATGGGTTATGGTATGATAGATCGCATGATTTCACATTGTGTGCATACATTGATGATAATTGGGTAGGAAGTGTAGATGATAGAAAGAACATCAATGGTGGACATTGTTTTTGAGAGGAAGATTGGTTTCTTAGATAAGAAAGAAATAGGATTCTATTTCAAAGAGTACGATAGAGGTAGAATATGTAGCAACAACATATAATTATAATTAGATAATTTGCATGAAGCAAATGCTAAAGGATATTGGAATTGAGTTTACTGAGCTTGTTATTATATATTGTGATAACACAAGTATAGTTAGCATTTCAAAGAATCCAATTTTACATTCAAAGACAAAGAAAATTTCAATTAAGTATCACTTTTTGAGAGAAAAGGTAGCAAAAAAAGAGGTCATATTGGAATATGTTAGCACAAAGGAGCATATAGAAGACATATTTACTAAACCTTTGGCTATGGATACATTAGAGTATTTGAGAGGGATACTTGGGGTTACACACCAACCTTCTTTAGAGTAGTTAATGAAGAGATTGTATCAATCTATTATGTAATAGAGAACTATTCTTTTGTGTGAACTAGAGGTTTGATGCTTCTCCTATGGGGGATTATCTATGTTTGAGTTGATTCATTGAGGACTCTTGCATTAGTATTTAAAAGTGTCTTTGGGAAATTTGTAGAATTTTTTGCAAATTGGATTAGAGATGATTGAATTGACATAATGACACCTTTATCATTGATGTCAATGTGGGTGAGTAATACATGAAAAACATTATTTTGGGAGAGAGTAGTTTTGATGTCTACGCATGTAGGAGATTAACACCTTCTTCATGCATATAAGTATGATATACATTAATTTTTGGTCAATGGAGGAGATATATCTTTATAATTGTGATTAGAACATGAAAATATATCTACAACATATCTAAGAAAGAGATGTATGTTTACATTCATGAGAAACATGAATGGGGAAGTAAAGGTGGATGAGGAAGAAATATATTTTGGTATTCATGGTAATTTAATGTTTCTCATCTTATATTTCCATCAATGCCAAAGGGGTAGATAGTTAAGATTGAATGTATGATGTAGTTGTATGGAGAAGTTTGTTAGTATGTAAGAGATATGATTGAGTACTTATGTGGTGCATTCATAATAATGTTTTCCATTCATATCAACATATCATCTTTCTAGATAGCTCTATGCAAACTTAGGGTTTTAATTGGGGTAAGTTTATGTTGGGTTCCTCTATCTAGATTTATTTCATATAAGAGAAAGCATTTTGAAGGAATTATGGCTGAATGTAGTGCAATGGAAAGAAGGGATTGTAATTTAGATAAATGGCCTAAGTTACAAATGATGTAACAAAGAGCATTTTGAAGTGTCTTTTGATTGAATCAATTGCTAGGTTCTATCTAGCAAGCAAGGAAGAGTTGAAGAGAAATATTCATTTGGAGAGGTTCATTGTCAATAGGTTATGTTATGTGTGCTTGAAAGAATCTTAAAGAGCTTTTCTAAATGCCTTGTCTATAGTAGAGAGCAGATTTCCACAATCCATTTATTACTTAGAATGTTTCTAGATTCAATTGTGTTACTATTTTTTGTATCTAGAAACATTCTAGTATGTCATGTCTACATTCGTAGAAAGAGTTATGAATATTTGTGTGAGTTACATGAATTTTTGTGGAGACTATTCTTAGAGAGAGTTTCTAATTGGTAGTTTCTAGCATTTGCATTGTATCTTTTCATTGAGGTTGAGGATCATTTAATGCACTTGGATTATGGTTGAATACATGTTCAAGATTATATGATTAATTTAGTGGAATTATATGTTCATTCTATGACGATTTATGAAGAATGGTCAATGGGTTGTTCCCTAGAAGCCAACTATTGACAAAATCTTTATGGGAAGTGATAATTATAATGTATGGTGTATTATAATATCTTTATGAGGTCCTATATTATTCATTGTAAATTGACAAAGCCTCAAGGTTGACTTAATTAGTTATTAGAACTTGGTATAAAGGAAATTTTGTTTCCTTTTTTGTAAGTGTGGAATTTGGATTGGTGAGCTTATTATGTTGGTTATGCAAACTTTAGATGAAAATTATGTTTGATCAGAGAAAAGATTGATTTTGACAATGTTTTCTAAGCTTTAAAGGAACTATATTTGGAAAGAAGATTATGTTTAGTTAGTCTGGAACTTGGATATGTTATCTTGAAGATTTTTTAGTGAAGATAGTCTGAAGCTATTTAAGCAGTGGGTTCAGTTGTCCTCCTTTCAACTCCTCATAGGGTTGGCACAACACCTAATAGGGTTGGCACAACTCCTAGTAGGATTGGCACAACTCTTAGTAGGGTTTGAATCTCCTAAAAAGGATTCAAAGTCTCCTAGCAGGAACTCATATATACCTATTGCACTTTTTTTTACTCCTAATAGGTTCACATCCCAAGGAACTTTTATATTAGTAAACCATCTTGTGGGCATCATTCCCACTAGGGTTTTCCCTATGATCAAGGCTTTCCTAAGTTAACATATCTAGTGTTATTGTGCATGATTATATTTTTATGGTTATTGCATCTTTTTATTACATGTTTCAAAATAAATAAATATATAGAGTTGTTTTAGATGCATAACTAATTCTACTCTATCCCCCTCTTGGTGGACTTTAGTTTCTAATAGTATTGAGTAAGGGATACAAGTTGTTGGTACAAGGAGGATTTTTTTGAGTAATATAGTGGAATCATTAGAGGAAATAGTTTCTAATGTCACATTTGATACAATATAAAGAATGTAAGGAATATAGTTGTATAGAGGCTATGAGGTAGGCAATGAAGTAGGTGGAACAGTAATATGTAGAGTAGAAATAGGAAGACATGTGATAGGAGAATTGGATTTTTGAATATAAGTAATCATAATAGGAGAATAAAGGTACAAATGCTAGATATAGGCATAGAAATAGGCAAGGAGGGTTCAACAATAGTGATAGGTGGAACCATTTCTATTTCAAATGCAGCTTAAGACAAAGGCTTAATACACTACTACATTTGGGCTTCGATTGTGATGGTCACTCATTGGATGAGTGAAAGTAATTAGAATTGGGCCCTGTTAGATGGGCATTAGAATTTTGCTATTGTGAATTGTGATGATGCAAGCTTCCATTGAAATTACATTGACCTATAGTTTCAGGTGTACAATGGAAATGTTGTTGGAGTGACACCTAGCCATCGATGGTCTCTATTACAGTGGCAATGATAATTTTGTCAGGGTGGCGACTACTCATTAGATGAGCTATCTCAATTGTGATGGCATGATTTATATTAAAAAAATAAAATAAGTTAATATTGAGCTTCACTTGGTTTTGAGAATAGTATAATATTCTCTACTAATCAAGGCCAACCATGTGAAGGTGGAAGCTAATTTGGCCCCCCCACCCCCCAACATCTAAATTCCCCATTAACATATAAAATCTTTGAGAAATGATCAATCTTTAAAATACAAAAAAGGCTCTAGATTTGCAAAAGTGACATCATTTTCCCATATTTTGGTGTATGTCATTTTTCCATCACATCCAAAATAAGATTCTGCCACTTTGAATGGAGAATGCATGTGCAATTGCATTCTACATGCATGGACAATAGAAGGAGTTGAAAAAACCTAGCACATTTACATTTATTTAATAGGTCTATGAAAACCTCCAACAAAAATGCAAATTTTTTGGGTGTTTTTAGCTCCACCTGATGTCGTATACATATGAATCAAGGTTGCATATTGAACTATGGCATCCATCTGCATTGCCTAAAACCAATAGATCCACATGGTTAGTTATCATACAATCATAGGTTAATATTGAGCTTCACTTAGTTTTGAAAATAGTTTAAGATTCTCTACTAAGTAGGGAAAACCATGTGAAGGTGGAAGCTCATTTGACCCCACCCACCTAACATCTAAATTCCCCATTTAAATATGAAATCTTTACGAAATGATCAATCTTTTAAGTACAAAAAAGGTTCTAGACCTACAAAAGTGACATCATTTTTTCATCATATGGTGCATGTCATTTTTTTTGTCACATCCAAAATAAGAATATGCCACCCTGAATTGAGAATGCACATGTGCAATTGCCTTCTATATGTATGGACAACATGCACAACTAAAAAAATGTAGCATAATTATATTTATTTAATAGGTCTATTAAGTTTTTAAAACTATAGACCATAATAAACATTAGAACTCTAGTTGCTATGGCCAAGAGAATTTTTGTGAAGGTTTGTAACTTAAAAATACCCAATTAAAGATTTCTAAGAAAAAATTCAAACCTATTGCATTTTTCAACTGCACCTGATTTCGTATGCATATAAATTGAGATTATGTATTGAACTATGGCCTCCTTATGCATTTCCTAAAACCAAGAGATCCACATAGTTAGTTTTCATGCAATCATTGAAGGTTAATGTTGAGCTTCACTTAGTTCCAATAATAGTTTAATAATCTCTACTAAGCAGGGCCAACCATGTGAAGGTGGAAGCTCGTTTGGCCCCACCCCTCCCCCCACCCCTAACATATGAATTCCCTATTAACATCTAAAATATTTAAGAAAGGATCAATCTTTAGAGTACCTAGAATTTCCTCATCACCTCCTACTATCCTTAGGGGAAGTCCATCTTCATTGCTCACAAGAAATTCATCACAATTCTTTATTGATTCTTGTACATCTAACATGGGTACATCTAGGAATGTCCTTATCACCTCTGGCACAAAATGAATCCAATATTATAAAATTCCCTCTAAGAAATAATAGTTCAATTGAAATAAACACTTGAAAAATGAGAGAGAAAAAAAGGAATATACTTACCAATAGTCATTGCCATCGCATCTGTGGCCATGCTATGTGTTGAGTGAGTTTTATTATTTTTTAGTTGTACAAAGATCTCATTGTTTAGATATATACAAACATACATATACATACAAAAATATGTGTGTATATGTATGTATATATATGTATATACATACATATGTATACATAGATCACAAAGGCATGACAATGAGATGTAGAGATCACAAGGGAATGACAACGAAATGTAGTGATCACAAGGGAATGACAATGAAATGTAGTGATCACAAGGGCACATACATACATAAATACATATTTACATACATATACATACATACATACATGCATACATACATACATACATACATACATACATACATACATATGTACATGTATGTAAGTATGTATGTATGGATGTATGTATGTATGCATATACAAATGGATCTTTTCTATGGTGCTAAGTGACTTACCTCAAGATCCTCCACAAAAATAATGTAGACTAGGAAAAATGGGTTTAGTTCACAAGAAATTTTACAAAAACATATCATAGTAGATATTTTTAGAAAGAAACAAGCCATAACCTAGTTAAATGGGTCTACTTGCTGTTTAGCTGGGTTGATTTATACATATATTTAACTAGGTTATGGCTTCTACAAGGGAATGAGCCTCGTAATCATGACATTTACATAGAAGTAGAACTTGCTTCTTTAACTCTCACTCAACTCTTCACTAAAGTTATTCTTCCAGTAGTGAGAATATCTGCTACAAATTCTTGGGAGCCAAGGGACCCTGAACCTATGCTATATTTTCTAGAGACTTGGGAAAAGTTACTACTAGCTTCAGTACTTCATAAAATTCTAGATCATATAGTGATGCCAAAGTTAACAACAATAGTAGATACTTGGGATCCTCAAAAGGAGAGCGTGCCAATACATGCATGGTTACATCCTTGGCTTCCATTATTGGGCCAACATATGGAGCCTTTATATCCAACCATTCATTATGAGTTGGGGAATGTGCTTCATGTGTGGCATTCAAGTGATGCATCTGCATATGCAATTTTATCAAGTATTAAAAAATTGTATTTGATCCTACTAGTTGGGAACAACTGATTGCTCATTTTATTGTACCAAATCTAATGATAGTTCTACAAGAATTTGTAATCAACCCAAGTAATCAACAAGTAGACCAATTCAACTAGGTTATGGCTTGGGCATCTGTTATTTCCATCTATCATATGCTTTTAATGTTGGAGGCAAATTTTTTTCAAAAGTAACTATAGATTATGTAAAACAACAAGTGCTTGCACAATTTGGAGATAGATAGGTGATTGCATCATTGGAGTAGCTAGTTGAGATGTATCATAATCAAACTGGAGGAAATCAATGATAAACCAAACATATAATGAAGAGAAAAATTGAAAACTTGAATTCTGAAATGCTGAAATGAAAGCTTGAAATAAAAAAGTTTAATAATTTTCCATTAGTGGATAGATATAATCCTCTCACTGAATACTCTTTGTTCATAGAGTGCATGAGAAAAAGCCTCTCATTAGTTTTCATGCATTTCTACCTACTTTTTGATCAGTTGAAGAAGGGAGAGTTTCATGCCAAAACATAAGAAATATTCCCTTGTAGGATGAAAACTGTGGGTGATGACTAGTAATAATTAAGGTTATTGCTAGAGGTAGTCCCCAAAAACAATACCAAAAGATCTATATTTAAGTTTACAAATGATTTCCAGTAGTAATCTAACATATATGAAAGTTAGACCCATAATGAGACCAAAAAAACAAAATCTATAAGATAATTTACAACATACACATCCAGTCATAAAATAAAATCTCTATCTACTTCACCATACCAAAAGATTTATAATTTACATATGAACCATTTCAACTTCTATGAAACTCATCTCCATTGTTAATCATCAAGAACTTATAATCCTTAAATAACCCACACACATATGTACCAATTAAAGTTGCAATTAATAAACTTATCTCCAATAGTAGATCATAAACATGAAATCTCTTTACAACCCACACTACCAAAATCTCTATTGAATCTACAAATAAAATACAACGTACCCACCAATTCAAAATCAGTTCTACAGTTAGACAATAAAGAGATTTCCATTTATAAGCCACAACACCAAATGATAATACTCCAATTTTCTAAACATATAACCATATCCATAGTTTTCATCACGTAATACAAATTGCGATGGATTCTTATAATAAAATTAATAAAGAAATAAATGATAAGAAGAAAAATGTATATGAAAATTTAATAATGGAAGTCAGCTTGAGGAACTTGTGTATGCTCTTGGAAAACATGTCATCAAAAATGTTCATGATCTTTTTGGCTTCTACATGTTTTTGCACGGAGCCTTCATACACTTAGTGCTCACAAATGTCTACTTAAGAATGTTTTATTATTTGGATTCTAGAATATGTATGTAGCTGGATCAATTTTTCTATTGTGCCAAGATCTCTCTACACACACACACACACATGTATATGTATATGTACATACATGCATACATACATACATAATAGTAATATATGTATTACATCTATATTTTCTTTGCCATTCCTTATAAGAGTGTTGTAAGGTTGGGAACCAATTAAACATCTTTTGCATGGTTTAG
>CM053786.1:630696502-630811502 GCA_028749045.1 Cupressus sempervirens | reverse complement strand
ATAAATGGGAGAGTCTCCACTTAAGTGTTTTTTCTCAGTGATGTTTTGATGATAAGTGTTAAAAAGAGTCTAGTTGCAAAAAGAATGTAATGTACTTGTTGTTTCATTTTATTGAAAGTGTGTAGATGTAGATATATCATTTGGAATGTTGGTCTATTGTAACAACTATTATAATTTTTGTTATAGTAATGAAAGAAAAGAAAGGAAATGCATATGCAGAAGTTGTAGTTGTAAAAGCTTAGAAGAAATAATAATGACAATTTTTTTATTTTAATAAATACAGTTGTGTTGGTATCATATTTTTCTTTTATTTTTGTTTTAATAATACATAATTATATTGTATCATTTAGACAATAGTTTCATATTAAAAAAAAGAACAAAAAGAAAAAAAATTGAGTGTGTTTCTCTCTTCAACTCTAGAACATTCAACTTAAACATCAACACATAAAGATAATAATTTGAAATCTGGTGTGTTTAGTGCTTGGAGTTGTACCCTCAATACCTAGGCCATGTGGGGTATAAAACATGATATTTATGTGATTCTGTGTTAGATGATGATGATGATAATGAATAATCACCATCTACTACTAGCTGATGTAGTGATAAAAGGTCTTCAATACACCTCTAACTACAAGTATGCCATGGAAAAATTGTGATGGAGATGACTCCTCAAACTAATAGACTATCATGGAAATTTTTTGATGAAGATGACACCTACAAATACTGGACTATCTTCAAAAACTTATGATGAAGATGGCACCTAAATTTACTAGACTATAATTGAATTGATGTACTTTGGATACTTCATCGAAAGTCTCTGTCATTTTGTTAGAAGATGATTTATCTTCTAGTTCAACCAAAAGAATCTCTCTCCTATATTTCAACATTACATTTAATTGTTGTATTGCAATTAGGTCTTCCTACAAGGGTTTCCATTTGGATGAATAACAAACTTGTAGGTGTTTTAAAACTACTAAGCAACAAAATGCTTAATACCAAGATGACAATACTCACATAGTCTAAAGACTAGCCAATTCTTATTATCAATTGTATGTGCACACCATTTGGGCCAAACTTCTACAAAACCAAGCATGGTTTCTTACTCTTTTGGCTCTATAAAACCAGGGTGGGTATACCCAGGGATGATACAAGACTAGGAAAACTATCTGAGAATTATCTTAGTTTCATTTTGATTCTCATCTCAAATTCTCCAATACATGTACAATTCTTGATACTTTAATAAACACATCCCATATAACAGATATGGCCAAAAATCTTCTATAGGTCTGTAGATGTTCTCAGCAATAATGACTAACTAAAGCTAAAACATTCCATGCAAACAAGTAGAGGCCAACTTTGAAGATCTACAGGAAATAAAAGTAAAGTTGATTATAATTCTGCATTTTGACAATCATGTGTGACACATTTATCTTTCAGCTGAATTAAATTTGATCAATGCCTAATCCATTGGGGTTCAGAGTCTACTATAAATCTCTAGATCTAATTTGTTGCCTTACAACAAATTTTATTAGCAATTCTTATTAGAAATCGTCATTCAAAATCCTTTCCACTACTATAGCAACCTTATCAAATTCATCAAAGCTTTTACTTAGTCCATTGAATTAATAGTCATGATAAACATATATACAACCTAATTGCATTCAATTGCACAAGCCTTTACTTTTACAACATTAAGATAACCAAGTAATCAAAAGGAGACAAAGTTCAGAAAGAACTAATATGGGACAGTTCATAATTTGTATTCATTTTCCTTGAAAATTGTATACAATTTACAATAGACTCAAAATGACCTTCAGAAAGAAACATAGATCATTCTATATTCATGTATTCTCAAGATCTGACAGAGAAAATACATCATGAATTTTTGCTCAAAAATGGTGGACCAAAAATAGACTAAGTGTATCATTTAGCAAATAGAATTCAGACCTTTTCTCTTGCCCTGGAATTTCACTTATATAGTGTGAAATGCAACAAGCTTCAGGCTAAGAGAAACTAACAGGTGTCTTTTACAAGGAATATCTACATACACCTATCACAAAATGACAAAACTATGGGTAATAGAAGATATCGAAATCAAATCATTCCTTTCGGTGGGTCAACTTCTGTTACATGTTCTGATGTTGCTAAGTTGGCTATTGATTTGATTTATCTTCATATGTAACTACTAAATTAGCCAACGATGAAGCTTGTTCTAATGAGAGCACATTAACCTCAACTTTCAGGCTTCCACCACCTTCACTCTACATGGTAAGGACAACTTCTACCTTTTCCTTTTCTTTAATTGTATTGGCATCTTGTGGTCCCGATTCTGCAATTGAAAGTGACAGGTTTTTCTTGTCTTCTTCTTCTGATTGGGTTTGATGGTATCAATGATTTGGACTTCCTCACCCTGCACCTCATCACTATCAGTTTCATCTACATCAAACTGTTCACTAGAAGCCATTTATACCATCCACCTATCAAATAATGTGTCATCTAGCCAATTGAATTGCAAAATATCCTTCTGTTTCTTTATTATATAATCAGCCTCATTATCAATATCAACAAATTCTTGTTTTAAAGAATCAAAGAATATTTTGGCTTTCACCATTTCTTCTCTTGTGGTGGCCCACCGTGCATGCCCTATTTCATTTATGACTTGATTCATTCTTAAATAGAATAAATCATCAAGTTCCTTCACCCATTCCTCTTTGCTTTTCAAACTATTTTTCTTATCTAGGGCATGAGGAAATAAATTGAATTTTTGGCTCTTATATTTGTCTAAGTTTCCTATCAGTATCTTCTGGAAATGTATCCTTTTGCTATCAAAATCAGCAAGATCAGAAACAATGTCAAAGGTTTTATCAATCTAATCATGAGAATTATTTATAACAAATAGAGACAATAAGGTTAATGCTTTCTCCCTTCTCACCCATTTGTTCACAATAGGCTTTAGAGCCTCATCATCTGCTTTTAACTCCTCCTAAATGTTAATCACCCTAGCCAATTGATCATGGATTAGTGGCCATTCAACCTTGTCTCCTAGATATGGAAGAGTTGTTCTTAGTTTATCTTCATATTTAGATTCTAGCTCTACATGTAAGGCCCACAGTTTACTCTTTTCTTCTTCAAAATCCTTAGCAGTGTAATACTGTGGCCCTTGGGGTGTGCCTGGTATTTCAATGAGGGGGGTAGATTTGAAAGGTTCAACAGGAGGGCGAGGGTATGTTTTTTTAGGCCTGGTGGATTTTTCCAATAGCTTGTTCTCAAGCTCAACTCTCCTTTTTACCTCTTTATTGTAGGCATCCATAACTGCCTCATATTTACTTTGTAATTCAAATATTTCCTTTTCCTCCCTTTTAGCAGTAAGCAAGGCAAACTGAG
Source organism: Cupressus sempervirens (assembly GCA_028749045.1). Classification (NCBI taxonomy): domain Eukaryota; kingdom Viridiplantae; phylum Streptophyta; class Pinopsida; order Cupressales; family Cupressaceae; genus Cupressus; species Cupressus sempervirens. The sequence continues at coordinate 630,808,118 of CM053786.1, read as the reverse complement.
AATAATCCACATTCATGTGGGTTGCCTGTATGTGTGAGGTATCATCAACTCTCCTCACAATAATATTCCCTATCAGTCCTAAACCATCAGGCTATGCTAATACAATCCTGGATCCTCTTCTTAATGACCACATAACAAGAGCAACTTGATCATCACTAAAAGTAGTCCTTGCAAATTCCTTTTTATTTGGGTCTTGTAGCTCCAATCTATTAGAAACAGAGTTGAAAATCAATGCATCTGCAATATCCCAATTAGGCAAAAATAGTATGTTAGAAGTTTTTACCATTTGCCTTCCCTCCTCAGGGGTAATGTTCTAGAATTCTTGCATCATTTGCTCCTTTATTTGGTTTTGGATGGAGGCTTCATCCATTTCTGGATGCTCTGTTTTCATGTTCTTACATCTTTCCTCAAAATTGTGGATGTTTTCCCTCCAAGCAAATTGATGGAAAGCCCTAGACCTTACAAAATTGTCATCTGACAAAAATTGCTAGCTGGCTTGTTCCAAAACAGGGTCCAATTCTCTTCCCTTAAAATCAGCTATAGCCAGCTCGAGGCTTGGCACAGGAGGTTCCTGGGGGTTCCCTTCATTGATCTTTTCTTGAGTGACAAAAACTCCCCCTTGTGATCCAATTTGTTCAATTTGCTCAATAGTGAGCTACTCCTCCCCAGTTCTCAAAGGGAGTAAAATCCAATCTTCCCATTACTTCCCTGGCCTTATTCGAGTAGAACCTAATAAAGAATTGCTTCTTTTCATTCATTGCCTCTATTATTTCAAGAAAATTATTCATAAGTTTTCTCATCTTATCTACATTTGTAACTGCATCGTCCAAAGGACTATAATCTGGATCAAAACAATGAATGAAATCCAAAATTTTAGAAAAGACTTTCCACTTTTCTTTCCTAGTCTCTTGATCCTGCAAGGAGTACTCATTCCTTATTAAGTCTTCAGGAAAATAAAATTCATGCTCAATTTTACCAAGCTTAATTCTCTGCCTCAGAGCCAAATGATAAAATCCTTCAGAATCACAAAAATAAGGATGGGAAGTGGCCATCTTATAAGGATTCAAAATCTTGTGCAAAGAAAGCCAACCTTCTTTTGTGATTACAAAATGATGAGCGACTGTGCAAGTAGGAAAAATTGACACCCTTTATCTTTTCAATAGAAGGGCTTCCTCTACTCCTCCCAGCTGCCACAATATCTCAACAACTCCTACCTTCAAAGGCACTTGGTAGGGTAGTACGTGAGGGCTTCCTTTAAAACCATATATTCTAAATATAGTAGAAACAGAATATGGAATGACATCTCCCCAATTATGTGAAACTTTCAAACCACTTGGGTTGTCCATAGGCCTAATGAGATTCATTAATGCTTTTGGGATTCTGGGATTGTCCCTTAATAGGAGGCATCTCATCTTTGAAGCGAAATACCTATCAAACCTACAAAACTGGCATTCTCTGCATCCCAAGTCATATCTGCACTCCACAATTGAACTGGTAATGCTTCCCCACTCTCTTCTCTATCTAATTCTATTTTTTTACTAAAATATGTTACTCCCTTGAATAAGAACATGTGCATTAACAAAGAATAATGGCCAAAAGTTTTTTCCACCTTACCTTTCGCAATTCCAATCAGTCCAATGTGAATCTCCTCAGCTAAGTAAGAAGCAAAATGAAAAATTATATCCACACCAAAAGAGGAAATCTGAGTAATCATGTACATAAAATCCAAAGGCATGAACTCTTCTTCATCTCTCCCAAAAACTTTACACAAGGACCTATCTATTTCTATAGCCCTAGAATTGAAGTATGCCATTTTGAAAGGCTCCCTAGAGGATGCTGTTATTGCTGGCAGTGTTCCAATTCTACCTGTGTGTGTGCTCAGCACTCCTTGCCTAACTACATCTCTCTTAGACATATACTCATTTTCTAACCCTTTCAAATCAATGGGCACATGATAATCAGTGACAGGCCCTAAACTGAAAACTTCCCTAATCTCCTCTACGCTGATTGTAATCAAGATTTCACCATAAGTTCTCCTCACTACCCTAAGGGCTTGGTCATAATTCTTAGCTACAGCTTCCAAAAGATCATAATCCATGAAAACACTGGGAACCACCGATTTCCCTAGACCAAAATTCCAAATGTTGGCATGTGTGGCAAAAAGGTTCCTCTCTGAAAACCATTTTTTGAATGAAACAAGACCAGTCTGTGAAGTTGTTGCATCCCTAACCTAGTTTCCTTTGTCATATAGCCCATCTGCTATTTTTAGCCTAGGGTTTAATGAAGTTAGCCTCTTAACTTCTATAGTTTCAACAGTGGAAGAAGGAAGCAATTCAAGCAAATCATCGTGGACATTCCTCTCCAAATAGTTCTCTATACCAGAAAATGCTTTCTGTTTTGGAGCCATTTTAATTAACTCTCGAAGGAATTGAAATAGTAGAAGGATTATAATGCAAGTTACTTACTTTGAATTTCGCTCTAGTTCTTCTTAGTGTTATTGCAATCTTTCTGCAAACAAACTGCTTTACAATCTTACCGAATCCAACACAGTCTTCTCAACAATTGTTTCTACTTAGAAATGCTCTGAATCTTTGTTCGAGTATGGTGGAATTAAGAAAATTTTCTATGTTATACTCTATTTTTCCTCACACACGAATCTTTCATCTCTCATAAATGCACAGGGTGGCATCACCTTCTATATTCAAATTTACACCATGGATTTACGAAAAATCCTACAATCCAGGGATGCAAGCAAAGATGACTCATGTTCCTCTTGACAAGCTGGCAGTCAACCCAATGAAAATTTTCCATGTGTACCTTTCCTTCATTGTTGGCACCTCTGAACTAGACCCACAAAACTCTGAGGACACGTGTCACTTAGGCGATATCTCGTTATACATAAAGAGTGAGCACCTTGCCATAGTGAGATAGCGCCCGCCATTGATCCTGATTTGATCATGCGGATGACATTTGATGCATTGCTCAAAAGAAATATGGTGGGCCCCTTGTTTCCATGTCGCTATTCATAACCTTTGTGTAACTTGCCATAGCGAGATAGCAACAATCATGGATCTGAGATAGATTTGACGATCAAAGTCTTTCATATATTTTGTGAATAGGGCGTAGGTCCAATCATTGATGATGTGATGAAATCCTGGCTATATTACCTACTGCTTGGGGCCCATAATTTTTTATTTCTCGACCAGGCGTTATGTCGCTAATGGTGAGAAGAACAAGTTCCCGATAGCGACATAGTGAATCCCAGTGTCTTTGCTTTTCTTGACGTATACGTGTAGCCCATTAGATGCTAGCGTGTTCCAAAGCTTTATAATTGATATCTGATGGAGTACTTTCTGGGACCCACTTACTCTAAAAAGTTTCCACAGTACTACTTTCCATCTGGGCGCTATGTCACTAACGGCGAGAGACACCAATTCTTTGATAGCAACATAGCAATTTTTGGTGACTCATCAAATTTCAGGGTCAAAAAGATAAAGGCGAGTGAAGTCATAACTACCCTTGTTAATGCATCTGACACATAATAAAACAGCATGTGAACCATGTAGCCTGAAAAAACTTACAATCGTCAAAAAATTTAAAAGTGATTGTCGGCCATTATTTTTGGTGAAGGCATCATGTTGCTAATGGTGAAGTGCCCAATTTCTCTGATAGCGACAAAGCGACTAATCAGAAAAGATAAGATTTCTATTGACGCCTTTTGTACCTCAATGTTGTAATTCCTTTTCAGGTTCTGACATGTCTGTTATAAATGTGGTGAAATATCTCTGAAACAATACAATCTCTAGTCACCGTATTTCCACTTGACGGTACCACTTTTCAACTTAGCGGTGGTTGCTATGTCGATAAGGGTAGAATACTTGTATCTTTTCATAGTGAGATAGTGATTGCTGTAGATCTTTTAGGGATCGGGCGGTTAGAAACACAAAAGAAAATATGTGACTCAGGGTGCGAAAAGTTTGAAAAGGATGGGAATCTTTGCATATTTTTAGTTTCGCACCTGAAAAATTAAAAGAAAACAAGACCTAGGGTTTCGACAAAAATTTTCTTCAAAGACCTACAAAATATGACTTGGCTAGAAACCCTATTCACCATAGGTGGATCCCAATCTGAATTCTTCTATACCTTAGACAAAGGAATTCGATTATGCAAAAATTCAGACCAACAAAACTATCATTGAAAAATTGTGACGAAGATGCCACCTGCAACTATTAGACTATCATAGAAAAATTGTGATCAAGATGACATTAAAAACTATTGGACTATCATGTGTACAAGTCACAAAATGATTCCAACATATGAAATTAAGTGTACTACATAGGATAGTGATGACTGAATTTCCATGCCCTCTAAATTTTGTGGTTGTAACATTTATACCAATTTCATTTGTGGGATACACACTCTTGATAAGTTAGTTAGCCTTGTGACTAAGGTCGATGGGGAATGTTGACACATGCAACCTGAGCATGAGTTTGAATTTGGTATTTCCTTGGAGATATTTACTTATTTTCCAAATAGAAGGTATCATCTCCATTTTATCTGTCATGATAAGTTGTCACAGGTTTTTTGAATGAATTTATTTTCTTATGTGTATTTCTTCTCATAGAATGAACAAAACTTATTAATGCTCCACCAAAAGCCGTAGAAGGAACAACAATCTAAAGTTTGGGCTTGCCGCTACTAGGATCTCCTCCCTTTCCAAAGAACCCCAAATAGCAAAAGAAAAAAAACAAATTCAAGACCGTTTAAGCTTTACCCAATAATAATATCCTAGGAGTCCCAGAACAACATTTGACTACAAGGGTGGTGACGAGAAGTGTGGGGCAGCATCCCTTCAAACCATATAAATTCTTCTACAATTCATGTTTTGAATGCCATAAAAACCTAGAATTAACATTAGAATCCATGGTTTGAATAATATAAAGTCTTAGAATCAATCAATACAAAATCCATGGTTTGATTGCTATGAAAACTTAGGACCAGTACTAGATTTCATGCTTTGAATGCAATAAAGACTCAGAGTAGTCATATATTGTTTTGTAACTCAACATTGCACTCTTCCCTGGAACATCCAATAGAAAACCCTAGGTCACATTGCACTCTTCCCTAGAACATCCAATATAAAAGTCAAAACTCATAAACAAAAAATCAATCAATTTCATTTCTAGGGCTTTTATAATTCCTCAATAAAGTTTGACTCATGAGGCTTCACCAATATGTCTTTTTAATGACTTATATAACTATTTTTTGTGTTTGAATTTAAGTTATGTCATTATTAAAGGCATAATTTTCCATTAAATATAATGGCTCCTCAATAATACTTTATGAAGATAAGTAATAAATTTACAATATAACCATTATAAACAGCTTTATTACTGTTACTATAATTTTAATATCTCATTGATTACTCATCATCTCTCTGTCTCATCTGAACCAGTTGGTCAACCATTGCTTCCATCACACAACCAACTGCCTTACTAAAAATATTAATGGTTCTCTCTATTAACTCCTAACCTGCTATAACTAGTAATTCCTTGAATATTTGATAAAATCAGTAGTGCCAAGGGTCGTCACTGCGTTGAGATCGGTCCAGGTGCCTTGCCAAATGTAGAAATGTTGGATACATAACTTACTATAAATTGTAAGTGTACCTAACTAAAACAAATGAGGAGCAATCGTAAACACTTCTATACTATAGAAGGGAAAGATCCTCTTGTTTTGCCAGATGGGGCCCTCTAGCCATCAACCTTAACCTACGAGGGCCAATAATAAGTCAATCCAAACATAAACCATGGTGAGCTAAAATGAGGACATTACACTTTATAACCAATCCTACTTGTCAAAAAACACATAGGACACTTCAACAAACACTTTGATGAGCCCTCTTAACTTCAACGAGCTCTATTCATCTTTAGAGATCCCATTTTTCATCACCAAATCTTCATTAAATGATCTCTAGCTTCTCATGGAGTTCCTATATTAGAAGCTTCATACATAGTATCACTTCCATCATCTGCAATAGTTGGTGATAATCCAAATGTAACCAATGCACGATTGCCAACTAAAGAAATACTAGAGCCAATGTTGAGATCTAACTCCACAATAATAGCTAACGAGTTTCCATGTTTTTTTATCAATGGGTTAATCTATTGAATTATTAGAAAATTTACAAGTCAATCAAAAAAAACTCATCAAATCAAGCTCAGTGTTATTCTCAATTATAACAACAACTATTTAGGCCAACTGTTCGTAAACTACATATTGATATTTGGTTGAAACTCAATAGTTTGGATGGTGTTTCTGATAATGTTTTTATGGTTGTAGAAGAAGAACTCATTTTTAGCATATCCTTGCTCAAAATAGTTTCCACAAAAATTAAGATCCACCAAATATTCTACATCTCAAAATAGAAAACAATCAAATGATGCTAGTTTTTCACACCATGTTTAGTTTGGTTCTAATTATCTTCCTACCAAATAATAGTATAGGGCTTTTCTATAAAACTATGCTACTAGCTACCTCATTTCTCAAATGATCAACTGCATGCCACTATGGACTATACTCTTGCACCTATGCTTGGTGCAAACACTAGTATATAGTACTTAAGATACCACTGAATATCTAAATCATTATTTTTCAAAGAAGCTGTAAGGCATAATTCGAGTGAATTTAAATACTCCAAGAAATTCCTGATTGTGGATGTTTCAATTCCTTAGTGTCAAAACTTGAATATATTTCATGCTTATCATTTCCTCTAGCAATTCTTACGTAAAACATCATTAAAATAATTGTTCCCTTTGACATCATCAAAGAGTGTATATATACAATATTTTTGAAGTTGTTTTGTGCTAAATGAACCTTTGTGATCAAGTCTTGTAAATATCTTGGTTGGTACAAATGCAGATTTCTTACTGGCTTTGTACTAGTACCCAAGATTAACATTGATGACATTAGTAGAATTCCAAGTTTTTCTCTTGTATTCCTATTAATTGTAATTGATTGTCGAATATGTTAAGGAAGAAATAAATGCCAGTTAATTTACAGACTATAACTGACCTAAATTGCTTGATGTATTTTTTCAATGTTGAGATGCATATACTAAGAATTTTTTGTTGCTGCAGGCCAAGCCACAGCTGTTAGACAGGTCAAAGCTTCCAACTATTGTGGATCCTGTGATTAAAGAGTTGCTGAACTTGAAATATCTTCAGCAAGTAAGTTGCTTTCAAAATATTTCTTTTGAAGGGAATTGACATTATTTTTAAAAATACATTCAGTTTATACAATTTTACTCATGTTTTGGTGGATAAAAACTTAACTTTCTTCCACATTTCTTGCCCATTTTATTACATATCTGAAATAAGACATAATCTTGCCATTTTCCAATAGCTAAATGTCTTTAACTGTGATTGGAATTTGGCATAAAATGTATTTTTTAGGTTAGATTGTCAACTAGTTTTGGTTGATCGCCATTTGAAAATTAGAGGTGCTTACAATTTAAATTCATAACAACCATTTCTCATCAACTTAAATTTTTTGTTTAGTACCCATTTCATTGACGTGACACTTACAAGGTTGAAGTATTGCAACTTCCTAGAAGGTCTGCCTACTCAATTCCATGATGATCCAACTTTCCTTGATCCTTGGGAGAATGATGTAGGAGCATCAAGGTCAAGGTTGAAGGCATGAGAAGACATTAAGGTCTCAAGATAACCAACATGACCATGTTAGAACAGTTGATGTAATAAGACCCTATGAAGGTCTTTTTTGATATGTTTGTAATCATTTTAGTTACATTTGAAAACATTAATTAACAAAAACCATATGTGTAGATATAAACATTAATCACAACATGTCCAATTTATTTGTAGGTATATTTTCCTGTGAAGAAAGACCATGCCTGACAATATGAATGTAGAAGAAAATAATGAGACAATGGCTGCATTGTGGGCTCAATTTTGAAGAAAACCTGATAAATGTTATTGTCCTTGCAAAAAGTGTAAGGGTTTAAAGAATCAAAGAATTCTAATCACAACAGCCCAGAGTCATTGTAGAAAATATGGTCATGTTGAAGGGGGCCACAATTTTCATCCATTGCTGAATGTGCCAGAGGACATGATTGAAGAAGATAGTATTGGGGCAAGTGATGAAGAGGCTCACAATGATGGTACTAGCAAATTTGATAATAATGATGAAGATGGTCTTGATATACCTTTACTTGAGAAGGCACACGAGCCCTCATACCCAGGTTCCCAAACAACTCTACTGTCAGCTATAGTGTTGTTGGTGAACTTAAAGGTTATGAATAGCATATCCAATGTAGCAATGTTACGTATGCTAAGTTATGTCATTTTTGTCATCTTCAATGTTAGCATACAATTACTATTCATTATATTAACAATGCATATTTGTTGTCGTAGGTTGATTAGTGAGTTTTTGTTACCACCATCAAACATTTTGCCTCGTTCGTACTGAGAATTATCTAACATTATGGATCAGATTGGAATGAAGTATCATACAATACATGCATGTCCCAATGATCATATTCTATATCATAAACAACATGAATTTGCAACAGAATGTCCTAATTGTCATGTTAGTAGATATCGGTCAACTCAAATAACAAAAGTAGTGCCTCACAAGGTTCTTCAGTACATTCCCATTATTCCACGTCTGGAACAGTTATTCAGGTGTGCTAGCTTGGCACAATTTATGGATTACCATGCACACAATAGAAGTTAGGATGACATTATGCGAATGCCTACCGATGGTTCTGCATTTAAAGAGATAGAAGAAACATGGTCACACTTTAAAGAAGAACGTCGTAATTTGAAACTTTCATTGGCGGCAGATGGTGTCAATCCATATGGAGATATGAGATCTATTTACTTAGTATGGCCTATTTTTGTTATTAACAATAACATCCCTCCTTGGATGTCCATAAAGAAGGAGCACATAATGTTGTCAATGATTGTGCCAGTTTTTTTTTTATATAGTTATCTAAATTAATTTATAAAAGTGCATAAAAATGGTTATAATAATTACGTAATGTTTATATTCATTCAATTGCTAGGTAAATATCAAGTTAAAGATATGAACGTGTATATTGAGCCCCTAATTGATGAGTTGTTGACGTTATGGAATGGCATCACTATGTATGACATCTCTAGACCGATAGGACATCGAAAATTTCAATTCCATGCAATGCTTGTATGGACAATACATGATGCCCTTGGGCTAACTCATTATTGTGGTATGTTATATTGTTAAGATCACATATTTTTGGTCTGTTATAGTGCTTACACATTACTATCAAATGCTTAAGTTGCACATGATAATTGTACATGATCCAATTATACATGATCTTTTAGGTCTTCAGACAAAGGAAAAATTTGCATGTCTAGTTTGTGGTCCGAAAATGAAATGTTATCATTCGAGAAGTTTAGAAAAATAGGTGTTTGATGAGTTTAGACACTTTCTCCACAATAATCATAGGTTTTGAATTGCCGAAAAACATATTTTCAATGGGAAAGAAGAGACATCATCAAGGCCACAAAGAATGACACCTCATTTATGGAAGTTGGAATACGATCGACTAAACCGTTGAGGTAATGTCCAATTTGTCATCCAAAGTTTACAATTTGTATTTCAATATTGTCTTATATTTACTAATGCTGTAACTGATGCTTGTGAAGGTCGTCAAGGCATCAATGACCAACTTTCTAGAGGAATGAAAAGTTACCCTACTCAATTTAGTAGGTTACCATACTACAAGGATCTCCCAATCGTGCATTTGTTTGATGCTATGCATATTGGAAAGAATGTAACAGAGACACTATGGAAAATGTTGGATGGAAGGCATGATAGAGAACAAATTTCTAAAATTTGTACTGACATTCATGAATCTAATCATGCACTAAAATTTTTCATTGAATCAAATAGGAACGGAGATCACATAAATGCAAGTGCCCTTCCTTGGTTATTAACGGAGCAACAAAGTGATGCATTAAAAGAAGTCATAAAAAAAAAAAATTTCCAACAGGATTTGCTGCAAATATAAGCACTCTTCTATCAAAGAAAGGTGATTTTGGGCCAGGGTTGAAGACACATGATTGGCATACCTTCCTCAAAGTAAGTCATGTTTTCTATTTACAGTATATTTGTAAGAATGAATGTAGTACCAGTTGCATTATTTAATAATATATTAAAATGATCATTTTTTAATGATTGTAGTTCATCCTACCTCTATCCCTTCCACAATAGTTTGACAACAGTATTAAACAAGTTATATATGATCTTGGAAAATACATGAGGTTAGAAGAGTGTTTTTTCTTAGATTTGTAGCTTTTTGTCTGAAATCTATTGTATACTTTTATTTGAAATCTCCTCTATGTGTTTTTGTGTGTTGAATCTCATTTAGGTGGTTATCATCTAAAGAAATTGATAAAAAAGATATAAAATATTAGAAGAGAAAAATTCCACAGCTTATGTGTGAAATGCAAAAGTGTTGACCTCCAACATTTTTCAATGCTCAAGAACACTACCTCATACATCAAGTTGAGGAGATTGAATTGTGTGGACCTGTACAAGCTAGATCAATGTGGATGGTTGAGAGGAATTTCAAATTTATGAAGGGCTTGGTTTGACAAAGAGCATGTCCTGAGGGTTCTATGATAGAGGGATATATGATATACCAGACCATGGTGTATATCAGTGAATATATTCCAAAGTTTGTAGTAGATATCCATCTAGATTGCATTTGGGATCCCAACTGTAATGAAAAATTCAAATGGGAGTACCTAATGGGGAAAGGTAGATTGAGGACGATGAGAGGTAATTATAAGTTTTTTTTTGTAATTTAACACTTATCCATCATCAATATATATAAGTTGTTTCTAACTGGTGTAGTTATCTTCTTTATAGTTGGTCGTGAGTGGGATGCACAACACTTGTATATTGCAAACAATCTTGATTGGATGACAATGTGGATTGAACAGTCTCAAGAAAATGGTTTCTCATTAACATGGGATGGTGTTGCATCGTTGGTTAAAGAAGCTCATTGTAATGGAGATCCCAATGTTATGCCAATGGTACTTGATCTAATATATGGCTTAAGAGATACAAAGGTATGCATAAGATTACTAATCATGAGACATAAGTTTAATATCAACTCATAGATCAATGAGAATATTCTTGACATGTTTGAATAATTGCAAGTCAAACAGCACAAAGCTATGTACTACCATGGCTATAAATTTTGCACAAAAAATTTAGATGAAATGAAGAAAATGTGTGATTTCGGGATAAGTGTTGTCTTCGCAGTCACCAATATTTCATCTAGAACTGACATACATCCTCAACAATTTGAAAATTGATACTATGGCATTTTGGATGATATACTTGAGTGCGACTTTAATTCATTCAAAATAGTTCTATTTGTCATCAAATGATTTAGGTTACGACTGAATCGAAATGATCCTGATAGGACTGTTATTGAACACGACAGTGGATTTACTATGATTAATACAAGTTCATTTGAGCCAGTCAGAGATGAGCCCTATGTTCTTCCAAGTTAATGCGAGGAAGTGTTTTACTTTGGTGTTCTAGAAAAACTAGGTTAGTCATTTGTTGTTAGACATGACCCAAGAGGAAGGCCGGTAAAGTATAATGTGATCGAAGAAGAAGATATTGAAGAAGCACAAGAGGAAGTAAATGATTATCAAGAATGAAAGTTACCCAGTGATGAAGAAGAAGAAGATGGTGATGATTTTGGTCATGCTAATGATAATGGTGATAATGATGATGATGATGCTAATGATGATATTGATCATGGTGATGAAGATGGTGATGATCATTGCGATGATGATAATGATCAAGAGGATGATGATGGTGATGAAGATGGTGGTGGTGATGACAATGATCAAAGTGACAAGTATGATGATGATGATGATGATGATGATGATGATGATGACATGAATGACGATCATGATGATCAATGAAATCTTTAGGTACGATCAATGTCAACTATAATGGGGTCTTGTATGACCAAATATTTCTTTCCAAACCATATGTGCACATATAAACATTAAGTAGAACATGCCAAATATTTTTTTAGATATAAACATTAGTTACGCCAAATTTTTAACTTAAGACAAATGATTTATATATACAATCTACTTTATTATTAATATTGTTTTTGGTAAGTCTATTACTTTAATTTCGCTGCTGATTTCTAAGACTTACTAATTTTTTTCACAAAGCAATATGGATGCACCACGTCAGACACCTTCAGTAGAGGTAAACATTAATTATTGTAAATTTTAATGTTAACATAGAAACAAATGTCCTATTATTATGTTATTTTCTTTATGGCTTTGAGTTATTTTGATGAAAGTATACAAATATTTGATGTCACAAATGATAGGAAAAAGCTACAATGATCGCTGATCAAATGCAATCTGAAATACGGGCGTCATATCTACATGACATTAGCCTTAGTACTGACCCTGTATTCATCACCCAAAAAATTACACAAAGATACACTGATGAGCTTGTTTGAATTATCATCAAGGGTGACAGAAGTGAGGAGAAAGAGGCACTGAGAATAGAATTGGACTGTAGAATCTAATATTTGAAAGTAAGCAGTAATTCGACTAAAGCAATAATAGAAGTTCAATAGATATTAATATTTTATAGTATCTTATGGATCATGATCTCTAATTTTATGTGTTCTTGTATAGACATATGTGCCAGTTGCGACATCACATGCTGAACATGGTCAGGGTTGTTTCACAGTACCTTCATGTAAATAACACTTTGATTGTTTTGATCAACATTATAACACTTACCTTTTTTTTTGTTGACATTTCTCGTTAGTATCCCATTTGATCTTTATCCATTGCAAATTTCTTTGCTAACAATATTCTATTTTTCAGCTCATGATGAAGTACGGACTCCTCCTTCAGTTGGCGGTCCACTATTGTCTGCTACATTGTCGGCAACAAGGACCATGCAAACATCATTGTCTATGCCCAGTAGAACTGGTAAAACCTTGTTTTGCTATATTTTGTAATGTGCTATATTTTGTAATGTCTTTCTATGAGTTGATGAACAATGAAGTAGCACATTAGTGCTTAAATGATGTCTACAGAAGCTTGCATACACACAAACACATGCATACACACACCACACATACATATATACATACATATATATATATAGCCACACATAGAGAGACATGGACATAGCTAGGGAGGTAGACCAACAGAGAGCAGTACTAAAATTATAATTTAATTGTTATGATGTTTAAGTTGATAGAGCAATAGAGAGCAGTACTACTAAAGCTGATCCATTTTTTGGAGCAGTTCGTGTGATTAGTACTGGTTCGTATGAAGGGACATTGTTGCTGAATAAGAAAAGTATGTTTCCATTAAGAGAACGAAAGCTTCCAAGTGCTTTAAAATTGATATTTTTTAAAGTGTAAATTTAGTTTACTTTTACTTTACTCATTTTGGATTGGTAAATCCTTTATGTTTTTGTAGGTAATAATGCTTTCTTTGAACATCTTTTTCATATGACATTGATACTGTTTGGACCCACCATACGTAAAAGGTACATAGTTTCATATCATTGCTACATAATTTTTATTTTCTTCTATTTATTGTAATATATTAAAGTTATTGATCTAACAATCTATTTGTTTTTAAAAAGGTGGAATTTACAAGCTAGGGAATTAAAAAATCAGCTGATTGCATCCATTGAGGAGAAATTTGGAAAAAACATTTTTGACACTGGCCTACTTCTGAAAAGAGTAGCAAAGCATATAAATATTGTGAGGGATCAATATAGAAGGGGTCTTAAGGATAACCCAAAGTATGACCGTCCTCCTATGATTCCACCAATGGAGTGGAATGAAATAATAGAAGATGCAAAGGAGAAAAGGCTATGTGAAGATAGAGATAATGAAGCAGCATAGGGCAAAAAGAGGTATGTCATTATAGTATTAAGTACATTGTAATCATGCACTAATTATTGATATTTGTAAATATATAATCTAAGATGTTTGAAATTGTTCATAGATTGCAGGACATATCCGTGGCTACAAAAGCGAGAATAGAAAAGGTTGGCCAACACAAACTTGGCTCTAGTGGCTATATGAATTTGCAGTCACGACTTCTAAGTAGAGCAATGAATTTTTTAATTTTTTTTTAAGATAATGTTGCAAAAAGTTTTGTTTAATAAAACCATAAATGGAAAACTGACATTATCAAGAAAAAACCACAGGGCACAGATTTCAATATGGAGGTCACAGATGAAGATAGAAAAATTGCCTTGAAGGAACGCTATAAAGTTGTGGTTGCATGCCTACATGAAGAATCTTAAGCCTTGCCTAAGAATCTAGTGCACCAAATGATATCTCACAGGTAAATTGGTCAGATGAAAAGTAAATGAAATTAAATAGTTGAGAAGATTCTTTTTTGGTATTAGTTTTAAACGTAAATTGACTAGATAACAATGTGCATAAAATTTTACCGCAACCTTCATATCCTACCATAGAACCTGCTCCTGATGAAGGCCATGATGTGCATTATAGTGGTGGAGGTATTAATTTGCTATTGGAAATTAATTATGCAATTATGAATACAATTTAACATCTTCAATTGGAATTTGACGTGTATCCTTTTTTTGAATATTTCAGAGCATGTTGAACATCATGCTGAAGGACTGGACCATGTTCCAAGTGTTCAACATGTTGACGCGGTGGCAGATCAAAATGTTAATGTACATGATGTGGCATTTTCAGGTAAGAAAAATGCATTTTATGTTGTACTCATACTTAATTACAAAATTTTAACAGTTAGAAAAAGAAAAAGAGTATGCTAATTTATCGCATTCACTTGTTCTTGCAACAGAGCCCCCTTTAGTGCAGAAACCTCCTACTCCTCCAAAGAGAAGGAGCCATCGTAATTTGACATTACACATGCCAAAAGACAAGGAGAATGAAGCAGATATGGATGTCCCTATGAGCGCTTTTCTTAAGAGAGTTCAGAAAAACAAAAAAAAGAAATGATGTTTTAAAAATCTTCTTTGATAAACCTTGTTGGATAATGAAAGAACATTGTTTTAAGTAATTATGTATGAATGATGCGTATTAATACAGATTTTTGTTTTATGTTAATGAATATTGTTATGTGTTAATGAAGTTTTGATTAGTATTGTGTATTAATGATTTTTATATCATATTAATGAATGTTATGTGATTGTATTGATTGAATGTTATAGTTCATAAATGGATGAATGAATGAATGAAGTATGTAATTAGATGATAATGGGTACTTTAGATTGATGTTAGGGGGAGGGGGGTGAGGCCAGATGAGCTTCCACCTTCACGTGGTTGGCCTTGTTAATTAGAGAATATTATAGTATTCTTGAAACCAAGTGAAGCTCAAATTTGTTAAGTCTTCAAACACACATCCCAATTCTCTTTAACGAGATTGAAGTTTTTTTGCTTGTAATAGTCTCATTGCAATCATCTTTTGTTTCCTTGAAGATATAGTTCTTGCTTAGTTTAAATCCCAATTATTAGATATTTGTCCACATTGGAGTTAGTTTGGCATAGAAACCTGCATATTTTATTATATATATTTAGTCAACTGAAAGCAATGTAGAAAGCATTCACATAGTTGATGCCTAACAAAAGAAGACAAGATGCATATACTATTTAGCATGGAAATCCTTGTAGGTGAATTGAGTGTGTATGTACACAGACACACATATATGTATGTATGTATATAACTTCAAACAAATGTGTAGATTCAATTAGCAAGAGACACCAACCTCAAATCCTGCAATATAGAAGGAACTAACCTTTGAAATGAAAAGTGTTTATAATGTAGGTAGATTTTCCTTAGATCTCCTTCGAGGTCTTCAACAAATCTTCCTTGTACTCATGAATAATCCACCAAGATTTGAAATAGTGTTTTTCAATAAATTCTCTAAACTTGGAATATACCTTCATAAAAATTCTGCCTTAGATTTGCTCATCATATTCAAAATAAGCCTTCACATGTCTGTTCACTTAGGTTTGATTTAGGTCTTCCACAAATTTGGCTTATAATTATGCTCTTGAATCTCTTAAAATCTTCTTTGTATTCAAACGATATTTAATGAATTGATTGATACAAATTTCCTCATACTTGATTCCAAATATCATTGTCATTGTCAAACATAACACAAACATAAAATCATTTTGGTTATTCGCTTGTTATACAAGTTAGTCTTATCTTTTTGGTTTTCACAAGTCATGCACTTATGCATCTTTGGGATATCCACAAGCTATTAGAGATGTTTGGATGGTTCATGTCCTTATTTTGTGTGTGTTGTTTGTAGGGTTTTTGCCATGAAGTCTAAGGATAGACATGTTGGATGTTTGTGATAGACATGTCCACCTATAAGAAAAGTATCAAATGTAGAAAAAATGCAAAGAAAAGCTTGTAAGGGTTTTAGGTGTCTTTAGGTCTAGTACAACTCGTAAGGGTTTTAGGTGTCTTTGGAAGGGTTAGTGAAGTTATAAAACCTTTGAAAAGGTTAGTGAAATATATCAAAGGCATATATGATTGTAAGTTGTCAAAGTTGACACTTTGTGTCAACTTAGACAACAAATTTTAGTTTATAGCTAACTGGTAACAGTCAGATAGTTAGATAGCAGTGGTTGTTTACTATTGTTTGGTTATTTAGAAAGGATTTGTCGAGTGTTTGGGGGAGAAGTAGAGTTGGGGTGGTGAGACAAGGCATTGTGAAAAAAATATAATCAATAAAATAATCCTGTTCTCTACAATTCAGTCTCTGTCCCATGGAACAGTGAGTTCCTATGATGCATCAAATGCATTTTGACTAATATTTAATGTGAGAACATTTTATTATTTTTTTTATCTTGTCCACACATTATTTTAATTTTCATTGCGGGTTGAGTAAGGAATAATAGACTGGTGCATTCAAACCAGTGACTGGTTAGGCATAGTCAACTGTACTTATTCTAAAGTTTCCAATGTATATTATCTCCTACCACCTGTAGTCACTGTTATTGGTGGGAGACAATGAGGTTGTGATAATTTATTTGTACTATATTGACCAAATGCAGGAGAGTGGGAAAATTTGGTGCAAGTGCAGTGTTGGATGGTAATTGCTGATGGAGGTTTAGCTTGGATTAGACACCAGTCTAATAGAGAGTGGATCATTTCATGTTTGAAGATGTTTGGGGGGTGAATCCTTCATGTTTTGGGGGGTGTCTCTGTTACCAAAAATGAGACGGTAGAGCATTGCTAGTGTTATGATGGGAAAAATATGTCTTTCATTGTGATAGACTATTTCTAAGTCATATGTGTTGTTTCTTGCTATTGTCAAGCAGTCTTTGTTTTCCTTGAGACCATGAACAAAATTATCTACCATTTTTACTAGTGATAAAATTTTGACTTGAACAATGATAAAGTTTATTAGTAATCATTATAGTGGAACAACTTTTGACTTGTTCAAAAAATTTAGTCAAAGGTGTTGGAATTGATAGTGAACCCCAAGCTCCTAGAAATCACCTACAACCAAAATGCATGTTACATCTGTGTCTAAGAGAGAATATGATCCAAAAAGCATGCCGACTTTGGTGATTTGGCTATTATTGCAGCACTACAAAGTGTCTTATAGTGTTTCTCATTTTCTTAAATAATAGGCAATTAGTTCATGATTTCATCATAACTTATAGTGGAACAACTCCAAGAATCTTTGGTAAATTGCTTGCTATAAGAATTTCTTGTATAGGAAACTCAATAATGTGGGCTAAGTGGTGGGCACAAAGAGGAACAAGAAAGGATTTGTACAAGTGCACGGTGCAATAGAATTCAAAAATGAAATTATCTTAGTTTCATTCTGATTCTCCTTTGTTACCCTCACATACATACACATCTCACTTCAATTCTTCAATGCTCTCAAACTTATACACATCCCTTATCAACAGATCTGGTCATAATTTTTGTAAAATTTACAAATATTCCTGGAAATAGCAGCTACCTAAGACTCAAGAATTAGATATAAATGAGTTGAGACCAGCATCTATAATTCTTGAACAGGATTGAAAATAATTTTGATTTTGTAAGATGATTTGATATGCAGCAGCAGAATTCATCCTTGTTTACTTCTGATTTATAGGACTAGTGCCTTATCCATTGGGCAAGAAATTGACTATTGGCGAGAGATCTAATTCAAATAACTTGTATAAGAATTAATCAACTGCAATCACCCATCTCCATTCTTATGCAATATCCCTTTTATGAACTCATAAACCCTACTGATTTACTGAAGCATTTATATAATTTATTGAATTAAAAGCAACAATAAAACCATCATACAACCCATCTAGACTGCATTCAGCCAAATAAACCTTATTTAAATGACTTCAAAGTAAACAAACCCATAAACTGGAGACATAAATTGATGATCCATAGATATAGTGTAAATACCCCTTTGTATTATCCTTTTCATATGACTAATACAATAACCAATAGAAAACCAATTGAATGCCCAGAATAGATTGCCATTTCTATCATTTCAATTTGCTTATCAGAAAGTACAATGGAAGCAAACTCAAAACCTCTACATACTATTGGACTGACTGAATATGTACTCTTCTTGAAAGAAACAAAAAATTGCACAAGTCTCGGACCATCACAATGCCTTGAAAACTCATTTATATAGCATGAGTTGCAACAAGCAAAGGGCAATTGTGATTTGACAATTGTCCAAGGAAAAAAGCATAATATAAAAGACAAAAACAATCACAATAGAATGCCAGGCGTATCAAATATTCCTTTAGGTAGGCCCGTTCCAGTTTCTGTTGTGAATCATCAAATTTTGATTTGTCTCTCATTATTTTGGCTCCTCAGAATACATGGCTACCAAGCTGGCCAAAGAAGGATGATCTTGTGATACCTCCAAATCGGTTTTCTCTTGTAGGTTCTCACTACTTTCACCCTGAGCAGGCATTATTACCTTTTCCCATTTTTCTTTTTTCAGTTCTGGTGCAGAGGTGTCAATAACCTGCACCTCGCCTTCTTGTTTCTCATCATCATCTAAACTGTCCTCCTCTAACTACTTGTCCAACAGAAGATCTGTCATGCAAGTGTCAAATTGTATATCATCTGGCCAGCTGAACTGTAGGATATCATTTTGCTTTTTTAAAATATAACCAGCCTTCTTTTCAAGACCAACAAATTCTTGCTTCAAAGAATAAAAGAAAATTGGACTTTAACCAATTCCTCTATCGTGGTGGCCCACCAGGCATGCCCCTTTTCATTAATAACTTTATTTATCCTTGTGCAAAAAAGGTCATCCAATTCTTTACTCCACTCTTCCTTATTTTTCAATTTCTTCTTTCTATCCAAGGCACAAGGAAATAGATCAAATTTTTGATTCTTGTAGTTATTCAAATAAGAAACAATTTTCAGTTGCAGAGCAACTCTCCTGTTATCAAAATTTGACAGGTCATTAGCAATATCATACAATTTTTCAACATGGTCATTGGAAGACTTTATAACTGAATAACATAGAAGGGTGATTTCCTTTTCCCTTCTTCCCCATTTATTAACAATAGGCTTCAAGGTATCATCATGAGTTTTCAATTCCTCCCATATATCTATTAATTTTACCAACTGATCAAAGAATAAGGGCCACTCAATTTTGTCCACTAAATACATTAGAGCCTTTCTAAGCGTATCCTCATACTGTGTATTTAACTCTACATGTAAGGTCCATAGTTTTCTCTTCTCTTCTTCAAATTCCTCAGCTGTATAATATTCAAGCCTTTGAGGTGTGTTTGGTATCTCTACAAGGGGGGTGGATTTAAAAGGTTCCACTGGAGGGTGGGGGTATGTTATTCTTGGCCTTGTGGATTTCCCCATTGCCTTGTTTTCAAGTTCAATTCTCCTTTTTACCTCCCTATTATAGGCCTCAAGAAGTGTTTCATATTTATTCTATAACTCAGACATAACCTGTTCCTCCTTCTTAGCAGTGGCCAACACTAACTTAGAAGAATCCACATTCCAATATGCTACCTGTACATGTGAAGTGTTAGCAACCCTTCTTACAAGTATATTTCCCATCAACCCAGACTCATCTGATTGTGATGGTGTGGCTCTAGATCCCTTTCTCAATGACCAACTGACCAATGCAGCTTGATCTTCAATGAATGAAGTGCCTTGGAAGTCTCTTCTATTTGGGTCTTGCAACTCCAATCTACTTGAAACAAAATTGAAAATTAATGCATCTGCAATATCCCAATTGGGCAATAATAAAATGTTAGATGCCTTTATCATTTTCCTCCCCTCCTCAGGGCTTATATTCTGCAATTCCTTCATCATTTTTTTTAAAATTTTGTTTTGCATGGAAGTTTCATCCATTTTTGGATGCTCTATTTTCATCTTTTTACATTTCTCCTCGAAAACGTTCATTTTTGTCCTCCATGCAAACTTCTAAAAAGCCCTTGATTTCACAAAACTGTCATCAGTCAAAAATTGATGACTTGTCTGCTCTAATACATGGTCCAACTCCCTACCTCTATAATCAGCTATTGTTAGATCCAAACTTGGGAGAGGAAGTTCTGGAGGGGTACCCTCATCTAATTTTGCTTGAGTAATAAAAATATCTCCCTGTGATCCCATTTGTTCAACCTGTTCACCAGTGAGCTGCTCTTCTCCAATCCCCAAAGGGGACTAGGTGGGTGAATATTCCTCATCTTGAGGCCTTTCTTCTATCATTACCTTTTTCCTCTTAGGACTAGGCTCTTCAGGTCTCTCCTCTTGGGCTATACTGGTAGATCCTATTTTTTTTTTGCCCTTGTCTATAGGAACCCTTTTATTCTGAATTATAGTATATCCAAGCCTCTTTTGTACAATTATTTTATCAGTTCTCACATTTGGAGTGAAAGCCAACCTCCTCATGACCTCTTTGGCCTTATTAGGATATGAATCAATAAAAAAATGTTTCTTTTCATTCATGACCTCCATTATTTCAGGGAAGGTATTAATGAGCTTACTTATTTTGTCAGCCTCTTTAGTAGCATTATCCAAAGGATCATATTTATTATCAAAACAATGAATGAATTCTAAGACCTGGGAATAAACTCTCCATTTTTCCTTTTTAGTTTCCTACTCCTACAGTGAGAATTCATTCCTTATAACATCCTCTGGATAATAAGAATCGTGCTTGACCGGTCCCAACTTGATTCTATGCCCCAACATCAGATTGAAAAATCCTTCAGAATCACAAAAACGGGTATGAGAGACAACCATCATATACTGCTCCAAAATTTTATGCAAAAAGATCCATCCCCCTTTTGTAATCACAAACTGATGGGCCACTGTGCAGGTAGGGAAAATTGACCCTAATTGCCTTTTCAACAAAAAACATTTCTTCCACTCCCCCTAACTGCCATAAAACTTCAGCCATTCCCACCTTCAAAGGAACTTGGTAAGGAAAAACATGAGGGTTCCCCTTGAAACCATAGATTCTAAAAATAGTAGAAATAGGGTAGGGGAAGATATCTCCCAAATTATGTGAAACTTTCAAGTCATGGGGGTTATCCATAGGCCTGATGAGACTCATTAGTACCCTAGGGATTCTGGGATTGTCACTCAATATGAGGCATCTCAATTTAGCAGCAAAATATCTATCAAATCTGACAAAACTAGCATTACTTGCATCCCAGGTCATATCTGCACTCCACAACTAGACTGGTAGTATTTCTCCATTCTCCTCTCTGTTTAGTTCCATCTCATTACCAAAATATGTCACTCCTTTGAACAAAAACATATGCATTAATAGAGAGTAGTGACCAAAATTTTTTTCCACCTTTCCCTTCACAATCCCAACTAAACCAATGTGAATTTCTTAAGCCAAAAAGGAAGAAAAATCAAAAATAACATCTACACCAAAGGAAGCAATCTGAACCATCATGTACATGAAACCAATGGGCATAATTCTTGCTCATCTTCACCAAAAACTCGGCATAGGGTCTTGTATATCTCTATAGCCTAGGAAGTGAAAAGACTATTCTTAAAAGGCTCTCTAGAGGCTGTAGTAATTACTGGCAAAGTTCCTATTGTACCAATATATTCCCTTAGTGCACCTCCCCTAATTACATCCTTCTTTTCTTTATATTCATTCTCTAATTCTAGCAGATTGATTTGCACATGGTAGTCTGATAATGGTTCCAGGTGAAAAACCTCTCTAATTTCTTTAGGAGTAATCGAGACCAGAGGCACACCATCCTTTCTTCATACAACCCTAATGGCTTGGTCATAATTCTTAGCAATGGCTTCAAGAAAATCATAATCCATGAAAACACTTGGGACTACTAACTTTCCCAAATCAAAATTCCAGACATTAGCATGCGGGGCAAACAATTTTCTTTCTGAAAACCACTTTTTAAACAAGATAAGGCTAGTTTGAGTAGTTGTTGCATCCCTAACCCAGTTCCCCTTGTCATATAGGCCATCACCAATTTTAAGCCTAGGGTTTAAGGAAATTAACTTTTTAACTTGTGCAGGTTGTACAGTAGATTCTGGGAGTAATTCTAATAAATCATTTTGGACATTCCTATCCATATAATTAATTTTCCCAGAGAATGGTTTCTTAGGAGGCATTTTGATAGTATTGAGAGAATTTGAATGCCATAGATGTTATAATATGAGTACTTACTTGACTTGCTAAACTTGTTCTTCTTTGAACTTCTAAAATTTCTCTTGAATGACAGAAGAATAATTTCACATCTTTACTAGGCTTAACACGACACAATCAATCAGGCTCTTGTGCTTAGAAAATTTGCAATCTCTATTTGCGTGGGACTGGAATTAATGAAAATCTCTGTGTTATACTCTATTTCTCCCACACGTGAAGCTTTCACTTATCATAAATGCGTCGAACAAAAAAATAGAGTGGTGTCGCACTTTCTTTTTTAAACTTGTGCCATTGATCCTTGAAAAATCCTACGATCTAGGAATGACAACTAAGCTGACTCAGCTTTCTTCTTAACACATTGGCAGTCAAGCCAATAAAACACCTCCACCTCTACCTTTCCTTCAAGGCTGGCACTTCAAACCAGGCCCATGGATGACTAAGGACACGTGCCATCAACTCGCTAACTCATTATACATAATTCTCGAGCACCTTTCCATAGTGAGCTAGCGATGATCACTGATCTTACTTTAATCATGTGGTAGACAATTGAAACAACCTTTAAGAAGATGATGGTGGGTCCATTGCTCGTTAACTTGCTATACCTAATTTTTGCACATCTCTTTATAGCAAGTCAACGAGCGTCGTCGATCCAAACTTGATCTTGTGGACAAAAATTTTACTTCAACAGTGGTGGGCCACACTCGCTAACTCACTATACTTAACTTTCGAGCACTTCTTCATAGCGAGTCAATGCCACCCTTTGATCCCGGCTTGATCTCACGATCAGAAATCTTTGTACCTAGTACACGGGAAGTGGGTCCATAATATTGCTATCCATGATAAGAGACCTACAGATTTCTACCAAGCATTGGTCGAAAGTTCGACCAATGAATGGAAAAAAATGTGCTGACAATGCCAACATTTTTCGACCACTATATTGGTCGAAGTTTCGACCAACCTACTGGATCATCAAATTTTTGACCAAAAAGTTTTCAACCAATGCCGTCTAGTTTTCTACCATGCATTGGTCAAAATTTTGACCAATGTCCCACAGATTTCTACCAAGCATTGGTCGAAAGTTTGACCAATGAATGGTAGAAAATGGCTCAACAACCTGAACATTTTTTGACCAATGTATTGGTCAAAATTTTGACCATCTAGTAGGTTCATTGAATTTTCAACCAAAAAATTATCAACCAATTCATTGGTCAAATTTGGTCGAAAAATGGGTCAAAATTTTGACCAATAAAGGTCAAAAAATGAGCCCAAATGTACTAGTGTACTAACACAATTTGCAAGGAGTGTGTATTGGAAAAGCATAATAGATCTTCTTTTCCTAGCAAGAAGTTTACTACTACAAAAAAGTTGGAGATTGTACACACATATCTTAGTGGTCCTACAAAGACTAAAGGATTCTATGGTGAAAGGTACTTCATGATTATTCTTGATGACTTTTCTAGAATGATGTGGGTTGCATTTCTTAAAGAAAAATCTAAGGCATTTGACAAGTTCAAGATATTCAAGAATAGATTTGAGAATGAATCAGGTATGAAGATTAACTGTTTAAGATTGGATAGAGGAGAAGAATTTACTTCAAATGAGTTTAACATCTTTTGTGAAACTAATGGAATCAAAAGACAATTTTCTACTTTGAGAATCCTTGAACAAAATGGCATTATAGAGAGAAGAAACAGGTCAGTAACATAAGCAACAAGAGCTATGTTAGCTGATAATGATGTATCTAAGATATTTTGGAGAGAAACTATGAATAAAACACTCTACACTACAAACAAAGTGCAAGTCAAGAAAGACACAAACAAGACCCCTTATGAACTATGGTTTGGTCACTCACCTATAGTTAAGTATTTTAGAATTTTTGGTAGCAAATGTTATATCAAAAGAGATGACAATGTTGGTAAATTTTATGCTAGAAGTGATGAAGGTATGTTTTTGGTTTATTCATTGAAAATAAGAGTTTATAGATATTATAATATGAGAACTAAGACTATTTTTGAATGTGCAAATGTAAGAGTTGATGAGAAATTCAGGATACAAGAAAGAATAGTTGACTACAATTTTGATGATGAGAATGTTGTTGTTACTAAACCAAGGAATGATGAAGTATTCTTTCAACTAACAATAATTTGTAGAATTAAGGAGAGCTAAGGGAGGAAAAAAATTCAGAACCTAGAACTAAGCTAAGAGTTGAGATAAAAACTCCTACTTTTGGTAAGAATATGACAAAGAATCATCCATCAAAGTAGATAATCAACAATAGAGATAAAGGCGTGATGACAAGAAGAAGAATCATGAAGAACTATGCCTAATATCTAAAGTATAACCAAAGAATGTAGATGAGGCGTGCAAAGATGACTATTGGAAGCAAACTATGAAAGAATAATTGGATCAGATAGTAAAAAATGAGACATGGGAATTGGTCCCTAGACCATTAGATAAGAATGTGATAGGAACAAAATGGGTATTCAAGAACAAGATGAATGAACAAGGTGAAGTTGTAAGGAACAAAGAAAGATTGGTATGTAAAGGTTATTCATAGCATGAAGGAATAGACTATGATGAAACCTATGCTCCTCTGGAAAGAATTGAAGCAGTAAGATTATTCTTGGCCTATGCAACACATAAGAAATTCAAATTGTATCAGATGGATGTCAAGTCAACATTTCTGAATGGAGAACTTGAAGAAGAGGTATACATGGAATAACCTGAAGGTTTTCCTTTAACAGATGATAACGACATGGTATGTATATTGAATAAAGCATTGTATGCTTAAAACAAGCACCCTGAACTTGGTATGCAAGGTTGGACAAGCATTTGACAAAACTTGGATTTAGCAAAGGTATGATAGACAATAATCTATACTGGAAAGAAATAGATGATGGATTGATGATTTTGGTAATATTTGTTGATGATATCGTATTTGGAGGAGATGATAATGAAAGTGACAAGTTTGCAGAATAAATGAAGAAGGAATTTAAAATGAGTATGTTAGGGGAAATGAAATACTTCCTAGGATTACAAATTGTGAAGGATAAATGAGGTTCTATAATAATTAATTGAGCAGGTGTAATAAATGACCCAGGAAATTGTTTATGGATTTGGTATAAAGGGAGGAAATTTCCCTTTGTTATGTAAGGAAGAAAGTAGTAAGCAAGAAGAGTGAAAAGGAGAAGATAAGATATAACTGCAATGATAAGAAGAGTAGAGAAATGTTAGAGAAAAAGTCATTATCAAGGTTTTATTTTAAGATCCAAGGTTTGATATTTGGATCTAAGGTTTGTGACCTAGTTTACAAGGTCTAATAATGATTGATCTAGTTGAAATGATAGAGAAAAGAGGATAAGGCATAGTACAAACAATTATTTTGCAAGGAATAGTTGAGAGATCTGTTGGACAGTGAAGTTCAATGGTCTTTCCCTAGAAGTTGTTTGGACAATGGGTACTTTTTCCTTCTACAACTCCTTACAAGATTGGCACAACTCCTAAAAGGGTTGGAATCTCCTAATAGGGATTCAAAGTCTCCTAAGAGGGACTTGTTAGCCAAAAGTGCCCTCTCACTAGAAAATCAAATTGAAATAATAATTCATTCAACGGTCACCTAGGGTATTTTATGAGATAATATGAAATTGGTTATATTTCTTATTTTATATTATGCCTTAGGACATTTTAAGTTGCAACCACATGATTCACATCTTTGTGGGTGGTTAAGTGCTAACTAAGGTCAAAGTGGTGGAGACACAATTGCTTTGTGTTCACATCATCATAGAGTTAGTGGGCTTAACCAAGGTCAGGTTGGTGAATGCACACTTTTTTTTATCTTCACTTGATCACAAGGTTATATTAGCATGCCATGGCTTAAGTGGAAATAATGTGAAAAGGGAAAGCCCTTAGTACTTTTTAAAGATACATTTCACATCGTTAGATCTTTCAAATCTACAACTAGCACATGGTTGCAGTAGGTTAAGAGGAGGCTAAGGTTTGAGTCATGACCAAGTGATTACCTTGTGTTTGCTCAGTTGCAAGGATAGTAGGTGAACCTTAGGTTAAGGTGGCAACAATGCATATGTGGTCAAGATCCCATTCTTCATAGAGCCATGGTGATTAATGAAGAATGTTAAGAGTGAGTTGCGAAGTAGTGAATGCGTTGTGGTTTCGCAAGAAGTAACTATTATTGAAGAAAGTTGGTGGTGAAGTTGCGATCATGGGCAATCAAACAAAATATAAAGTCAAATTTTTGACAGAGTGGTAAAATGCTAAGAGATGTTTGGTCCACGTGGAAAGGCTTGATGGTTAACTCTAGTTAACCAAATGACACGACTGATTTGGCAAGTTGATGATAGTGGAAGCAGCTCCTTGATGATGAATCCAATCTTTTTGATCTCCTGAAACCACTTTTATCATTTCCTAGGTTTGATAAATGCAAAGAGATGCTCCATCGACACCTATTGATCCATCCATTCAGTCAAAAGTTAACGATCATTTTTCCTAAACTCTCAAAACCTTATTTGGTGAGGAAGTGATCTTATTATGTATGGATTTGTATTATGATAAGATCTTTCTAGTATTGCAGTGATTATTCTCTATAGATTTGATTGTAGTGTTTGAATTTTTTCTTACAATGGAAGTTATCTAAGTTATACTTGCACTATAAAAGAAAATGTTGTACTCTTTCTTAGGGGTGTATCTTCTTTATTTCTTTGGTATTACCTTGGCATGCTACTATAAATTCCCTCTTTTTCTCTTAATTATATGACATCCTGTCTTATCTCCTTCAGCTATCGATGTATTGTGAAAGCTTTCTCTACCTCTCTTTGATGTACTATGGATATCTATGATCCCCATTTTTGTATCCCTATTGGTCTATGAATGATAAGAAGTGAAGCATTTTTTTCTTGTGTCACTCATCTGGTTGTCTGATCTGTATGTGGTTAATAGATTAAAGCAAGTCTAAATCCGTATATCTTTGGACTGTCATGATAATGGTACTGTGCATGTATGGGAATAGATTGGTTTGAACACCCTATTCTGGTGTATCACCTCTTTAGAATAGATTAGGTAGTTATTTTCATGCATTCTTTCTCCCTTTTCTCTTCAAGAATAGTTTAAGAACATCCTAATAGTAGAGGAAGCTAACCTTCTCTAGAGACTCAACCTCATAGTTCAAGTCCCATAGCTTGGTGGTTGTTTTCATGTTTCACAAGGTTGTCCTTAGGTAAAAACTTTAGACAAGGGTGCAAGCTTTTGTGACAACATGACTATTATGTACTAAATGTGTTTATAGTCTCCTAACAAGGTCCATCCTCTAATAAGGAATATATATATATATATATATATATATATATATATATATATATATATATATATATATATATATGCATCATTCCCACTAGGGTTTTCCCTCTGATCAAGAGTTTCTCTAGTTAACAAATTTGGTGTAATTGTGTATGTGCATCTTGTTATGTATGTTGCTTACTTTGGTTGCATATTAAGAAGAATTAAGGTTGATAATTTTTTTAGTTGGATAACTGATTCACCCACCCCCCGCACCCCCCCAGTTATCTTGGTGGACTATTATTTCTAACAATATATACATACATACATACATATCTACACACACACACACACACACACACACACACACACACACACACACACACACACACACACACACACACACACATCTGCATATGCAATTTTATCACCTTTGAGAATTATATTTGATCATGCTAGCTAGGAACAATTGATTGTTCATTTTATTGTACCTAATCTGATGACAGTTCTATAGGAATTTTTAATCAACCCAGCTAATCAACAACTAGACCAATTTAACTAGGTTATGGCTTGTTTCTTTCTAAAAATATCTACTATCATATGTTTTCCTAAAATTTCTTGCTAAATCTGCCCATTTTTCCTAGTCTGCATTATTTTTGTGCAAGATCTTGCACTGTCACTTAGCACGGGTTGAGTGAGTTTTATTGTTTAATTATTAGGATTCTAGAATATGTATTCAGCTAGATCAATTTTTCTATTGTGGCTAATATGTAATAAGCACCTTTAAAAAGACCTCTTTGTATATATAAAGACTATAATTTATGCAATTTTTCATGTATTGCATCTGCATTTGCTTTACCATTTCTTATCAGAGTGTTTCAAGGTTGGGAATGTGCTTCATGCATGGTATTCAAGTGATGCATCTGCATATGCAATTTTATCACCTTGGAAAACTATATTTGATCCTACTAGCTAGGAACCTAATTATTCATTTTATAGTACCTAATCTAATGACAGTTCTACAAGAATTTGTAATCAACCCAGCTAATTAGCAACTAGAACAATTTAACTGGGTAATGGCTTAGGCATGTGCTATTCCCATTTATTATATGGTTGCAATGTTGGAGGCAACATTTTTTTCAAAGTGGCAATAGGTTTTTTATCTTTGGCTTTGTTCAAGTCTAGATTTTAATCAAGTAACAAAGTGTTTTTTAGGGTGGAAAGGACTCTATAATGAAGAGGAAACTTGAAATCTTGAATGTTGAAATGCTGAAATGAAAGCTATCAAGGGTCAAAAACCTATGCCAGAGTTGCAACGCAATGTGAAGTTGATTTTAGATATAAGAAAAAGAAAAAAGAAAACACAACATAAATAATTCTCCATTTGTTTTTATTATGGAGAGATGTAAATGAAAGAGGGTGGATAGCTCCGAATAAGGGTAGAGAGCTCTGAATGTTGATGTGCCCTTATCATGGGTGCATTTTTTTCTGTGATCTCTACATTTCATTGTCATGCCATTGGTGGAGATTAGTGAAGATCTATGATTTCATTGTCATGCCCTTGTGATCACTACATTTCATTGCCATGCCCTTGTGATCTCTACATTTTTTTGTCATGCCGTTATGCTCTCTGTGCCCTTGCTCTATGATTTCATGGTCATGATGTGCCTTGTGATCTTTGTTCCCTTTCCACTAAAACATTTGGGGTCAAATTGCAATGACAATCTATGGCAACAATATAATTTATGGTGTATTCGAGCCCAAATGTAGTAGTGCTCTATGATTTTCTTGAAGGGGAGAAGAGGTATCTATGTAAATATTCTTTTCCTTTCCTTTTAAACATGCATCTCTTTATATTTCCCACAACAAGTGATTAGAAAAGTTTCTCTTTATGTATATGCATGTGTATACACACACACATACATACATGCATACATACATACATACACAAACACACATATGTGTGTGTGTCTATGTATGTATGTATATGTATGTATAAGTGTGTGTGTGTGTGTGTGTGTGTGTGTGTGTGTAGAAACTTGTCTTTACACATATGTGTGTGTATACATACATTTGCATATGCAATTTTATCACCTTGGAAGCTGTATTTGATCTTTACTCAATTACCAAGAGATAATATAATGTGTAAGTACATATTTATGCATACTTAGTTTGGTATGAATAGTTTTGATTGAATGTATCGGGGAGAGTGAATTTACTTACAATGATAATGGCTCTATGTGTTAAGTCTTTAGAGGAGAGAGACTTACAGAAGATTAGATGTTGTTTATGAAGATGGGATGATTCATTTGTGATGTTGATATATCCTCCTCCATATTAAATTTATACATCATAAAATTTCTAGATAAAAATGACTATACTTGTTCTTCTAAAAGGGTATGGGGTACTTGGAATTGTCAAACTTGAACCATTGAACTGTACATTCAGATTGATGAATCAACACTTTGAATCATTGATTTCGTGTTTAGAACCTTTGGCCTTTGAAATGTGAACTTTGATTTTGATTTGTGGTCCATGGACTATTATGAATGAAAATACACCTAAATGTTCTTGGAGACATCTGAAAGCATTTGCACAAATTGATATGAACCATTCAACCTAAATTACAAAGTCTTTAAATCTTAGTACTTTGATC
Source organism: Cupressus sempervirens (assembly GCA_028749045.1). Lineage (NCBI taxonomy): Eukaryota > Viridiplantae > Streptophyta > Pinopsida > Cupressales > Cupressaceae > Cupressus > Cupressus sempervirens. Next base: position 630,777,436 of record CM053786.1, on the reverse strand, counting down.
TAAGACAAGAGCCTTTTGAACATTGAAACAACTAAACTACCTAGAACATTGAGCTTATCAAACATATGACCAATGGAACCATTTTGAAATAGGTTCAATGAGGTTCAAAATCCAAGAGGGACTAAGATATAAATATCAAACAAAGGCTACATGCTATGGTGGGGTAGGAGGAAGATGGTTGTGTGAATGGATGATATGGAAAGTTGTAAAAAATTAGGGTGTCAGTTACAAGTAATTTCATTAATTTGATAAGGGAATCAAATTTCAAAGAAGGATGATCAAAATTGGCGTGTCCATCCTTATGATAGATGCCTCTATCTTAGAATAGAAAATAACCTCAAACGACAAATGACAAGTCATAAATTATTAAATGTATGAAAAATTAGAAGAACATTCACCTATAATATTTTTGAACGAAAAAAATATAATAAAAATATAATTTGGTGGAAAAAGATATGAGCTATGTGGCTCCACATTGTGGCTATTCCACTGATCAATAGTGGAAACTCTTCATGTTAATAATGAAGATCTTGAAATTAAAAAAGATAACTATTAGAGATCTACATTTTTATTTTAGTAATAACAAATATATAGTCTAATAATAAGAAAAATAATAGTCTTAAATGTATATGATTAAAAAAAAAACAATAGTACTAGTTGTAGCTATGTAATTCTAGTATTAATGATTATGTTAAACAAAATGTTCAATAAAACACTGTATGAAGTAACATAAATGGATCATTTTCTCGATCCTATTATGACTTAATTTGAATGCATCCGATCATTACCTAGATGATATTATGCATGAGATCTTTACTCAATTACCAAGAGATAATATAATCTATAAATACAAATTTCTACATACTTAGTTTGGTATGAATAATTTCAATTGAATGCAAGGATAATTTCTTCTGTGAATTCAAGACATGAATGATTAATTTAATTTAGCACAAGTAATATGCAAGTGTGTATGTATGAATGTAAATAAGTTTACATAGTGAACTAATATACATACATACATGCACATATGCATACAATCATCATAATTAGTTATCCTTGAATCTAACCAAAGCTATTATATGATACATGTTTATAAGGAAAAAAAGAACATTTACATAGGTACCTCTTCTCCCCTTGAAGAAAATCATAGAGCAAGGGCACGAAGATCACAAGGGAACAACACAACAATGAAATGAAGTGATCACAAGGGAATGACAATGAAATCCTATATCTCCACTAATCTCCACCAACATTCAGAGCTCTCCACCCTCTTTCGCACGTAGCTCTCCACAATCAATCAAAACAAATGGGGAATGATTATTGTTGTGTTTTCTTTTCTTTTTATCTTTTTTATCCATAATCCACAATCCACAAGATCTCTTTGAATAAATACACACATACATACTTCTACATACATACATACATACAAATATATACATACATATATGCATACGTACATATAGATACATACATATAAATACATACATATGCATACATACATATGCATACATACATATACATACATACATATAGATACATACATGCATATATACATACATACATGAAAACAATAATACACTTTCTAAGAGTTTACAATTATTCAACAAAATTAATGTTTTACAAGATAATACAACTGAAGAACTGTTAGCTCAGAAGCAAGAACATGGTGTTGAAATAGTATAGAAAGTGCTTGACTTAATGAGAGGAAGATGTTAAGAAGTTTGATAATCAAAATTTAAGCTAGGAGAGAAAAAGAGAAGGAGTGACTTTAGAAAGAGAAGGAGAAGGAGCGGCTTTAGAAAGAGACTGCACAACAAAAACAATAGCTAGACAATATAGAGAATATTATGGGAGCCACTAGATAGAATCTAGGAAATTTTTGTGGTAGGTACTATGACATTGGAAACACCAGTTAAATTGGTCTAGCTGCTGATTTTTGGGTTGATTACTTCATTACTATATGATCCAATGGTAATGTTAGTTATTATTTTGACATACAAATAATAATAATATTATTCATTATTATATATATACATACATACATGAAAACAACAATGCATTTTCTAAGAGTTTACAATTGTTTAAAAAAATTAATGTTTTACAAGAAAATGCACCTAAAGAACTATTAGAGCTAAGAAGCAACAATATGGTGTTGAAATACTACAGAAAGTGCTTGACATGAGAGCTCTGCAAGTGAGGGTGTTGACCTAATTTGATGACAATTCTACATGAATTTGTAATCAACCTAGCTAATTAGTAACTAGACTCATTTAACTAGATTATGGCTAGTTTCTTCCTAAAAATATCTCCAATGATATATTTTTGTAAAATTTCTTGTGAACTCTACCCATTTTTCCTAGTCTGCATTATTTTTGTGGAGGATCTTGAGTTAAGTCACTTAGCATGGGTTGAGTGAGTTTTATTGTTTAATTATTTGGATTCTAGAATATGTATGCAACTGTATGAATTTTGTTGTTGTGCTAAGATGTAATAAGAACCTTAACAAGATCTTTAAATATACATGTTTAGAAGGAAATACAAAGAGATACCTATTTAGAAGGACAAGAAACCAATATTTACATAGCTCCCTTGAAGAAAATCACAAAGCTAGAGTACGAAAATGAAATTGTAGAGCAAGGGCATGACAAGTCAACAAAATTGCAAAGTAAGGGCACATAGATCACAAGGGCATGGCATGGAAAAAAAATCATAGAGAAAGGCACATCAATGAAATCATAGAGCAAGGGCATGGCAACAAAATGCAAAACTCATAAGGCCACTATAACCAAGTTGTAGAGAAAGGGCATGACAACGAAATGCAGAGATACACAATAATGAAATCACAGAGAAAGGGCACAATAATGAAACGTAGAGATCATAACAATGAAATGAACCAATGAAAATGCCCCACAACAACATCCAGAGCTCTCCACCCTCTTTTGTGCATAGCTCTCTACAATCAAAACAAATGGGGAATGATTTATGTTTTTATTATTTTTTTAAAACGCTTGTGGGTGTCACAATTATGATGTAGATGTTAGTATTGCAATGGCATTGGGGATAATTGCAAAAAAAACATGAAAATCACCACAAATTACACCATCGTCACAAATTGCCATCGCAATTTGACCCCAAATGTTGTAGTGATAGGAGAGTGGAAAAGGTGAGTAAGACCAAGAAAAATATTAATGCCATATTCATAATTATAGATCACTTTCTTAAGAGCATCAAAAGAAGCAATATTATTACTATTGTGATTCTCTTGAAGAAGCCAATCGTGCATATTTTTAATCTTAGTAGAAATCTTATGAACTTGTTCAGGAAGAACCTTGAAAGCTTCATTTTCATTGTGAGATGAGTGAGAAGAGTCATTCTTCATTAGGATAACAAGAAATCATAGGATCACTAAGGTTTCTAAATAAAGGAGAAGAGGATCCTAGATCAAAGGGAGCCATGAGTCTACAACTTCCCAAAATCCAAAGATTCTAAATAGAATGCAAATGAGAATCTCACAAAAATCAAAAGTAGAAATTTGGACAACTGGATTCACCAATAATGTATAGGAGAAAATGTGAATCAAGGAAATTAAACCTAAGCTCATCACATAACATAACACCTCAAAGGGGAGTCTAAGGAAATAAATCCTTTCAATCCCAACTCTAAAGTAATTCGATTTAGGAATATTAGTGTCAACCAATGATGAAGGGGTACTAATGCAAACAAAGATCTAATAGGATAGAACTAGAGAAAGAATGTAAGATCCTTATATCCCTTAATGTATTAAGAACTATGAAATGAAATTAGAACACTAGATTTAGAAGCAAATGCACTAAAATAACGAAAGTAACTAGAGAACTCACCTTAGTAATGAAGAAGTTTGGATCTAGTTTTTTGATGTCTATAAAACTCCTACCAACGAATAATTTGAGCCCCAAACCTAAAGATGTAAGATATATAAAACCTATAAATTTTTTGGTTGTTTGGAAGAGTTGAATTTTCTTAGCAGGGATGACTTTAGGTAGTAGGGAATAAATATGATCTTGATCAATGGTCTCTAAATGTGATTTTTTTTTTGAATCTCTAAAGATTGATGAAAAGGGTATCCAAATCCACAACCTATTCTTCCTTTTGAGATCTGAAAAATGTAAAATAAAATGGTTTTTCCTTGCTCAAACCCTAGTTTAGGAATTAACCTTAAACATTAGAATACTAAAATGATGAAATATAAAGTAAACTCACAAATTCACCTTACAATAGTAGGATCTCTCAAATTGAATACTGCAATGTACTCACTTTATGAATTGAATCGGATCATGAGGAAAGAATATGAATGGATGTAACAAATGATCTTGAATGTGTCAAGGGAGATCTTGAATGTTAGATAAATTCCTTCAATTGCTTGTATGATTGAATCCTTGATATTCAATATATGAATTGCTTGAATGCTTGAGAACTTGAATACAAGTTTGTATGTGTGATGGATGAAAAATGAGGCAAATGGATGGGCTTATAAGGTCTTAGAACTAACTTTCTCCTTAAAATTAACACCTAAGATCAATCTAGACATGAGACCCAAGAAGTGGACCCAAAATAGGTCTTGATTAGGGATGAACTACATCCTAAATTGTCCTAGTAAGGATGCACTACATCCCTAATTGAGAATAGATGCAATACACCCCTACTAACCAAGGCCCAAAATCCTCAAGAATCCTTCCCATCTCGAAATAGGTCCCAAATGTTGGAAATTAGATGCAATTTTTGAGAAAAGTTTGTTACATTGAAGAAAATATATTTTTAGTGATTTGATGAAGGCAAGTGAGGACATAAGTGGTTAGATCCTACCTTGAGCTTTACACCATAAAATATGAGCATTAAAGAGGGTCTATTAGGCCCCACCCTACTTTTGCTTAGGATAAATGAGAAGAATCGAGAAGAAAGTGGAAGAGATGCAAATAAATGATGATCCCACATTAAATAGGTGTTAAAACATCATTAAATTGAATTAATTTTAATTTAATATGGTACATTTCCAAAACAAAAGGTATGCTTCTTATTGATAGATATATTTTTCATGTTTAATTTCTACAATATTTTTTACTATGGTAAAAATAGATTTTAAAGAGACATAGAATCCTTTAACAAAAAAATTTATTAGTAAATTACTTTAACCAATACATTAAAAATAATAGACCATGTAGAAAAAAAAAACTAGAAACCTATAAAAAATAGAAACAAACAACAAAGAGACAACTAGAAATAAAGAAAAACACAACAAAGACCCAAGAAAAAGTTGGAAGATGTAAATGGGTAAGTGCACCAAGTTGCTAGTAAAAAAAGTGACCACATGCAAAAAAAACTCAAAATTTTGCATAACCCATGCAAATTATTTGAATTTCAAAACATTTTTTCCTTGGCAAAATGAAGCCTCAAACAAGGAATAAAAAAACAAAAAAACATCCTCATAACTTGTGCGGATTATGAAGAAGAAGAATTTTTCTTAGAAGTCATGCCAAATCTTATTAGCTCATAACCTACACACACACACACACACACACACACACACACACACACACACACACACACACACACACACACACACACACACACACACACACACACACACACACACACACACACACACACACACACACACACACAGAGAGAGAGAGAGAGAGAGAGAGAGAGAGAGAGAGAGAGAGAGAGAGAGAGAGAGAGAGAGAAGATTCATGGGTAAAAATACATAGTTGTGTCACCTTTTTGGGGCCACCCTTAAACATCACATACTAAGGGAAGAATTAAGCCTGTGAAAAAAAAGTTAACTTTGACTATTTAACACTTTTGGTCTAGGAATTAAGCTTAGTGTGTGATGTTTAAGTCATTCCCCTTTTAGGATGACTTATCGGAATGACATCAAATGCCTCACTAGCTTACCTAGAAAATATCCTTTTTTACAATCCCTCACTCACTATACAATAGTATCACTAACAATGCTATCTTATTGATAATCTTTTCTATGTCCAAATAGCTTTTGTTTTCAACTCAATTCATTACATATAAAGAGTTATATAATAAGATCTTGCATAGTTATTATAATCCAATATCATACATCACCAAACACAAATTTATGGATTTGTGTTGGATAGTGCATAACATGAGATTATGAATTCTCGTGACCTTTATTAGGTATTTCTAATTAGTAAAATTATTATACACAAAAATTAAATATGCTTCATGAGAATCCAAATATCCCTCTTTGTACATCATTGCCATCTTCAACATCGAGTATATATGATAAAAATTGATAAATCAACTGCCCAAGCTTATTAAAGAAAACTTCTCACAACTGCCTCTGAATATGTACTCATGTTTGGTATAGATAAAAAAAAAATTAAGCTTTTCCCTTTTTCCTTATCGAATGAAATGTCTAATCTATGTTTTTGAAAATGAGAAAACTATAATACTTGTGTTCTACAATCATCTTTTTTTAAGATGGAAATTTAATATCTTTGCAAACCATATTATATGTGTTACCTCCTCTTTGCAAATAAGAAAACATAAAATCTATATTAACACCCATGATTAGTATTAACAAAGACTTGACAAAACTAATACCATATTACTAAATTTTTAGTTTGTCAAGTTAGATTACAAAATGGAGACCTAAAGATATAGTAACCATGTAGTTCATAAATCTTGAGTTTAAGACAACAAAGTTCACAAAGATTACAAACCATAGACCTTGGGTTTAGACATAACTCAATAGGATTGATAAAAGCTTTGAAAAAACTATAGAACACATGACTAAGCTTTGACAATAATATGCAAAACTTGAGTATGAACTACACAAATGATATGAATATGTAAAACACAATGACCCTTGACTAGGGTTAAATGATAATCAATATAACTTATTTACATTAAGAAACATACATCATCCTTATATGAAAAAATGAGTAAAAATATACACTTAACAAATAATTGAAGTAACAATAAATTACAAAGAATGATGTTGTTATCTCAAGAAGACAACCCTAACTTGTGTCTACAATATTTGAACACAACCATGAATTTGATTATAACAAAACTAAAAAATGTGAGACCTATCTTCTACTAGTTATATGTTGAACTAGAAGGGTTCTATATTAAATGGTACTTAAGCCATAACACTTGGTGGTTTCGTAATTGAGGTTGCAAGCACAATGAGTTTTATCTTAGGGGAAATCTATATGGTTAATCATATTTGCATTGAAGAAAAATTGATATAGATGACTTTCTAGAAAGTCCTAACACATCATCCCTCATGAACATGACACGATGCAACGAATTTCGTATAGACTATTAACAATTATAAAGAATCTATTCATGTAAACCACTACTTATAAAACATAAGTTAATAAAATTAACTTGAAGATTTTATAATAAATCTTGATTAAACACTCTAATTTAATCTACTAAAAGATTGTTCTCACCATAATTGTCCTATATAATAATAAGTCAACTTTGAGTATTTAATACTTTTAGTCTACAAATCAAACCTTAGTGTGTGATGTTTATATGGCCATGTCTAAACTTTGTATTAAAAAGGTTATATGCCAATGCAGTACAGGCAGGCAGCAACAATGAGAGAGAGAGTGGGAACATGGTTGGCGTATGTAGATGCCTCTGTAAATATTCCAAAATCTCTTCTCATACGCCACACAACCCATATTTTAGTATCATAATTGCATAGAAACAAATGCCGTGTAACACTGACCTTCCAACAATTTAGGATTGCGTGCATTTGCCGGCGTGGGGAAGACCACGATTGAAGCCGATAAATGAGCTTTTCCAGGCTGAAGATCTTCCCACGAAAGCCTCCCTCTGAATCCTTGCACGCCTTCGATTCCTCTGCTTGCTTGTGGAAAACAAATGCCCGTCTATAAATACAATCAAACGTTCTTTCTTTTCTATATACTTCAAATTGGGCTGTTTTTCTATTGGGTGGTAAAGAGAAATGGTGAGCAAATATGCAGTGTTAGTGGGGTGCAATTATCCCAACACTAAAAACGAGCTCCGAGGTTGTGTTAACGATGTGACCCACATGCGTAGAACGCTCATCAGACGATTTGGGTTCCCTGAGGATAATATCAGCTTTATGATCGATACTGATTCGGCCTCTATTCAACCCACTGGGAAAAACATAGTTGAAGCTCTTAATTCCATGGTTATGAAGGCCAAGGATGGAGATGTTCTCTTCTTTCATTACAGCGGTCATGGTACCTTCATTCCGGCCAAGAAGCCACATCGGCGTCGTGGTCACACCTACGACGAGTGCATTGTGCCATGCGACTTCAATCTTCTCACTGGTACTTCCTTTCTTTCCACATTCCACCTATTCTTATTATTTTACATTTGTGCCCCATTTGTAGTATCTTGCCAAATCATATTTGTGGTTCTTTGGTGTAGGGTAGCATTAATTAATAGAATAGTCTCTTATTCATATATATTTTGGTTATATATGAATAAGAGACTACGAATTCGCATGGCACAATTCATGTCCATATATCCAAATTAATGCTATTCTATTCTATGGATCTATTTTATATCCAAATTAATGCTATTCTATTCTATGGATCATAAATAGAAAGCTAAGTATCAAATTCACCTTAGATTATGATACCCTCTTTATCACACAATTATATAGAAATTAGGTCTTCAAATCTGCAATACATTTTCTGCACAAGAGGGTGTTATCAGAATTGTGGGGAAGTAGATTTAGAGGTCACAAATTTTGTTAAAAATATATTTTCCTATTTCAACTTACAGAGAGATCTCAAATATGATTTGGTAAGATACTACAAAAGTCAAAAGACAATCTTTAGATCTTTGAAAATACAGTGATTTATTTTCAATTTTGTTGTTGTTTTCTATTACAAAACATATAGATCATGAATGCCTTCAATATAGTAATAAAATCTTGTCTTGTCAATGAATATTTGGCCTAAAATGATTTCAAATGAGTCTATCAAATATCAAGCCGTGTCTTACTTGATCAATAAGTTTTTGATTTATGATCATTCTAATCAAACTCATAGAAAAATAAGTTTGTTTGTGTATGAAATTCTTCAATCTTGTCATATCTTATGAATGGATCTTTGGTCCATGGTGCTTTTAAATTGGCCCATCATATATGAAGTGTCATTGAGTGCATGGTCTAGATTTCCCATAAGTGTCTTTCATCTTGTAATACACTCATGTTTTATCTAGTTAATAGGGTTTTCCTTCATTTTTGTACCAAATAAATCTATAAAGGTCAAATCTTGTTGAGTGCAAGACTCCTATTTTCCATGAATGCTTTTCATCTTGTAATAAAATCACGTCTTGTCTTTTCAATGAGTCTTTGTTCCATTGTTGGGTTAGATGAGTCCACTCGGAATTTGAAGTCTTTCAAAGATCAAGACTTTGACATTCTGTGAATGTTTTCTTTCATGTAATAAAATCTTGTCTTATCATGTCAATAGGTCCAAGCTTTATGGTTGGTGGTTCTAAATGAGTCCATAAAAAATCAAGCCTTGTTTAATTCAATATTTCATTCATATATAGGTGTCTTCAATCTTGTAATGAAATTTTTTCTTATCTTGTTAATGGGTCTTTAGTCCATGTGTTGGGTGGTTATGAACACTTATAAAAAATCACGTCTTCTTCAATTCCATGTTTTAGTTGACTATGAGCATCTTTTATCTTCTAATAAACTTCCTTCTTATGTCATTAATGGATCTTTGGTCTACATTGATTCTAAATGAATCCATCAAGGATCATATCTTGCGGAGCACAAGGTTTTTGTAGTGCATTCAATCTTGTATCAAAATCATGTTTTATCTTGTCAATGGGTCTTTGGCTTATGATAGTTCTAAGAGAGCTCATAAGTGATCAAGTCTCATTGAATGCAACATTTTGACCATCTACAAATTTATTCAGTATTATAATAAAATCTGCTCTTATCTTCTCAATAGAGCTTTGGCCATGATTAAGTAAGTGTGTATTAAGAATTAAAAATTGTTGAATGAGAAATGTCTTCAATCTTGTAAAAAAATCTAATCTTATTAAGAAATTTCTCATATACAATGATTCTAGACGAACCCATCAAAGATCAACGATTCTAGATGAACCCATCAAAGATCAAATCTTGTTGACATTTTACTGAAAAATATGTTTCACACAATTCTTAAGGGCCCATGAATGTTATTCGTCTATCCATTTGCGTAACAACAGTGATGGATGTTTGACACAGATGATGACTTTCGAGGAATCGTGAACAAAGTGGCGAAGGGAGCATCCTTCACGATGATGTGCGATTCGTGCAACAGCGGAGGGCTGATTGACAAAGAAAAAGAGCAAATCGGGCCACACGTCTTTCCCATCTCCAAAAAGCGCCATCGACCAGAAGCACAAAAGTTCATAGCGGTGGAATCCATAATGGAAGTCTTGAAAGAGAAGACTGGGAATCAGAAATTTGAGATTGAAGACATCAGAGTTGCTCTTTTCCATCTCTTCGGCAGCGATGCGAACTCCAACGTTCTAAGCCACGCAAAGCACTTGCTAGAGAATAATAATGGGGATGAATCTTTCCCATTGCTTACCAACAAAGCTAAGAAAGATGCAACATTGTTACTTTTACATGGGAAAAGTGGAAATCTAGTTCTACACGATAAGAAAGAAGCAGTTGATGGAGACATGGGTATTTTGTTAAGTGGGTGCCAATCTGATGAAACGTCTGCAGATGCAAATCCAAATGGGCAAGCTTACGGTGCATTCAGCAATGCTGTTGAGAGGGTATTGGCCGGGCATAGAAAAGCAATCAGCAATAAAGAATTGGTTTTAAGAACAAGGAAACTTTTGGGAGAAGCAGGATATACTCAGCATCCGTGTTTGTATTGCAGTGATGGGAATGCGGATGAGAGCTTTCTGCGCCAATAGTTTTCGTTATCCATTCTTTGGGTACACGTTACCATTCTCATGTATTGGTTGATAACTCATCTCGTAAGAAACGAACGCTCAACTAATTTAATTTGTTGAGGGTTTGAAACAATGTATATACTATACATGTACAATCCTTATTATTTATGCCATGTTTGATTATTGATTTTTATGCTTAGAAAGAATTGTTTAAATGGATCACTGCTATCTTGATGATGATGCAGATCTTCATAAAACATCTAAATACTAATTATTTTTGAATAACTATAGTTTTCATTCCCCCTTTCTATTAGATATTTTCTTGGAAAAGTGTTCTCAAATCTAAAGTTGTTAAATAATGTTATATCTTTATACAAATATTAATTTTAAATTGTACTTTTCTTATTGGTTGAAGCTGCTTTGTGGGGAGTCTCTTCTTTTAGTTATTACGAATTTTTCAAAAATTATTATGAGTACAATTTTAATGTAAAAAGTGAACAATGCATCCTTCATGCATAACATAAAAATTTTCATTTTACCCACATGTCCATTTCTGATTCTATTCCATATAATAGTTGCAATGGAAGTGAATTTATTCTAAAATATTTATTTGCATGTATTGATGTGGTACTATAATGAAGAATATGGTGCATAAATTGGTGTACATTTTCTAAAAATTGGAGAAGGCACTTTTAATTATTTTTATTATATGGTCTTCTCCATATGAGAGCTCACTCTGCTTTTGTAAGAAATTTGAGATCTCTCTGTAAGTTGAAATAGGAAAATATATTTTTAACAAAATTTGTGACCTCTAAATCTACTTCCCCACAATTTTGATACCACCCTCTTGTGCAGAAAATGTATTGCAGATTTGAAGACCTAATTTCTATGTAATTGTGTGATGAGGAGGGTATCATAATCTAAGGTGAATTTGATACTTAGCTTTCTATTTATGATCCATTTTTCCCCCTTTGGTTCGTATGTTTTCCATAAGTTGTTAGGATTAATGGTGCCTAGTTCTAGGTTTTTTTGGTTTTTTCTCAAAAGGGTTTTCTTTGCTTTTCAAGAGCTTATGTTTGTGTTTGTATACTTGTGAAATTGTTGTTTCATGATTTTAGCTGGTTTATATATTGTACACATCCCTTTTTCTTCACACATTACTAGGAGATTTTTGGAAGACATTAGCTAGCATTTATATCAAAGGTTTGTTCCAAAAATTCAAGCATTCAAATATTTAGGTTTTTTTTTTTTCATTAGGAATTATACCTTTCTCACATTCGAATATGGGGGATTCATACTTCTTCAAAGTTGTTTGATTTTTTAAAATTTTAGTAACATGAATATTATTGAGGGTTTTTCTACATAGATTTCATTACATACCAATCATGTCAGACCTCAAAAAAGCCTCAATCAAGTATAAATGGAAGTGTATTTGAACTGCTTATTGGAATAACATTCAAAACCCTATAAAGATTGAACTAGTGTGAAACTTTACCTCTGTTCAAGTATGGTTTGCAATGTTGCACAAGAAGTTCAATGGTATTTCCATTTTCTAGCAAAAGCAAGTCAACATGAACTTAGGTTGTCAGTCTCAAACTTGAAAACACACAATGACAAGTCTCTTGCAAATGTTTTATAAAAGAAAAAACAATGATCACTACTATCCATACTAGAGAACATTGTCAATTGTATTTTCTACTAGCCCCTTGATGTCTAATATTTTAATCTACAAATAAAACTAATATTCTAGTTAGATATCTCTTTGCCACTTCAATGTGGTTTCATTTTAGAATACCTCAACCCCATGTTCCCCATATAAAGTTGTTGTGAAGGAGACGTACATGTGCTCAAGAATGACCTTATTTGACATATTTTTCTCCAAACGAGCCTTAGAAGTCTACGCATCTTCACAAAGTGTTTTAGGTGCATGCTTTTTTGTAGTAGGAGATGTGCATTGATTTATCAGGATGACCACCTCCTCTGTTATTCTAGGGAGGTTGCATGTCTATCTATTTCTCAAATGAGTCCCCTTCTCTAAATTGTGTATAGTGACATGTAGTTTGTTGAGAAACTTGGGTTCTATATACCATTTAAGCTTTAAAACTACCCCTTGTCTGACTTTCTACCTACTATTTGCATATCTTAGCATATTTATTAGGTAGATTTAATATGATTGTTTAGTTGGAATTGTTAAAGTTCAAACCATAAAACCTTTATTTTAGCTTATCTTTTTTTTTTCCCCCACTTTTCTCCTTTAGATTATTATCATCATTATTATTATTTCTAACTATAAAGAAATTAAACAATCTTCTATAAAATATAGTCAAAGAAATATTAGAGTGGACTAGAAATAGTGATTAATAGAATACGATAAATTTAATTAATGTATTCCAATTACAACCATACTACAAAATTAAAATCATGTTGTTGAAAGAATGTGAAAAAATGAGCTAGGACACTCAAGAAAAGGCTATAAGAGATGCCCATCTATGCACTCAAATCTAAAACTTTAAAAATGAAAATATGGAATCCATTGAAATGTAGTCTTTTCCTAATACTAACAAGCATTGCATTTTATGGCTGAAGAAATGTTCAAGGAATTCACTTTTAAATAAAAAAATCTATGTTCTTGTTAGCAAGACTATTCTATAAATGGTGCATAGAGGAGATAGATTAAATCAAGACTATCCTTTAGTTTCTGTTTTCGAGGAGATTTCTGGGTTTTGTTTCTTTCATCATTTTATTCTAAGATCTGCAGATGGATTTTCAAAAATATTCTAGATCTATGAGTTTGGGAGCTATAATACATCTTCCTTTATGAATTTCAAGGCGAGTCTTTCATATTTTATTTCCTCTCATATTATTACCCTAGATTTACATCTTAATTGCGCTAATTGTGTTTACATAAAATGTAGATTCATATTATTTAAGCAACTAGTTCGATTTCACATTCACACTATCCTATTAAGAGCCTAAGTGAGTATATTTTTGTGTATTTCATTCCTCATTATAACTTGAATTTACTATTAAAATCCATCTTACTATGGGTCCTAGGTAATCTAATTTGGACCATAAGTAGAATCATATTTGGAAGTTCATCTCTTTCCCTCACATATACATATTTGAATGGCTAAGTGCCCCATAAAGTGGAGGTATACATCCTCTTCAATTAATTCTATTTTATCATTGAAGAGTGTCTAGGATGTTGATTCTTGGGTCTCTTTCCAATGGTCAATGGGCTTCATGGTTGTGGATTTGAATATCTAACCCTTTGATGAGAGATATGTGCATACTACTAGGATTTTCTACTATAATCAAGATTTTATGAGTTGGTCCCTATTTCTTTCTTAGAAGGTAGATATTTCTCCTTTCTCTTCTTGTATTGGAGTTTGGAAGGCTTTAATGTGGTTGTTTTTAGGCTTCATTTATTTTGACAGAGATATATGTTAACTATTCAATTTTGAAGGTGTTTTATTTTGAGTTCTCTTGTCATAAGCTTCTTCGGTTACTCATTGATTTTCTTTTTCATGTATGTTACATGGTAGATGATGTGTGTTTTTTATATATTTTTATCTTTCTAGTGTTGATACTTTTCAAAGCCCCAAATTTATTTTGGTTGGCTCAATGATTTTTGATTGGGTTCCTAAGTGCTTCTTCCTTTGGTGGATTCATATGGCTCTTCATTGGGATCCCTCTAGTCTATATTCTATTGAGGTGAAGAAAAACCTTATTTAGGTGGGCCTTGAAATGGTTTTCATATTATGGGATTGGTTTATTTTGTCCATGTATTGTTCATTATCCTACTCTTTATTAAGATTATGTCATCCCATATTGAGGTGTGGGTTTACTGGTGGGAAGAGGTGAGTGGTGTTTGGATACGTTATTCATTGTGCATTTCTTACTCTAATACTAGATGACTTCTTTCTTGTGTTGTCTCATTGAAATCCTTATTCCCTACTACTATTATTTTGGTGGGATACCATCCTATAGAGGGGGATAGGAGTTGTATTGGTATGAAAGTAATTTTGCTTGGAATGTCCAGTAAAAATTAGAATTGGGTAATAGTGCGATGAATCATTTTCAGAAGGTTAAAGGATCCATGGTAAAACCCCTTCACTTATTTTACTGTCTATTTGAGAGGAGTTTTATTTGCATGATTTTGGGTGTTGAGTTGCTCATTGTTGGTTTATTGTCCATTCAAAAACCCTTGTATGAACAATAGGTATGGTTGTGAAGTTTTTGGGTCCTTATGAAAATTCTTGAAGTTGGGGGTCCTTGTGAAAACCCATTTTTAAATTTTTGTTTGGGTAGTTTCATGGGATTTTGTGTCACTTTCACTATGTTGGTTGTTTTTAAGCTTTCATCTATATAAGGGTTTTAGGTCCTTTCAATCTCTATCATTCAAATAAAAATAATTTACATTTTTGATAAGAATATAAAAGCATAGATATACATACATACACACAATCACACACTCACACTCACACACACATGCGTGCACGCACGCACACACGTGCACACACACACGCATGCATGCGCGCACACACACACACACACACACACACACACACACACACACACACACACACACACACACACACACACACACACACACACACACACACACACATGAAAATGTTAGAATATTTGGAAAGGTAGGATGTTTTCTTGATTTGATACCTCTATTTCTCATGGATATGTCACCTTCTTTGACTAATTTGTAATTCCTCTCAATTTCAATTGAATCTTAGATCTCTGACCTTTGATATACTCTATACTTAGCTTTGTCATCTGGTCTCCTTTTATGTATACTTCTCTCAAGAAAAAAAGCATCAACAACATTTAAAGTGTTCCATATATGTCCTTTTATAGTTTCCTTTGCCTCATCACAATCTTGCCTAATTAGGATTTGGGAACTTTCCAAAATTGATCAAAATCAATGATCCAAAGTAATCCATCATTGTATTCCTTCCCGTCCTCAATTTTGTTGGCATTTTCTACCTTGTATTCATAAATTAATCAATTCAAATTCTTCAAGATATCTTTTTTTAATATTTACCTCAAATTGTGTAAACTTTTTTTCAACTGAATAGATCATGTCTCATTACATTTTGTGCCAATTCAAACTTTTACATAGCCTCTATTTGACTTGATAAATTCTATATTCTTTGTGCTAATTTTCAGTAATAACATTGCTAGGTTATATATGTCTAGATTGGTAATTTCTCTATTTGGTGATCTTCAACTAGCTCAATGATGTATTTTCCTTGGGGTATGTAGAGTAGCTCAGTGAGTACTAAGCTTAGATATCACTATAAGACTCATTCATCACCACCTTCATTGTTTAGGAAGTGTATAGCCTCAGTTATTATGTTCACCTTCATTTGGCTTTTTGACACTAATTGGCAATATGATTACATATAGGAGTAACAATATCCCCCTTTGACATTGGTGGAAAAAATATTATGTATAGAAATAAGCACAACTCCCCCTATGCATTTACTTGCTTAGTATGACCTATTTTTAAAATTTTTTTTCAAAACTATTTTTTGTTTGTATTATATCAACTCCATATAACTCAATAAAATAAACCTAATAACAGAAACATATAGAGAAAAAAATATAATTTCCCCCTTTATGAGACTGATGCCAAAATAGCTTGAAATATTAAAAAAATTACTTTGGATGCAATCCAAAGTGATCAATAAAATCCTTGTGATTCTTTGACATAATCTCTAGTGTACTATCCTAGTTGAACTTGACCAGCTCAATAATTTACTTCTCTATGCTCAGTTTGGCTACAAGATTTGTCATATGATCAACAATTGATAAACTTGGGGTAACTATGAGATCCTTGGTAACTTTGGCATGATCTTGCATCACCTCAAGATGAGGTACTAGAAATGCTTGTATTTGTTGATCTCTACTCTCAAATTAATTTCTTCTTGTAACAATTTATGCTCAAAGCCTATGGGAAATCTCACTTAGTTATGGTGCAGAGATGATGTATTTGTTGGAAAAATGTTCAGCGCTCACCTCTAGATTTTTGACAAGGGCTTAACCCCTCCTATGTATTATAAGTTGAGTGGTTGTATCAAGCATTGATAGATTGGTATTTTAGTGCAATGACAACCCCACTCTAACAAGTGGTATCAAAGCTTGGTCATAGGTTTCAAATACTTAGACCCTTGAGTAATGCTAAGGGGGAGATTGTTGGAGAAATGTTTAGTACTCCCCTTAGGATTTGTGACAAGGGTTTAATCACCTCCTAAGTATTATAATTTGAGTATTTCTATCAAACATTGATAGATTGTTTGTTTGTTGCAACACCAAACCCACCCTAATAGTATTTGGATTAGTTTTCAATTCATCTGCACTTGCCTTCATATCATTACTAACTTTTTTGTAGTTTTTTTTAACTTCACTTGTTAGTAGGGAAATATCACACTATATTTCAAACAATAGTAAAATATTCTTCAAAATATTCCAATTCAGTACCATAAGTGGACAAAGTGACTTCCTATATGGAAATCTCACTAGCAATTTTCTCCAACACTTGTCGCCCAAATTTCTTCTCTACTTGCTCCATAAGCTTTGATTGGGTATCAATTTCTGGTTCATTGAGTTTGTCCACAATTTGTATGAGCTAATCCAAAATTGGTATCTTTTCATTCAATGCAATTTTAGGCACAACATCCAACAGGGTATGTGTAGGATCATGGTGTGCCAAAATGTGGTGATCTAAAAAATATGTAGTTCTGACATGCCTCAAAGCATTTTAAAATATATTCCACACATCCTGATACCAAACCAAAAAAAGAATACCTTTATAAGTCCTATTATATCTTTACATACCAACCCTACATGGTCAAATTTAAAATTGTCCCAAAAATGTGTTTTTGGCCTATGCTTGTGTGTTTTTTTACTTCAAACATGTATTTGATGACTTTTTTTCACCCAAATTTCATGAAATGAAAAGGGTTTCTTAAGAATTCTCTTTGCTTTTCATAAATGTAATGTCTATCAAATTATCATTTTAGGAAGTAATTATTACTTATTTTCTAATTGAGTTATGTATAAAGTGTTGATTGACACATTAATTGAAAAACAACTACAACTTTCAAGTGGTAGAACATTTTGAAATCCAAAAGGTGCATCACATTCTATGCTTCTTCTACTATAAGGAAAAAAATGAAAATTAAATTTTATAGAGTTTTGAATTAGTTAAGGTGGTTAGACATGAGAGATGTTTAATTTTGAAAATACTATAGTAGAAAATTCATAATTAATTATTTATTTAGAATAAAAATACCCCCAAATATGAATCACGTTTGGTAATGATTCCACTTCTTATATCTATGATCTTATTAAAAAATATTATCATTTTATTTTGATTAAGGTGGTTAGACATACGTCTACTTCATATTTTTCTCCTAATTTTTTTTGTACTATTGCACTAAAATTCAAATTTTTGACTAATCAATTTTTTTTTTTTTTTAAAGATAAGGCTTAGTATTTTAGCAACCAAATTCAATTTCCTAGAGATTCTTTTGTCTCAACTTTTTGATAGAAAGTTCATAACAATTTGAAAATTTCATGTCAATCTGACATAACCTTGATTTGCTAATTTTTTATTACCAATTAATGGCAAAGTTTGGTTGACCATGATCCTACACATACCCAATAATATGTCTTTGACATAATGGAGAACTTGTTTTTTCTTGTGCTCCTTTTCAACATCACTTTCTCAAAATTTTTTTTTTTTTACAAAAAACTTGGTATATACAGTCATCTTTTCTTCATCCAAAGTGTTAGGATATCATGATGGTATAAAAAACACTTTATCTAATGTAAATGGGTTAGAGTTGAATTCGTGTACTTCCTTTTCTTCTTCTTTGATTTATTCCCTCATTTTTTAGTATGACTGGTGCTCATTGATACCTATAATGGAACTAGAGTTATGCAATCCTAGTTTTTTTGTTTGTGTTCCTCACTTAATTTTGTTTCCTTTTCCTTTTTCTTATCTATCTGTTCACCTTTTACAATACTAGAAGTAGTAAAAATTTGTAGTCATGGCACTTGAGGCATTTCCTCAAATTGTCTTGGTGTAATAATATTGTGTTTCTCCTCTTTCATATGTTCTTCTAACTAACATGTAGAGAGTAGATAAAACAAAATTGGATTTAATACAACATTTTGTGTATAGATAGATAGTGATGAATCTTATGGATTATTTGCAATTATACAAAACTGATTATCTTTTCTCATCAACATAATTGTGGTAAATAGATTTGACCAAACCTTATTCGTATTGCCTCCTTAAAAATAGTAGGGGCCCTTTAATCAATAGTAAGTGGTGCCTGCCTTACCCAATAATTCCCTTACTTAGAGCTTTGTGATGTAGTATTGTCTCACCTGTAGCAGAATCATCTACTTTGTACTCCGTGTAGTCTCTTCCATCTTGAGATTGTTCAATATCAACATTTGTGTTTACTTGTTTGTGTTTTTAGTGTCAGTTATTTCTCCCCCTGGTCTCTCTTGATTACTACTCAATATATACATCTCTTTGTTCTTCACTAGTGATCACCGGAATAGTATCTACAAGTGTTTGTAATAATCCAATAGATATATCTTTCTTATTTTGTGAACTCTCCTATGTCTTAGCTGTAGGATATGGTTTGATTTGTTCAATTATTGGTGCATATCCTAGCAAAATGAGAAAATGTAAGCTTGGTGGATACATGAACTTCATCCTTCTACTCAGTTCCAACCATAACATCATCATCTTTCTTCAAATTTTTAGTTGGTTCTTCATTAGGTGTATCATCAATAGTTATAGCTCTTCCAACTATATGTTCCACCATTTGATGAACAAAATCTGTCATCTCTATTGGAATTTACAAGTGGGAAGTATACTTTTGAGAGGGGGGGTGAATTAGAAGTACTTAAACTTTAACCTTTAAAACTTTTAACTTTAAAACATTGCATGCATAGACATATAGAAATAACATGTAAAGAAAATGTAAACACATAAACACATGACACCAGATATGATTACCCAAAAATCCTCCACTGAGAAGGTAAAATTGGGGTTGAGATGACACCCACAATTCTTCACTACCACAGTAATAAAGTTCACCTATCAAGGTTACATGTTTTGACCATTCTCATGATTTTCCTTGTGAAAGGCCTTCCCTATTAAAGGCTTACAAAGGATTTTTAAATCCTACCCTATTAAGGGATTTTAACACCCTATTAGAAGTGTGCCTAGCTAAAGGACTTTAGAATACTCACTTGGAATGTCACCTTATTAACATATTTATACAATGGATATTAAACCAACCTAAGTCCATAGGATTTCATTCTGCTGATGTAGTTGTTAGAAATTATAGTAGAATGTTTAATTTGATATACTTACAATATGATATTACTGATTTTAGATCCCTATTTAGTTCATCTCGATCCTCTCTGATCTAATATGAAATTGTTGTAATCTTGATCCTTTGTTCTACTAACTAATTTTGTGATTCTGACCTTCTTCTAAGTCACCTTCAACTTGATCAATTCACCCCTTTTCACTTCCTTGAAATATTTTCTAGCATTACTTCCTCACATGCATTCTCTCTTACACACTATGAAATATGGGGCTTCGTCTCTCTCTAAAAAGACTTTTGTGGCTTAGGGTTAGGTATGAATCCACAATTGAGATTCATCCAATTTTCTTGCTCAATTCCTTCCATTTTTTTGATTGGTTACATGTAGATCACATAGGGAAGACAAATAGATTCGATCTTATCTTCAAAGCTTTGAGATTTATCTATATGTCGACTCAAAAAAAGGTTTAAATAGTTGTTTGTGCCATCACAAATAGCTAAATCAATTTTGTTACTTAGCACTTCATAATAATGATGCTCGATTCATACTAAAATTCTATCTAGCTCGACACTTGAACTTGCTCGACATCTATTGTTCACTCAACACATGAAACTTGCTTGGCTCTTTCTATTTGCTCGAAAGTTACTATTTACTTGACATCTATATTATACTCAGCATATGATACTTAGCTCAGCATGAACTTAGAAAATTTCTTAAGTGTGTTGACACTCAATTGTCAAAATCAATTTGAGATCAACAATCTCTGCCTTTGACATGAGTGTCAAAAACACTTAATTATGCACAATGAGTTCATCTCCCTTAAGTATAATACAATTATAGTTTGGCATATACACAAAACTTCAAAATTTTTTGTCTCCCCCTAAGTTGATGTGCCTTTTTCCATAACCAAAATTTTACTCCTTTTACTCCTTTGAGTGGATTTTCCTTATGCTGATACTCTTTGTCTGATATGGTCTGATATACCCTATTTTTGCTTTTCTGCTTTGTACTCCCCCTTTGTTTTCTCCACTCTATTTTTTTTGGCTCCCCCTTTCACATATCTCCCCTTGTAGATTAAGTCTCCTTCTGGCCTTTTTATTTATCTCCCCCGTCTTGCAATTTCTCCCCCTTTTGTCACTTATGTCAAAGGGTCTATATGCTGATGGAGTATTTTGCAAAGAAGGTCTTATTTACTTCCATTACAATTCTTAGAGTAGCATCCTAGTTTTGTAAGGCAAATTCTAGGGATTTGATTTGTATTGCTATCTCTACTGCAAGGTGAATCAAGCCATCTAATGTTGAAAGACTAGGATCTTTCTTCAATACATTTTTTGTATAGGCTAGTTCCTTTTGTAGAATCTCCATGTGAGGGGTTAGGGTGACTTGTATTTAAACTAATTTGGCTCTAGTATTAGCCTCTTCTACTATCAATACAACTAGTTCCTTTTGGGTGAGAAGTGTTGTATGAAAGTGCTTCTCACTTTGAGCTGGATCTTTTGGCAATTGCATGCTTGATACTTTTAGATTTCTTTCCAAGCTCATTATTCTTTGGTTGGTTTCTTGTGTGAAGATTGAAGGATCACACAATTTTGTGTACAGTGAGAATATATTCTCTAGTACTATCTTCACCTTCTCAATTTTCTTTGCTATCTCTACCTATGATAGTGCTATTTCACTAGATATCTTCTCATTCACCTTTCCTTGAAACTTCTTGTCAAACCATTCCATGAGTTTTAAATTAGTCTCTCAGTCTTCATTGGTCGCCTGTTAAACAATTTTTGATAGTTGTTCCAATATTGGCTTGGTTTCATTAGGTGCCTACAAGTTGAATGCATCTAGAAAGATGTCTTTTATCTCAATTAGTGCTTGCATTTTCTTATACTCTTTTTTGAGTATCTCTTGGTTTTTCTTTCTTTCCAATTCCTTTTGCATTAGATTTATTTGATCAAGTGTAATAGTGTCCTAGTCATATTTTAAATGATTATCTCTTCATCTAATGTAGGGTCTCCATAGTGAAGTACCCTTGCAACTTTTGTAGAGCTCAAGCCTAATGCTGAGATTTGGAGTGGCATAACATTAGTCCTCCACTTCTGAGGCATTCTTGTAGGAGTCCCAGTAGTTGGTAGATTTACCAAAGTTTGAATTGCTTCTTGATCCTTTTCCTTTGGAATCTCCTTCTCCTCCTCTAATTTGTCTTTATCAATAAAAATTATTTGTGGTGGTGCACCTTGTACTTGTGCAGTAGGAATAGAAGTATCCATCTATCTTTTTTGTTCCTTTATAGACTCTTTTTCCTCTATAGTCTGAGTCTTGTGCTCAATCATCATCACTTTGATTGTGGAGTCAAACTTTGTGGATGTGTCTATTGATGTTTGCATTATAGGTTGTCTACTAGTAGCTATAGGGATAATAGAAGGTGGTTCTTGTGGATTCACCTTATCCTTTGTTAAGTTAGCTATAGCTTTCTGCAACTAATCTACACTGACCAATATAGGATTATTGCATAATTGAGCTTGTAATGTTGATTGGTCAAGGATCTTATTAAGATCCTCTATAGTCAATGGATTGATGTTCTGACCAGAGTTGTTAGGAACATCCTTTGTTGTTATTGTGTTTGCAAGTGTAGAGGTGTAATGTGGAAGGCTCAAAGGTGGCAATTGTGTGTCTAACACATTCTATTCTGTTTGCTTCTCCTCAACTGTTGTCACTTTATCTTTTTTCTATTATGTCTCCTCCACTATGTTATCTACTTTTTCTTTCTCTTCTTCTCCTTCTTTTTCATTCTCTTCCTCTTCCTCATTGTTCCTTCCCTCAAAGGGATCTTCCTCTCCTTCCTTAACAGTGGTTAGTCCATAAATCAACTTCTACATTTGAGTGGACTTCTTTACAACATCTTCAATCTTATTTTGAGGAATGGTGAATGCATTGTATTTAGGTGCAAATTTTCTCCCATACTTCTTGATAGCCTTAGTTGTTCAATTTTTTTGTAAGATCTGGCATTACTTAAGCCAATGTAGACTCTCCTATTTCCTTCTGCATGTTAAGGAAACAATGCTATTTATTTTTAAAAATAGAATATAAATCTTTAGGTATTGAATTATCAAGTTCAAGTGGGATGTTCTTGAACTTAGTTATCATGGTATAGATGGATTCCTCAACTATGTTTTGTTCTTCCCTACTTAACTTATTGAAATCAATGTTCTTCAAGCCAGTTAAGTTTGCATTATCTTTAATATTATCACAAATATTTCCTAAATCTGATTTGGTGTCATGACTTACCACTCTAAATTGGCTTGTGTCTTCTAACTTGGTCCTCTCTTCATTAGATTCTATTTATGCAACATATTTCCATCTTATCTTCTTCTGCATTGGACCTGTTTGCTCGGTAGCCTTCTTCTTCTATTTTTTTTTTCTCTTTTTCTTTTTGAGTGGTGGCCCTTGTAGTTGCTCTTGTGGCTGGGATAATAGGCTTGGCAGGGCTTGGCTTTGTAATCTTTTTGCCCTTGGGCTGAGCTGTAGGCTATTTCTGAGCTTTTCTCTTCTCAGGCTCTAGTTTAGCTAGTGCTTCCTCAACTTATTCTTCCTTGGCACCTTCTTCTTCTTCAACATCTTCTCCCATGCTTTGTGTCAAGGTAAGTGGCTCCTGGCCCTATTATTCTTCTTCATCTTCATCTTCATCATCTTCTTCACCTTCAACTCCCTCTCCAAATTTGGCTTTAAGCTTCTTAACCAATTTATCCTTTTTCTTTAGAGTTGAGGCAATTTTCAAATCCATTTCCACCTTAGACTTCACAACATCATAAGTACCAAAAGGTTTTGTTGCTTTGTTGATTTCCTCTAATAGAAATACTGTGATGGCTGCTAATGCATCATCAATGTTAATTTCATACCCCAATGGCCTTAGCCATCTCACTCTGGGTATTGCAGCTTGCATAAATGTGTAGTCAATATCTACTATGAAGAAAATGTCATTGTAATACCTTTCAACTAGGGAAACTAGGATTCTCAACCTTTGTTTCATGTTTTTTTTGAAATCCTCAAAATAGCTAGTCATTATAGACTAAAATTTGTCTCCCAATTGCTCAATGTACTCATTAATTTGTACTACCATAGACCTATTGGTCTTCCAAACTACCTTACCAAAAGAAGGAAACTCATTCTGTACATAGAAGAATATACATATCAAAATGGAACCAAATTTGTATTGAGCACCTTTTGATCTCCTTATTTCTCTTAAATTCTCATTGATTTTCTATAGCTGTAGCTCTACTAGATCATAAGTATGATCTTTCTTAACAATTTTGTAGCCTACATCTACTACAATGCATGGCACATTGTTCAGTTGACTTGATTGATAGAATTTGTGGGATATGACCCTTGCTATAAATTCTAGAAGTGGATCTTTGATGGTATCAATGGTCATGCCCCTTTGTTCCACTTAGCCCTTGTATTCTTTTCAATAGCTTCTTTTGAGTCGTTTCTTAGAGTCTTGGGCTATTCTAGGGTTGGAAACTCTGTAATCTTGTGCACAATCTATTTTGACAACTTGATAGGTCCTCCTTCTAACCATAAACATCCATCATGGATTCTGCTCAAAACGATTCTTATCCATTCAATCTTAAAGACGGTGGGGAAATCTAGGGCACAAGTTAAGTCCTTTCTCTCAATAATTTGAAATTCTTCCTCCAATACTCCATTCTAACACATTTTTTCATATGCCTATCAGATTTCCATATCTCCTATTGCTCCTACCTTGCAATTATAACATTTCCTTATGTCCTGGGCCATTACGACCTTGGGTGGAATGATTGACAATGCCTCATTATTCTTGTACACAACTTCAAGTATTGGCCTAAAATCTAGTTGCTTGACCTCATTACTAACCAATTGAACTTGAAAAGGTTACTTATCCTTGGGATTTCTAGAACAAGAGGCCATTTTGCAAAACTAGGGTTTCAAAAGATATTAAACTTCGTAACTGTATAACTTAGCTCATGAGGAATACCTTTAAATCGATGAAACAGTGCTTGGTCTTTGCTGTAATCTATGCAAAAGCTTCAGTTTTTGCTTCCCATTCACTTCTATGGTTTTCTTTTTCCTGCTCTATGTTTGTAATGACAAATAATGACTAAAAATTTGCCTTATATCCTTTGAAAACATCACATTTAATGCATGGTGCATGTAACTATAAACTCAACTTCTATACAATTTCTATTTCACTCGACACCCATCGATTTTTTTATTACTTGGCATCCACTAGAGTTACCTTTGCTCAGCCTCAATAGGAATTACCTTTACTCAGTAGATACTACTAACTCAACTTCAACTAACTTTGGTTGACAACTCAGCACACACTAGAATTTACTTGGAAATTGAAGTGAACTTTTCACACTTTGGCAATAAGATGAAAAATTTAAAATTTGACCTTGGCTTTTTCTTGATAACTTGCATCTTTATTTATACTAATTTTTCCTTTTTAGCACTTATCCTATCTTGGAATTGATGTATGATGAAACATTTAAATATCAGTCCCACATACCACTTTTTTCTTAGTTTGATGAAGTGTGACCATTAAACCCTTCAGGTGAAGTGATCCCTTCATTTGATGTGCTACATCCATCTTTCATCTTCCATGTCTTATTCATCTCTCCTATAATGTGCTCAATATCTACCTTGCCTTT
Source organism: Cupressus sempervirens (assembly GCA_028749045.1). NCBI lineage: Eukaryota > Viridiplantae > Streptophyta > Pinopsida > Cupressales > Cupressaceae > Cupressus > Cupressus sempervirens. The sequence continues at coordinate 630,751,445 of CM053786.1, read as the reverse complement.
TCCCTTGTTTGACTCTAAGTTAGGTGCCTTTGTCCTTGTTGGGTAGTGCTTTCTGATATGACCAGTCTTCAAACAACTAAAGCATGTATTTTGGCTCAACCATCTGCTATAGCTTCCACTAAAATGTGTTCTTATGTAATTCTCTACAATGTATCCATACTCTTGACAAGAGCAACAACTATGTCTTGTATATTGTAGTCCCAATCATAGGAATTTTCATGATTTCTTCCCTTGTTTGATGATCATGTGGACTTGGATCTGTACTCAAAGGCTTTATGTCTAAACTTCTGACAATTGTAGTAGTGTCCTTCAAATCTTGGTGCATGCATGGTCCTTGTTCTACATTCATGTGCCTGATAACCTTGTTTGTTGCACTTGTAACAATGGATCATGTTCCTTGTCTTGGCATTCTGACTATCATTCTTGCTCTTGAAAACATTAGCTATATGTCCTTTCTTTCCATAGTAATGACAATTAGGTTTAGAGTTCTTAACTTTGTCATTCCTTTGTTTAGCAGTCTTAGATGACTTGCCTTCTTAGTGCTTGTATAGCCCAATCCTGATGTGCCTTTGTTGGATCTAGGGGATTTCAGTGATTGTTAAAAGTACTTGATAGCTTCATTTGGCCTATTGAAACTTTCAAAAAACTCTTTCTCTCTTTTTAGGTCATTTTGTAGTTGCTCATTCTATGACTTCAATGTAGTTATCTCAATGTCCTTGACATTCAACTCATGATGGGCATTCATCATTTGGCTTAGGGTATCCAACTACATGTTTGAGATTCTAGACAACTTTGCTAATTTTCTCCCAATATGTTTGACAAGATTCTTTTGTCTTCTTCAATCATGGCCTTGTCTTCTATAGCTTTCTTCTTTTGCTTAGTCACCTCACATAGTAGTATTGCTTGTGATTCTTGCTCCAACTTGAGATTTTTTATCTCCTCAGCTTGTGCTCTTTTCTTGTCTATGAGATTTGCAATTGCTGCATCAAATTCACAAGAGTTACCATCTGCAAATAACTTTGTGGTATCAATCTCCTTGTATTGGGTCTCATTTTCAGCTATGGCAATCTATTTCCTTCTCTTTAGTGAGCTTCTCAAGGAATCTCTTGTTGCAGTAAGAGATGTATCTCAATCTCTTGATTTTCAATGGTCTTTCCCAACTTGTAAACCTCCATCTCAAGATCTTTTCTCCAAGCTATAAGGCTTCTCCTAATGAGAACTAGGCTCTAATACCAATTATTTGAATTTACAAGTGGGAAGTATACTTCTGGGAGGGGGGAGGGGGGGTCTGGGGGCTGGGTGAATCAAAGTACTTAACTTTAACCTTTAAAACTTTTAACTTTAAAACATTGCATGCATAGACATATATAAATAATATGTAAAGAAAATGCAAACACATAAATGCATGACACCAAATATGATTACCCAGAAGCCCTCTGTTGAGAAGATAAAACTGAGGTGGGGATGACACCCACAATTCTTCACTACTGCAGTAATAAAGTTCACCTATTAAGGTTACATATTTTGACCATTCTCATGGTTTTCCCTATGAAAGACCTACCCTATTAAAGGCTTACAAAGGATTGTTAAATCCTACCCTATTAAAGGATTTTAACACCCTATTAGAAGTGTTCCTAGCTAATGGACTGTAGAACACTCACTTGGAATGTCACCCTATTAAAGGATTTATACAATGACTGTTAAACCAACCTAAGTCCATAGGATTTCATCTTGCTAATGTAGTTACAAAGTACAATAGATGTTTAATATGATACACTTACAATCTGATATTGGTGATTTTAGATCCCTATTTAGTTGATCTCGATCCTCTCTGATCTGATATGAAATTGTTGTAATCTTGATCCTTTGTTTTGGTAATTGATTTTGCAATTCTAACCTTCTTCTAAGTCACCTTCAACTTGATCAATCCACCCCTTTTCACTTCCTTGAAATCTTTTTTGGCATTACTTCCTCCCATACATTCTCTCTCACACAGTATGAAATATGGGACTTCATCTCTCTTTAAAAAGAATTTTGTGGCTTAGGGTTAGGTATGAATCTACAATTGAGATTCATCCAATTTTTCTGCTGAATTCCTTCCATTTTTTTGATGGGTTTCATGTAGATCACATAGGGAAGACAAATAGATTCAATTTTATCTTCAAAGCTTCAAGATTTATCTATATGTCAACTCAAAAAGTAGTTTACATAGTTGTTTGTGCCATCAAAAACAACTAGATCAATTGTGTGTTACTCGACACTTGATAATACTGATGCTCAACACATACTAAAATTCTGTCTGGCTTGACACTTGAACTTTCTCGGCATCTATTGTTTACTTGGCACATGAAACTTGCTCGGCTCTATCTATCTGCTCGACACTTACTATTTACTCAGCATCTTTATTATACTCGACATATGTTACTTAGCTCGGCATGAACTTAGAAAATTTCTTAAGTGTGTTGACACTCAATTGTCAAAACCAATTTGAGATCAACAATCTCTTGTGGGGATATACTAATACACTCCTCCTCTTTGTTCTTGAGTGCAATTTTTTACTCAATCTCAATGTTATCAAGTTGAATTACTTCTTGTAGATATTTGATATTATACACTTGCTTCTAAATCATTTCTGTTTCCTCACCAACTAGTTGTAAATTTCTTGTCAAAAGATAAATAAATATTTGTTTTTAAAAAAACATATCTTTATAATGCTCCAATGCTTCACTTATGTCTTCAAGAGAAAAATTTGTTGTAAGAGCAGCTAGTGATCATTCAACCATTTTCTTTTCAGTCTTTAGAGAACATTCCCATCAACTGCCAATTCTTTGATATAGATCACCAAGAATTAGATTTCCAGTTTCCATAGGCATGTACTTGATTCTAGTCATCATAACTATTACAACATCTTTAACCTTTTTCTTGTCCTCTTCACTCATTGAATCATACATGTAATATTTAAATGTAGAAAATATTGTATTTCTTTTGATATTCTTGGTTATTTCCTCAATGGTCTCATGTCTTTTTCATACAAAAAATCTAAAAGGACTTCCTTCACTTGACTTTTCTTTCTTATCACCTTTCATAATTAATATTCTTCTCCTTTTCATTGGCTTCTTAACTAATTTTCTTGATGAATTAGTTTCCTCCTTTCTCTTTTGATAAGTATTTACTTTTGGTTGAGAGGGCTTGGTAATTCTCACTGTACCCTTTTTCAATGGTGTTGTCATTTCCTTTGTAGCTTGGGTTCTTGCTCTTGTATTATTTGGTCTTATTGCAGTGGTCAAAAGTCTTTCCTTACCTTTCTTTGTTTGTGGTTCAACAACAAGAATAGCTTTACCTTTATCCTCTTCTTCAACAACATCTTCAACTTACCTTTGTATCATCAAAGATTGGTTGTCTTCACTTGCACCGAGTTTAGTTTCCAAGTTCTCAATCATTTTCTTAGTTTTCTTAAATACCTTGGGAGAAACAAAGTTCATCTTTATCTTTTATTTTTATTTTTCATATTTCCTAAATGGTTGTGGATTTTTATAAATTGACTTGATCAATAGAGCTTCAATAGCCTCAATGTCTTGATCTATATTGATCAAGCATAATCCGTAGGTGCAACCCTAGGATTCACTACTTTTGCCAGTGTGTTGTCAGTATCAACCATAAAGAAAATATCATCAAGATATTTTTTGAACTAGCTATGGGGTAGTTCTAAACCTTTGATGCATCCTTTCCTTGAAATTTTCAAACTACTCGGTCATTACACTATCAAATTTGTCTACTAATCTTTGAGTAAACTCATCGATTTGGTATATAAAATGAGTATCTATTCTCTAATTTACATGTCCAACAAAGAGAAAATAATTTTGCAAACATAGTTACACCAACCTAGGGAATGGGGGGGGTGTTAGAATAGGGGGACACGTTTTTAGGATGGGGGGACAGAGGGCCCTTAATTTAGGAATGGTGGGGGGACAACATGGGGATGGTGGCAGGGGACATGAGGGGAGGTATATATACACACCTAAATATGGTACCTAAAATGTTAGTTATGAAAAGATGTATTGTAATACAGGATATAAAGATGTAAAAGAGTAAATAATTGAATATTGCATTGAATTTGGACACTGAACATTGAACATAAATAGTCAACACTAGGATGCCCCTATCTTTGGTGGAGGTGGAAAAATCTTGTGGCAGCATAGGGGATGGGGGGAATGGAATCCCCAAGTATCTGGTGTGTCAAAGTCTCTAGGATGTGGGGCAAAAAGGGAGTCAATGTGTCCACATGTTACTATGTTTGCAAATAAGCATACTAGTAATGAGGATAATTTGTAAGTATTAGATCTTGCAACTTTGATTGTCTTCATGTTATCTGCAAGTTTCTTCAACTATAGCTTGGCAATGTCACATTTATGACCCTTTTTACAATCTAGTATCCTATGTCAACTTCCATGCAAGGGATGTTGTTGGGTCTACTTGATTGAAAGATTTTGTATGCTACAACATAGACTCCAAATTTCAATTCTAGGTCTTCAATTGGTACAATTTTTCAACCTAGATTGTTCCATTGTGCTTTTATATTTTTCTCAATTAAATCCTTAGAGGCCGTATAGAAGGTTTTCACCTTATTAGTTATGGGATATCTAGTAACCATATAAATTACATCTTGTGTAATCTTAATTGGTTCATCCAAATAAATTTTAATATCACGAGCTTGGCTTGAGATGATGAAAATCCAGTGGACTTTGAACTCCTTTCCAAAATGAAAGGCATGTGTAATACCCTTAGTCTCTAGGTGTTTGAGTTCATCTTTCAATTCCCATCCACACAGTTTCTCATACACTTCTCAAATCTTGAAACTGTAAGTTTCTACAATATTACAGTGATAGAATGAAAAAAATATCATTCACCAACAAAACCCCAGGTGGAATGGAAGATAGTTCACCCACCTTATCTATTTGTGTAGCGACTTTTGGATATAATTTGTACTTTGGTTCCTTTCATGCTTCATTATGAATCAATTTCATTGAGTTTTCCTTCACATTTCTCTCTAGAAATGTATAACTCAAAGCAATTGATGTTGGTTAGGGTTTTAGTGAATAGGACACTTCACACTTCACCCTATTCCCAAAAAATTCTTATTCACACTTTGAATCCTAAGAAAATAGGTACACATGAACATATGAATTTGTTGGCTCTCACAAATCGCTCAAATTTTCTCTTCTTTCTTCGTGACATTTAGGATATGCAATGATGAAGTGCAATATGGGGTTATGTAAAAGGTTGACTATGCAAAGAAATATTGGGCTTGAAATGTTGATGGACTAGCAAAAGGTTTGTTATTTGGAAATACTTTTTGGACTTTAGAGGCTTTTGATGTTTGGACAATGTTTTGGGATATGAAAATGAAAATGTTTGGGATTATGAAAAATGCAATTTGTTTTTAGATTTTTTGGGATAAGAATAAATTATATGAAAACCTTAGTTTATGCAACTATGGTTTGTGCAAAGTAGGATTATAAAAAATGAGGATTATGCAAAATAAAAATTAAGCCAACTAATGTTATACAAAGTGATGTTATACAAAAGGGAGTATATGCTAGGTGTAGACTAAGGATATCAAACATGAAAATTAAAGATATGCAAAGGTTTGAACTTTGAAGATGATCTTTGCAAAATATGCATCTAAGAGTTTATCCTTACAAGGATGAATATTGGATCTTGACCAAGAAAGAAAAAGGACAAAATCAAAATGAAAAAGTTGATAAAAGGACAAATGAAAAATTGACCAAGTTCAAGATCTTTTATTCATCCATACAAGGAAATAGTTTAAGAATCATATTTTGTTTTGATTCTCTACCAAATTCAAAATTTCCTAGGTTTGAAATGAGGGTTGTGATAAGATCAAAATGAGGAAAATGCAAGGACCTAGATGAAAAGGAATATTTTGATGGGATAAAAATGAGTATTATGAGGATCAAAATGTGGATTAGATATTAAAATAATGTAAGCTATGCTAAGTGCAAAATGAAGACAATGTAGGGATCGAAATTAGGACTATACAATATGCAAAAAGGATCATAAGTGCAAAATGAAAATTGTGCAAGGACTATAATAAGGATATGACAATGAAAAATGTAATCTATGGATATGAAAAATAAAAACTAAAAGACATGGCATGATATCCTAAGGCAACAAGTTTATGTTTCCATGTTTTTGTAATGTTTGAAAAGTTTAACAAATGTATGTTAGAAATGTTTTCAAAGTTTGAATGTGTTTGTGAGAGTTTCATGAATTTTGTAAACTATCTTGATTATTTTTTGAACACTCATGAAAGACACAATATTAGACATAATGGATGTTGTTAAAATGAAAAGACATGCCACAACCTAGACTAAAAGGACTATATCCATTGAATTCTCACTCGAACTAAAGTTCAACTACAGTTATCCAAAGTGGAAAACCTTGGATCTTGGTAGCATAGGCTCCCCCTTATAGTGTAATCACTTGTTGGACATACTAAGATCTTCTTTCCAAGGGGCATCACTCCCTAAAGATCCATTGTCTGTACTAACAACCACTAGAGAACAAGATGTCTTCACACATATAGGTGACTACTTTAGGTAGTGAATAGAAGTTTTTTCACTACTACAAAAAATATGTTTAGTCTGGGACATTTTGTTTAGTAGGTGGATGATGAACCCTAGTAGGAGGTCTCCAAGCCCTGCTCAAACCAAGGTTTTGAGCATCGTTAAGGATAATGAAGGAGAACCATCAACCAACCATACCACTGATGGGAAATTACTCACAATAAAACCTTTATATAGAGGTTATTTTGGTGACCTAGATTTGGCTGGTTATTGCTCAAAATTCATCCCTTGGGGTAGCCAATGTCGAATACCTTGGTCCAAGGAAGGCTTCTCTAAAAGAATCACATGGATTTATCTTACACCCAAGATCCATAAAGGTGAGGGGAGAGGATACAACTGTATAGCTCTTTGGATTCTAACACTACTAAAATTCTAAATAGAATAGAAAATTAATTTTAGTTCACCAAAGACAACATTTTCTAATCTATTTAAAAACTCACACAAGTTTTGACAGCACACAAGGCCTTTGTCAAACATCTTGAACCATACTCATTAGTATTTTTTAGTATCAATTCTTCATCCCACGATTGTCACAAGCTATAAAGAGATCATTGGTAACACAAAAATGTTACTCTAAAAGAACTACACATATTTCTCTTCACCCAAGTTCCACAAAGGTGAGGGGAGATGATATGTTTATATAGCCCTTTGGGATTACAAATGACCAGACACACAAGAGACTTTTAAAAAGTTTTTTTTAAGCACCAAACCAAGTGTTTTTGAAATACTAAAATGAAGACATGAACTATTTTAACAAGCACATAAGCACATGGTTCTTCATCCTATTAGAAAGTGAATGTGATATAATACACAATTTATTGTTCTTTTTCTTCCTAATTATTATTGAATAATGCTTGTTGTTCATTAACCCATTAAAAGAGAGGGAATTTGAGAGCATATGAAGATTTTTAATTCTTTTCCTCCCTAATTAGATCTATGTGAAAATATGGGTTCTTTGATCCTCCTATTTAGACTATTTGATTTTTAAAAAAAAATTTACTCATTAAGAAAGGAAAATTTGTAAACACGTGACAAATTGTTGTTCTTTTACCTTTCTACTTAAGATAGATAAGATGATGTGATGTTCATTGACCTCCTAATTAGATATATGTGACTTTTTAATTCATTTTATATCCTCAAAAGTAAGAAAATGTGTAACAACAAAGTTAGACTCCAAGAGCGCTCCAAGCTTCTTCCTTTCATGTACACATACATAAGAAGAGAAAACACAATAGTATAATATATTCATGTCAGTTTCACCCAATGTTGGAGAGGAAAAAATAAAAAAATATGCATGCTAGGGGAACCATTAACTATAAAAGCATACAATATAAATTGCTAACCTAACATTGAAGCTATGAAAGAAAGTGCATAAAATATGAAATAAACCAAATAAACACTCCCTAAAGATGCTCTAGTAATTTTAGTTTTTCCTTAAATTTGATATGTTTCTCCCATGTGACAATATGAACCTAATTCATGACAACAAAATGATAGAAAAAGTACTTGAAAAATGTGGTTAATCAAAATGAAAGAAATAATCAGAATTTTCATAAAATGTTCAATGGAAAATTATAAATTATGTGCACAAAACACAATTGTCATAGACTAAATAAATCTAAAAATTTGAAAGAGGATTTTTATTGTAAAGTATGACAAAAGGATGCACAATTAAAAATTAAAGAGTTAATTTTTTTTTTTTTTGTCATAAACTATGACAAATACGACAAAAAGAAAAAGAGGAAAATTGTCATAAACTATATCAATTTGTGACAAAGGATAAAAAGGAAATTGTTATAAGCTATAACAATTTATAACAAAAGAAAAATGGAAAGTGGTGGCTAGCAAAGAGGAAGTGGAAGCACAATTGGTGGGAAAATGTAAGAATTAAAATTTAAAATTCAAAAACTCATAATTCCTCCACAAAGAGAAATTAGAATTAGGAAATTAAAATAATCTCCAAATTCATGAAAAATGGAATAATCAGCTAATAAATATTAATTAATTAGAAATAATTAATAAAAGAGAATGAATTATAAGATGAGATGAAATAAATGATTAAAGACATAGGAATAAAGAATGGACTATTTATCCCAATAGGGAAAATTAATAAAAAAGGTTGGTTAGATGATCAAATAAATACAAGGAATAACATGATTAAAAAATCATAATAAAAATACAGATCGAATATGATGCCAAATCGGTTGACACAAAATGATGGCATGTCAAGAACACATGACATGGATTTAGTGGCATATGACATTAAATAGGCACTACAAATGTCATAGGTTTGAATAAAATTGATTGATAGGGTTGACCAAAATAACATCAATAGATAGAGTCCATGCTATTAGATCAATTGGAAAAGCACATGTTCAGACACTAAAGGACTCAACAATGTCAATGATCAAGTTGATGACAAAGGATGATAGGATAGGATGACAAGGCACTAAGGGACTTGGCAAGGCCAAGGAATGAATAATGAAATGATGATATATTAGGGTGAATTTGATGACATTCAAGTTAGTGAATTGAAGAAAATGGGACATGTTAATGTGTAAATGTGATGAAAGAGTAGACACGAACCATATTTGAGAGCCTATAGAAAGATATGAGTAGTAACAATATAAAGGGAGATATTGCATCTTTTGTTTCTATTTCTTCTATGAATGCATTTTTCTTGTAAATGAGTATTACTCTATATTTGGGTTTTGATTCTAAAGGTACTTACTTTAATTCTTGTAGTTAACATATGCTAGATGTTTAAAATAATGTTTTGGAGGATTTTCATTGGCAGAGAATGATTTAGAATGATATTTTTTTTGTCACAAATATAATCTCTACTTGTTTCCTAAGTCATTAAAATAAATGCCTTACTTGGGACCGTATAAAAAAGTGGGGGTTACAATGACCTTTAAGTGTGTCCTTCATGGACTTAATCATGAAGATACTTCTCATTTTTTTCAATATCTATTTTCTAAGAGTCTTTATAGATTTTTTGAATAAAAAGAATCTTGAGAGATGCTCTTAGCATTTGACTTCTTTGGTTAATCAAAATTTTGATTTATCTCACAACTTCAATTCTATCTCCTTTGGACAAAACCCTTAAGAATAAAGTATGATGGTTTATATTCTTACTAAATGGGCTTTACATGGTCCTAGAGGATGGAATGTTTCTTTTGGAACTCTTTTTTTTTTTTTTCCCTGATCAATTTTACATCTTTAAAATGATATGGATGAGTTCTTTTGTCTTTTGCTCTTTATATTTTTGAGGGTTCTTTGTTCAGCGTGTTTTCCAAATCATTTGTTTATATATGATTTTGAACAATTATGTCTATTTTTATGATATTCTTGTCCACACAATCATAAAAACAAACAAATTGAAAAACATATAAAAGACAAATATTTAAGAATATTAATTGATCTCAATTATTGTGATAGAGAAACTTAATTGTTGTTACAACTACATAATTTGACATGAATTTAAAGATAAATAAAGAAAAGCTTTCTTACCTAAATCTTTAAATTCATCTTTTTTGTAAACCATTAGAAAATTCTAAAAATTTCTAAAATAAAATAATTTTGAACATCAAATACTAAGATTCATTGTATCTATGGTGTCATCAATAATGGCATCATATGATAGTTAAGTTGATAATGAAGTCTCCCTTCTTGACTTCATCAGTTCATAATTCAAGGTCAAGAAAAAAATAACGACAAAGTATGAAGTGGGGTGGAAGAAATAGACATGAGCCTAAACTTGTGGTTGACGAAGTGAAGAACACCTGGGTGGACGGACGACACAAGAAACTAATCTATCACTCCAAATGGTCGGCTATATGTTCAAATACGGATTGCGGCTCTAAGAGCTTTTTCTCACTTGACACTAAGTACATGTTTCCCTCAATGAAAAATCTATCATATCTACCCTAGGCTAATTTCAGACATGTGAGGCATGTGATATTACATAAAACTCGTGGTGATGTCATTTTGAACTTGGTTCTTGTCTACCAAACCTCCACGCCCTTGCATGATGTTTGGTTATTTCACTCTAGTGTCAACAAACATATCCATCAAGTAATAAATAGGTGTTTGTTACTCTAGCTGCTCAACCCTCTAGTTATCTAATAAAGATAGCATGTGGATCAGTCAATTGACCTTCCAATTTATAGCTTTATAGTTGTTTCCACCCCCAAAGACTTTCTTATCTTATTTTTATTCGTTCCTTTGGAAATTTATATGGGATTTAATTTTGATGTTAGAAAATGATATCTTTTTAATTGGGTCAAAAATGTTTTCGGTCATGTTCACTCTCCGATCCTTTTTAACAATCCTCTTTTCCACCTTTTGAGTAATTTTATGGAGAGGTTTCATAGTATAATGTTGTCAAATTTAAAGAATCTTATCAAATAGGTGCACTTCTTTCTTTTTCTAGAATGATGCAAGTCGTTAGACTATAAAGAGAGACAATATATCATTTATTTCTATTTCTTCTATAAATGTCATTTTATTGCTAAATTGTAACAGTGTAGCTCTAGGTTTTAATTCTAAAGGAATTTACTTTATTTCTAGTAGTTATTAGATGCTAGATCTTTAATATAATGATTTGGAAGATTCTTTTGGTGGAAAATGATTAAGAATGACATTTTTTTGTCCCAATTACAATCTTTACTTGTTTCCTTTATTACAATAAATGTCTTACTTGGGACTATCAAAAAGTGGGGTTTACAATGACCTTCTAAATATGTCCTTAATTAGAAAGATACTTGTCATTTTTTCTTCTTCAAAAGATCTCATTTTTTCTTCTTCAAAAGATACTTTTTAATCTTTTATTTTGAATAAAAAAAATCTTGAGAGATTCTCTTAGCATTTGGCTTGTTTGGATATATTCTGCTGGGTGGACGTCGCCTGTTTTTAACATCAAACAGATAGATAGATAGATAAAATTTTAACGTCCACGAGGCCAAAAATAGCCTATGGGACAGCAAGACAACTCAAGCAGACTTAAGTAGCGCTGTTCGCTTCTTGTGTAGACTAATGATGAGCCCCCCCAATTGCTCAATGTACTCTTCGTTGAACAGGTTATGCCAAGAAGTGTCACATATAGTATCCGCAAACTTATCCCTGCTATCCTTGTAGGCCTCACATTCTAGAATAAAGTGCTGTTCAGTTTCCACTTTCCCAGAATTGCAAAATCTGCAAATTCTCTCTTCCCAAGCCTCCTTTGGCCTCTTCCAACGCCCGGTCTCACAACGAAGTTAAGATTCAAGGTACAACTGGTATCATCAATGTTAGCATAGCGTGATAGTTAAGTTGTGATGTTATATGTTGGTTGATAAGGAAGTTCTTCTTCACTTCACCATTTCATAAGTCCAAGTCAAGGGAAAAAAGGTATAATTGTTGTGCCCACACTGATTTGGGAGAGGGACGGAAGAAATAGGACACGAGCCCAAACTTGTGGTCGACGAAATGAACAGCGGGGTGGACGGAGAATACAAACAAACAAATCCAGCACAATGGTCGGTAATATGTTGAAAATACGGATTGCGGCTCTAAGAGCTTTTCCTTATGTCTTATTTATACTACCTCTTCATGCCTCTCTGAAACTTCTATAATCTGTCTTTTCAATATATATCAATCAAAACAAAAATCTTATTGAAACAGCTGTACATATTTGACTGGTGATATAAAAGTCCCATTTTTTCTTCTGTTCAGACTTGCATGGATATGAATAGACCAAATAATTTCATGATAAAAGAGATTGATTAATATGAATTCAAAATCAGTAGCCTCCCATCCAATCGCGTGCTATCGTTTGAAATCATGGCTTGAATTCTGTTTACGTCGACATGTTGTCAATGCCAAGTAGACAAGAAATTGTTCCTTGGCGGAAGTATTATAATAGTTAGAGCAGGCATTGTATCGCATCATATTATTATTATTTTTATTCAATGGCAAAAAGAAAGATGACCACTTCTGCCTGCGCTGCTTGTCGAATGCAACGCAAAAAGTGTTGTGAAGATTGCGTGCTGGCTCCGCATTTTCCTTCTGATGATCCCGACAAATTTGCAATTGTGCAGAGAGTGTTTGGAACCAGTCATATTGTCCGATTGCTTCAGGTAATCCAACTTCTTGCTCCATGTCTCTTGGTCCGAGGTAAGGAGAAGACTTCTTAATTAGCCATTGTATTTTCTTTTTGCTGATTTTTCCCCTTTTTTAAATTTTCTGATTTGTGGGTCTGTTGTTGGTAGCTGGTTGCAGTTAGACTTTGTGGATTTCGGTTGCTCCATTCGTTAGACTTGATGTCACTTTCATGTCGGGTTGGAATTATATTTCAACTGATTTAATTAGAATTGTTATCTGAAAGAAATTGTAAATTTGATTATACATAGATTTTTTATATCAACAGCTTGAATCATACTCTGTGATCTATCATCTGAATGGATTAATGCATGAAAGAGCATAATTTTTGTTGATAAGAAAGAACTTATAACTGAATTTCTTGGATTAAAGAAATACAGTAGTTAAGATGGGTAAGGTCGTCATGTCTTGTAATTAATTATTAAATTTAATTGTATTAAAAAGTTTTAATATCAATATTTCAGGCTATATTTTGTAACTTATTACTGTAAAACAAATAGATGTTCCAGAAATATCCAAAAATATTAATATATCTTTTACTTAAATCCACCTCACACAATTCCATAATGAAGTAACAACTGGAAGCATATTTTGTTGTTTTAAACTTCTGATGATTCAAAAAGCAAGCTACTTGTACACTTTTTAAGCTTCACTCAGTCCAGTCTTTTGTTTTGAGCACCAAGATTACTATGCCAAATGCATTTAAAAGTTGGCACGAGTTCTCAAAGGTGAGATAATTGTGACAGAAGCTCTTGGTTTGAATTGCTTATATTTTTCAAATTTTAAGCTTCATTAAGTTTAGTCTTTGGTTTTGATCACCAAGATTACTATGCAAAATGCATTTTATAGTTGGTACGAGTTCTCAAATGTCAAATAATTGTGACATAAGCTTTTAGTTTGAATTACCTATATTTTTCAACTAGTTCTGTAAGTACACTGATAAATTATGTGTATCATTCTATTATAATTAAGTTGTGCATGTTTTTCAGTAACTTTCTTGAAGTACACTAATCATCTTCATATGTTTGTCAGTCCAATTCATTTTACGATACCTTTTTAACTTTCATGTATTATTTTGTTGAGTGAAAATCAGCTTTAGTGGACACTCTGTAACATTAGAATTCTATTTTATTTTAATAAAGTACTAAACTTTTTGTTTTGAAATCTCCTTTCCAATATAATAATAAACAATAATCTCCACTAAATTTGAATCTTGATGATAAGAATATCGGTATATTTATTTAAATGAATACAATAAACCAACACCCACTACAATTAAATATAATATCGGAATAGGTATGTCACTTTTATTTTTATACTTCAATAAATTTGTTCATCGGAACTATACGAATGTTTACTAATGTTTTACGTTCCATTACATGATATATAGAAAGAAATGTTTCCTAATATTTAATATTTCGTCAGACTTTTCTCAACGAGTCGCTTCAGCTAGCTTATTTATACATGCAAAGACTTCACTAATTATCGTGAATGATCTCGGCTTCCCCATGTAAATGTCACATACGATTGGAGTCCCAATATTTATTCCAACTATAAACACATATATATGTCTATAACAAAACATATAGTGATAAACAACATATCTATGTTCTACATTTAATCTCCGGTTTTTATGGTAGGTCTGTTTGGTCTGTTTTAAGAAAACAATTCAAAGCCGTCTTCTGCTTTATAGAATAGTTCTGTTTCATATAGTTATTCTGACCTGCTGTGATAAAGAAAGCCTATTCATGTTATTAAGAACTTTCTATACTGTATATAATATATTTCTCCTACAAACAAATGGTAATATGATTGTTTAAGACTTGTAGCTCTGGAAAAAAACAAGTTCTTCTGCAGCAAACGGATCCAAATTGTTGGGATGTAAAAATCAACAGTCATATCATCATTAGTTTTCTTTCATTTCTTAGATTTGAAGAGTTCTCTATAAATGACTGTGTGCAGTCTATGCATGAGTGCATTGTAGATTAGACTATTAGAAAATAGATGCAAACAATTGGCGAACCATTATAAATTATATCTTTTATTCTATGGTTATTATTTATTTTCTTTCATTTATCTAATTGCTTTAAATTTACAAGAATAGGTGAAATCAGAAAATGTATGTAACAGTTTTTATGAAATGTTATATTAGGGTATAAAGGCTGAACAAAGAGAAGAAGCAGTGGAGAGTATGGTGTTTGAAGCAAAAGCGAGGAGAGAAGACCCTATTCGTGGGACTGCAAATGCAATCGAACAATTGCAGAAGCAGATTGCTGAGATGAAAACCCAACTGGAAAACATGAGAGAAGAGCTCACAACTGTGCGTTCCAAGTATGATAAAATATTATTACTCCTCCACACGGGATCTCTTGATACTCAAAATGCTGTATATCCCACTATTCCAACACCACAAGCGCCATTAAATGAAGAAATCTTGTATGAGGAGATCTATCCGGCCACTATTTCAACACCACAACCAAATCAAGAAATCTTCTACGAAGAGATCGACCCCATTCTTTTGTGGGATCCTCTATGGGAATTATGAATACCCAAAACCAGGTTGATAATCATAATAATGATATCAGGCCATTGCTATTCCTTCTAAGAGTATTGTATTGTATAATACTGTTACAACGTATAAGTTGCTACCTTTGATTATGTTTTTAAGGTATAAGATAGCAGTTAAAAGAAAGGGGGCCTGATTTCAGAGTACAAAAAGGCTGAAGGATCAGTCGGAGGTTACCTCCCAATTATCTAACCAATAGCAATTTTACTTTTGATTATGTTATCATTTGAACCATCTAAGGTATTCGTGTATCAGACATATTTTTATAGAAATATATCTTAAGTTGAAAAAATTCTTTGTTGTTTACAGTTTAGCAGAGAGAACATTGAATCAAAATTGTACTACATGTTTACTTGTGATTTATCATAAGTGGCCAAGAGGGCACCATTCACGATGATGTGTGATTCATGCAACAGCGGAGGGCTGTTATTTTTCCTTACTGTTCAGGACTCTTTTTTTTTCTCCTTTAATAAAAAAAAGTGGAGGGGTGATTGAGAAACAAAAAAACAAATTGGGCCACACTTCTTACCCATTTCTAAAAGGCAATTTCGGTCAGAAATATTAAAGTTTTAAACAATTAAACATCACACATAAAGACTTCATTTCTAAGCTAAAAGTGTTGAATAGACAAAATTGATTTATTTTTTCAAACTTAATTTTTCCATTAATATATGATATTTAAGAATGACCAGACCTGTAAAGTCCTCAAAAGAGAGGACTGGAAATCCCCAACTTAGATTGAAGACATTAGAGTTGCTCTTTTGCTCTTTTCCATCTCTTCGGCAGCGATGCGAGCTCCAACGTTCTAAACCATGCAAAGTACACGGTTGAGAATAATGGGGATTCTTTCCGATTGCTTACCAACACAGCTAAGAAAGATGCATTGTTACTTTTACACGGGAAAAGTGGAAGTCTAGTTCTACACGATAAGAAAGAACCGGTTGATGAAGACATGGGTATTTTGCTAAGTGGGTGCCAATCTGATGAAACGTCTGCGGATGCAAATCCAAATGGGCAAGCGTAGGGTGCATTCAGCAATGCTGTTGAGAGGGTATTGGCCGGGCATAGAAAAGGAATTATCAATAAAGAATTGGTTTTGAGAACAAGGAAACTTTTGGGAGAAGCAGGGTATACTCAGCATCCGTGTTTGGATTGCAGTGATAGTAATGCGGATCAGAGCTTACTGCGCCAGTAGTATGAGTTGCCCATTCTTTGGGTACATGTTACCATTATCTTTTATTAGCTGACAACTCATCTCAAAAGAAACAGATCCTCTAAGCGATCAATTTGTTGAGTGTCTGAAACAATATATACATGTAGAATTCTTATTATTTATCCTGATGCAAACATCACTCTCCTTTAAGTTTATATATGATTGATATTGTTTTCCTTTCTTAATAAAATATTATAATTGATATTGTTGTCCTTTCTAATGTAATACATTATTCCTACCAAGTCAACATGCCTTATCTGCATTTTCCCAGTAAAAATACCTTCTATATAGATTTCTATAATAATTGATAGTGTTGTCCTTCATAATCTAATACATTATTCCTACCAAGTTAATAACTTTATATAAATAGATATAAATGATCATTGTTGTTTGCTTCAGGTTTAATTTAAAGAATGATTGTATAATCAATAAATTAAATTTATATTTTATTTCTAATTATTGTAAAACAATATCTTTTTATCTAAATAATAAGAGTAAGTATAAGGCAAGGAGATTGAAGGTCTAACTCATAGTCAGAAAGTAGAAACTTAATAAAAAAATGGATAAAGCTTTATGGGAGGAAAAGGAAAAGAGAAAGGCTAGGATTTCTATGTTGCAAGTGGTTGATGAGGTGTTCAATGCGAAGCTTACAAAGGAAGATATCAATGATCTGGTTTTCAACACTTCTTATGGTGTTTTGCAAACTGAAAAAGTGGTCTCCCTCTACTCGCTTAGACAATATAAATGGAATTTCCATTTTGTTAAAATGTTGAATTTAAAATTCAGAGCTCTTGAAGCAAAAATAGAGTAGATGTGGAGTAAAGAGGATGAGAAAGGGCAGAAGGGGAAGGATGTAGAACAGAAGGGTGATCCGGAGATAATCGAAGAAATGAAGAGAATAAATGGAAAATTTGACTAGAAATGCATTGTCCAAATGTCATGGTCTGTTTGAAACCACTGTAGAGTGCATGAACAAGGTGTTAGCTATCTCAAATCGGAATAGGAAGGTGAAGCTAGTGTTCAATCTAGAGGAGGATGCTAGTCTTGGAAAAGACACCTATTCCAACACCAAGAAAAAGCTGAAGAAAGGGACTCAAATCAACAAAAAAGATATCAAAGATTTTATTGAGAAGATTAAAAAATTTCAATAGGAATTGAAAGAGAAGGAAGAAAAAATAGTTTAGCTTCTTCCTCTTATGCATTGTATCTTTTTTGTTTTTCCTCTAGTTAGACAATTAGTATTTTAGTTTGTGTTGGCTTTTGCTAGGTTCCGTTGGTTGTGGTGATGGGTCTATCTATTGATCGGGACACTATTTCATTTTAGGACTTTTATTTCCAAATCTTTATGTAAAATTTTTGGCGGTTTCCCCTATAAAAATACCCATTTTATCCCTAATTGAAAACAAGAAGAATTAAATTTGATTTTATTTTATTTGTGATATTGGTTATTTTTAAAACATATTCTATCATATAGTTTGCTTTAACTTTATTGCAATAATTTAGTTATATCTATTCTTAATAATTACCTTCTAAATTTTTTGGTTCTTTTTCATTTAATTTAATATTCATTTATTAAATTTTACTTTAGCTTGAACTCAATAATGCCAAATACAATTTTCTATATAATCAAATTGTTCACATTGATTTATCATTTTCTACTATTTCTCAACTAACTATTTTTTCTTTTAAATATGTGTTGTGCAATAACAACTATCATTTGATTCTCATATCGTCCATCTCTTTCATAAGGAAAGGACTCTAGCTCTTGTTATTAATGTCAAGATAAGTTTATTCATAAGCATTTAAATTGAAAAGTTCAAGAATCTACAACACAATAGTAAATCGTAAGCCTCTTACTTGGGATGTCTTGGGTTCAAGTCTACTTGAGCTTAATAAATAACAATAATAATAATAGTAAGTCATAACACATAATAAGAATTAGTCTTTTCTTTGACCTCTTACTAATTAAGAATATAAATCAAAGGGTTGCTATTGATATAGTGTAGTGATTATAAAGTACTGGTCTTAATTATAATACAACATTTGAGAATCAATGTTGGAAATTAGGTCTCTTATAGTTTTACATGGGATTGGTTTATTAGTTTATTCCCCCCTTCTAGCCATTCAAACAAACTTATCTATGTTTCTTTAAAAAAAGAAACTTATCTATTTTAAGGGTCTTTTAAAAGATATTTTGTATTGATTTAACTTTTTTATTATATACATTTCAAGTATAGGGTTTATTTATAAATTAAATATCTAAGTTGTAAAATTAATTTTTGTATATGAATTTGAAATCATTATTTTATATTTCCTATTTTATTTAAATAAACTTCTAGAATTGATTTAGTGATTTGAATGAGTACCAAGTGCCACATAGTGGCTAAGTACTTGCCTTTTGTTGTAATTAATTATAGTTTCAGTTTTATATTTAAATTTATAATTCGATAATTATTATTATAAATATTGAATATATTAATTTAATAATTATTATGATATTTTTAAAATTGTAGTAGATAGTTGAAATTTGAAGTACGAAAATCTAATAATAATCTTAAAAGTATTTACATGATTCATTAAATTAAAAATCCTAATTTTGATTAAACACATTTTAGTTGTATTATTTATTAATTTCAATTTTAGTTTATTTTTGTATTGTTTTAATTATATATGATCCTTAATACTTTATTGATATAGTATTATATTATATATTATATTATAATATTATATCTTATATAGTAATAATTATTTAAATAATATATAGTCTATAATATTGTATTATTTTATAATTGTTAATGTTTTATCCCAACACTATAAATATGCATTAATTTGCATCATGAAAAATAAATTGGGTAAATTGTACTTTTATAGAAAATGTTTATAAGAGGCTAAATATTTTACCTAATGATATAGCTATATATTAGTTTTGTTCATTTATAAACATAAAAAAATTGCATCTATATTATGCAATATATTAGTTTTATAAGAAAACTTAAAAATAATTGATTTCATTTATGGAAGTAAAGAGTTTTAATCACTAATTTAGTCGAAGAAATCAAAGAGTGATACAATAGTACTAATAAAAAAATAAAAACTAATTACAAGAGGGCTCACATATGTGTAGGGTTAACTTAGGATTTTTCTTTATTGGAGTTAAATGTACACATATAGTTTTGATGTAGGATAAGACAAATGAAAATCAAATTCCATATTCTAATTCTTGGGATTTTTGAAATACAATTTAGTTGAGGCTTAGGCCATATATAGACAAATGAAGCTTAGAATATATTCATTCTATTTAGTAGTAAGTGGTTAAAAATGGACCATACAATTATCAAATATGTCTTTTCTTGAGTTTACATATTTTCCCACTTTAACTTGCATATGACTATGATTCATGATAATTAAAAGGTTAAAAATAATCAACATGAACACAAATAATAAGTTTCGATTGTGATAAGAATATAGAATTAGATGATGATTCTATGCACCCTCCTTTTAATGAATATTTTAACTAGAAACATATATGAATAGGACATAAAAAATATAAAAGAAATATTAACAATTATAAACACCTAAAATTGACTAACATATTTCATTTTCTTGAAATTAATTGAATACTTTTATTATGTAATAAAGACTAACATCTTTCTTTTCTTTTTCATTGATCAATTTTTTTTTGGAAAAATATAAAATTAATTAAATTATTCTTAAATTTTATATTATTTCATTTGTATTCTTCCATACAAAATAAATGATTTCCAAAATTATTCAATTAATCCTAAATTTCATAATTTTACTAATTTATTTTTTTAATTCCTAAATTCTATCATTTAACTCATACACTAAAAAGGATATCAGTGTGTATGTGTTAGTGTAAACTGTTATCACAATAACCTTTGTTTTGTTCCACCAAAGTGTGTTAGTTTTCTATGATATGCTAGCATTTCTCAGTGATCTAGCACTATATTTACACTATTATAAAACAATCTTGCATATTAACATGTGAGAGATTTGGTAGAGGCATTGAGGGTCTTTCCACCAAAACAAAAAGTAATAAAGTGACATAATTCACATCAAAGATGAAGTTCTCCATATAGAAATATTCACCACATTATCTACAATCTAGGTATTCATTTATTGGTGTGTAGAGATGTAAAGATCACCTTTTGCTAATAATTAAGGAATGCAAAAAATAGTTGATTAAAAATTCAAGATAAATGCACAAAGTATCAAATTCAAACTTCTATTAAATGAAAAATACAATAAATAATCAATCTAACCACATGTTGAAACAACATATGCCAAAGTAATATTGACAAATGTCAAAAAATGAAATTTTATATCATAAATAACATATTATCAAAATATAACAAGTAACCAACCAATTTGTCAATTTTGCTTACAACCATTCATCATAATACATACATAGTTACACTTTTACATCTTAAGTATAAATAGAAATTCCTTTGCACTAGAATTCTTTTGGAAAGCTCCTATCTCAAAGCCCTTAGAATAGGAATCCATTTGCTATCTAGAGACAAGAGTGTGTCCAAACACTTTTACTATCCAACCATGGAGTGATTAGATCCCTTGGGGTTCTTCCTGATACAAAGAACTCTCTGACCCTTCCTAAGGAACCTAGCAACCCAATCGATAGTTGAATCAGATTGATATATTGCAGCCATGTGACTAATCTACCATTCACATATAACTAAGTAGAAATTAAATATAGATGCAACCTTGCATCTCTTACATATGTATTCATTATAATATCTTGGCCAAGCAATTTTACTAGTATGAGAGTACATAAAAACTAGTAGGTAGGAAAGAAAAGTACATTAGTTTCATTTCCTACCCTTCCCTAATGATCCAAATTCAACACCCTTCCAATAATAAATTTTCACAATAAAAAAACAAAATTTAATTTAAGACACTCTCCAATGTACATCTGAGAAAATTAAGCATTACCCTAGATACAAATGACCTACTTAGTCACATCTCTTTTGCATAGGAACTTTCTACCCTAACTAATCTTATAATTCAACGTGCATCACACTAAAATATATCATGACATTTACATCATGATATGAGGGTGAATGCACAAAGTTGAGTTGCAATTTTGTGGAAGTCAAATCCACAGAATGAAACCTCCTAGAAATGGGTACCCAATTTTTAAAATGGGCACCCATTTTCAGGTTGGGTACTCGACCCTAAATTTCAAGAATAGGCACCCATTTTTTATTTTAAAAAAATGGGTACCCATTTTGAAAAAATAAAATTTTTGATTTTTTTAGAAATGGTTACTCATTTTTAACTTTAAAAAAATGAGTACCTATTTCTAAAAAAATCATATTTTTTTAATTTTTGGGGGGATTTTAAATGCCACTTTTAATTTTTCAAAATGGGTACCCATTTTTTGAATTTCAAAATAAGAGATGCCTATTTCTTACAACATGAGGTGAGATTTTTCCTACATTGGATTTTTGTTCATGATAGGCTTGCTAAGACCAAGCCTATGCCTTGGCCTCTTAAGATTTGGCTAAGGCATTGAACTAACAAATTCACGCCTTGCCATAATTTTTAGAGGGCCTTCCCAATCAAATTTTTTTATGAAACAAAAACCCATTAGAGCTCTCATTGTCCTCATTTCAGAAATATAAATTTTATAGTGTTAAGATTTTATTTACTCTTTTTAAATTATTTTTTAATCAAAGGTGGTATGTAAATGTAAATAGTCATGTTCACTAAAACTTTAATAACTTTTTTATTTTATAAATTTTCTTAAATTAATTTATATGTCATCAATCTAGATTCAGTTCTTTTGAATTTTTTTTTTTTTTTTTTTTTAAAGTAAAATTTTGATTAAATTATAGTGTTTGTATACGAGAGGTTTTAAAATTTACTTTTATAGCCAATTAAAATTTAATTAAAAAAATTATTCAATAAAAAATGAAAGATATTATCATCAATCTTTGGTATGTTAGATAACTTCATTTAAAAGGATTTACAAAAAAATATTTATTTGTGTCAAATTATTGTGTCTATACATTAGTGTGGTATGGTCTTGAAACATGCATTTTGAAAAAGTGGTTTCTAAAGATTTATATATAAAAAGTTCTATCATATGGGTACACAAATAAATTACATATTCAAAAAGTAGATTTGGAACACTACAATTTTTATTTCCTATTTTTTTTCTATATTCAATCTCTAAATGCGTTAGATTTTGACATCAATTGACAAGAAATTTTAAAAATAGGAAAACCACTTCCGCTTTTTGCCCAAAAGTGAGACCCAACTTCTTGCACTTACCCATGAAATTATGAATAACTTACAATCAATTAATATTTTTAGATCATGTCATGGTAATAAAATATTCTATTTAATTTATTATTTCATCCAATTAGTTAAGAATGGATACAAATGAACATTTCATGTAACTTCAATAAATGAATTTTTTAATTTCTCATTCAATTCGTAATACACAATTTTCTAGATTCTTTCCTAAGAAATTAATTATTGAAGAAAAATCTTCAATCCTTCCTAAAGCCCAACTACATGAGGTATATGCAATCCACATAACTTTCTTCATTGTGTTATCTATTTTTCTTTTGACAAACTTCTCTAGCTTATCTTGATAAATCAGTTGCATATTTTCCTCAAAAGTTCCAAATCTACAAAATTCAGCATATTTTGCTGACTTAAGAATAGCCTTCATATATCCTTCAACTTCACTTTAATTTCTCTTAGATTTTCCTTTAATTGCACCTTAACTCTTCACATGATCAAATGGTGCATAAAAATCAAATTTTGATCCTTAAATCACTTGTTAACTTTTTCATTAATTGTGCAAGCAAGCATTCATCAAAAAGATGTTTCTATTCTTTCTCTTTGTGCACCCACATATGAACTCAAAAACTTATGTGCAGTTAACCATAGCTTTACTACATTCCTTCTTACCTCATTATAATGATGCAACTCTCACCTCTTTGCCTAAGGGTGCAAATAATTTTTTGACACTAGTTTCTTTGGTTAAATATGAAATAAGTTGCTCAAATAGATAAGGGTTCATTAGTAGCAAGTACTAACATTATCTTGTTTTCGAGTACTTCACTTGATTAATTTTCTATCACAACATATGAACTTATGGCATCCTTAGCTCTAACAAATATCTCATTAACATATTTTGCATGCTTTTTCATATTTTCTTTCTAACCATTTTTGTTATTCTCATTCCTTCTAACATTGTTCATATTCCTTCTAAACTTTGGGTTTCTCATGTTGTTCCTCATGTTATTTGATAGCCTTACAATCTTTTTCCTACAAAATCTTGTAGTATGTCCCAAGTTATTTCAAATTTGACATGCTATCACATTGTTTCCATATCTAGGTCCCGACTAATTGATCTATAATCTATAATATCTAGAAATATGTCCAAAAGATGTTGCATATATAACAAATTATACCATTTATTACAATATTGGTTTCTCCAATAGGTCTATTATCTACAAGATCAGTACCTATAAATATTCTACCATTATTATTGTTAAATCTAGTTTTCCTAAAGTCATAACCACTAGTTTTATGTCCAAAACCATAACCATTATAAGAATAACTAGAAGTATGTTAGTATACTTACCTACATAGTCCTTCTTTCTATGACCAACTTCATTACATGCATAACACTTTCCAGTAAATTGGCTCATTACTTCTTTAGGTGATTTAGCTTATTTAGGTACATCTTTAGACTAACTTGACTCAACCTTGTTCTAATCTTCTTGTTGTGGTTTAGGCTATTAGATCACAAGATCTGGTTCCTTAGTAACTTTAGATCTCTTAGGTGATTCTGCTCCAAAGTATCCAAGACCAATATTATCACAAGGATGTCATTGCACAAGGATATTCTCATCAAGCTTTTCACTAAATTTACTAAAGTTGACTTTATGGGGGTTTTTAGTTTGAAAAAAATTCTCATATAAATATATATATTTTTTTCATTTTACAATATAAACAACTTAGATAATTTTCACTTCAATTGGGAAGGAGAAAATATTTTCAACATGTTTGTTTTCAAATTTTGGAAGAAGAATTTGTGACATGGGCAATAAAGGTAGAAGAGAAAGTAAGTATGCACAAAAAAGAATTGATGAACAAGAAGACGGGTTTTTTTGAAAATCTTTAGTGGGATCCTATAGGAGGCAACGTACGCATGTGCAATATTTTTTCCAATGCATTTTTAATTTATAGTGTTCATTAAATTATGGTTGCTTGATTTTATTTGTTATATCATGTGCAAAGTAGTCAATGATGAAAATGTTGGACAAGAGGAAATTGAAGTTGAACCAATGGATATTGAAGAACCTGGATCATTACAAGGTCAAAGAAGTGTGTTCATCGACCTCTTTAGTTCAAAAATTAAAAGTTAAACATTTATAATATTTGAAGATTTTTCCTGATTAAAGATAAAATTGTATAATATTTCAAGTTATATCTTTATTTATATAAGTCCCTTAAAAATACTATAGCTTAAGGCTTTAAAAAGAAAATTCTTCCAGCCTGAGATCAAACAACAAATGAGAATATTAATGTGGCTCAAAGATTGATGAGAAAAGTTTGTCATAGAAACATAGATCATTTAATTGAAATGGATGTGGAAAACTTAAGAGAATATTCTAGTCAACCTACACATACTATGAAGAGGCAATTGAATAAAAAGTCAAAGGATATAATTGCACATTTTGAGAATCTTGATACAGTGGAGAAAACTCAACTATTATTGATTTCACTTCTCAAAGATGAATTAAAAGAGCCATTGAAACTATAGGGTATTGATACAAGTATAAAAAAGAGGAAGAATTATAAACAAAAAAAGGATATTGTTGAAAGTGTTAAGGAATGGTTACATTCCATTGGGTAAAAATCTAGATCTATAGATAGATCCATTGCACAAAGAGTGATACTGTCATATATTTTAAATAAGAAATTACAGGGAAAAATATAGATCTCACTATCATTGCATATTGGGTATAGTTGAAAGATGATATTACATTATCTAAAAAGGAGAAACAATTTGGATGATAGTACATTAGAATACAATTGGGCACTAATGTGTAGAGCTCCTCGATTTGATAGGATTGGGGAAATGGTTAAGAACTTAGTTATTCAATTTTGGATTGATAATGCTCATCCTTCACCAAATAGAAGAGATCATCAAGCATAGGATCATGCCTAACAAATATATTCAACACACAAAATATTGGTTTGATGTCACACAACATGAATTGTATCTCTCATTTTTAAATTTAAATCCCGCCACAAAGATTGGATAGACAATGTTTGAAAGATTTTAAAGCCCTATTTTGTGAAGATAAACAAATATTTTGAAATGTGTTGTTGTTGATATTATGTTGAATTTAATTTTTACTATCAAGGGTTCTAAAAGATGATAGAAGAAAGTGGTGGTTCTCAAACTTCTTTCCATAAATGACTGAGCCAATTTATAACATCAATCTTATGTGAGAAACTAGATGTTCATGCACTATGTGAAAAATATTGCATAAGAGGAACTTGTGAAACATGTGGTAACATGACTAAATTTCCTTTGAGATATGAAGATACTGATATGATGAGAATAGTAAACTATAAGAGATATAAGTACATAAAGTCATAAAAAGAAGTTGGAAAGAAATCAACAAGGTTGGAATATGTAGAGTATGAGATACCTATTGGAGAATTTATGTCAAATTTTCATAAATTGATTCAACCATATATACATCATGCTTTTTTTTTCTAAGTGGCAAGTAGAAAAAATTTAAACACTAAGGGAATCTCCACTCGGAAAAATTTTATTTGTTGTTGACTTTGCAGAGAATTACTCTTTCATTTCTCAAGAATAATTTCATTCAAAATACTACTTTACAGAGCAGGTTACTATTATGGTTCCAGTGTCTTATTGACATGCACAAATCAATTTTGGATGGTGTGGAAAGTATAGATCAAGCACAAGTCATTAAAAAATATTATCACTTTTAAATTAGTGATGACAAAAGTCATGACACACATTTTGTGGAACATTTTTTTAACACATTTTTGAATAGTTAAAAAACAAAGGCATAAAAATAGAAAAATATTTTGTATGCTCAGATGGATGTACAACATAATTTAAATTAACGAGACCATTTTATGCATTATGTAGCTATCATTAACACCTTAATATACCACACATTTGGAGTTTTTTTTTCAAAGTGGACATGGAAAGGGTGAGCATGATGGCACTGGAGCTTATATCAAACATACTTAAAGAAAGTACTAAATGAACTATAAAGGATATCACATTAATAATGCTCATGTTGCAGTTGAGTGGTGTAAATTCATTTTTATGATGCTAACAAATATAGGTAACATGTCATCACAAGTGGATCAAGTCATACCATTCAGAGTGTTTTGGGAGGTACCAAGTATAGATTAATTTGAATATTTAACTTGAATTTTTAAATGTATGTATGGACCTTACATTTAGGTGTCAATAGAAGATCAATGCATTCATGCAAGAATGTAGAAGACATGATCTTTGCATTTAGTTATGAGTACATATAGTAATGTGTGGTCATTGTACACTAGAGAATACTCATGTTTTTATCCTAATTGCATTGATGAAAACTATGGTGGTTGCATTAATAAAGTACATGGATATGTGGGTGAATGGACTTTGGTGCCACTAGATGTCATTAATATGAATGAGTCTGAGGATGAAAATGATGATGATATTCCATTGATTTCTAGTGATTACAACCATATTTTAGGATTGATCAAAGTTGATATGTATGTATTTACATGTTTTTGTTTTAAATTATTTTGGTTAATTTAATATGTTAGGTGATAACTATTATACTCATGTACTTTGTGTAGGCAATATTTTGCAGTCATTGTAGACTCTCAAAATGTAGAAGGTGCTATCTATTATTTATTGTGTTGCACCATGGAAAGAGAGAAGCTAACAAAGATTGAAATAACTTTTGGAATTATGTTTCCCATTGGTTAGTATAGTTGAAGCATGTTTACTTGATTTTTTATATTTAACTTAAGTACAATTAATCTATATGAGATATTTTTTAAATGTGTATGTAGGTTCTATTGTTATACAAGGAACATATTTGAAGCAAAAGAGAGTAATTAAAATCGTATTTATTTGACTGATTATCAGCCTAATAACAAGGTTTATCAATATACTAACCATGTTATTTCCACTGGTCTAACTCTTCATCCTATCAAAGGACCTAGAATACATAAGTGGAGGCTCAATATTGATTATCATGAGAAAATATTAAATATTATCGAACCATGAAATGGACCACTTGATACGAGATAGAAACAACTTGTAATTTGAATTTTGGCCGAATAATTCGACACAATTTGAAATTTGGTTAAACAATTTGACACAATTTGAAATTAGGACTTGTAACTAATTATTGAACTTTGACTTTTTTATTAGAACATTTTTCCTTAAGGGGATGAAGTATATATATTTATCCTTTCATGTTTTAAGAGGAAAAAATTAGAATATTGGCCTTAAGGGGATGAAATTAGGACATGCGCAAATTAAAGGGATGAACTACTATATCTATTTAACTAATTAATTAAAGGGATTAAAGGAATTATGTAACTAATTCTAGGTTTGAAACTTGTTCAAATTAGAAAATAAATTATATTTATAAACAACTTAAATTAAATAAAACACATGCGTTTAAGTCTTGTGTACATTATTCAAATTAACATATGTAGCTAATTTTAGAATATCTAACTAATTCAAATTTTTAAGAGGAACAAATTGGAATATTGAGCTTAATGGGATGAAATTAGGACATGTGCAGGTTAAAGGGATGAACTATATATATATTTACTATATTTAGGAATTATACCTAACTAATTAGGTTTGAAACTTGTTCAAATAAGGAATTATACATAACTAATCTCTCCAATTCCCTAAATCACCACCCATAACTAGGTGCTATGCAAAGCCTCATTAGCTGAGAGACCTAATACATGAGAAATATCAAGTGCACTCTCTCTAATAATGCCATATGTGTTTGTGGTGAATGACCTAGCAACCTATCAACCCATCTTTTACACCCATGTCTTAAGTGACCTAGTAAATCAGTGTAGTTCACTACCCTTCCTAAGAAAACCTTGACACAAAGTTGTCATGTAAATAGAGTGGAATCTAGTTGTTATTTGGATAACAACCATGAGCAGGAAGGAATCATAGGTGTATTAATGTAACCACCTATAGATCTATACATTTGAAGGGAGAATACCCCTTAACAAACTTTTGTGAAACATAATGAGGGAAACATTCCCTCTTCAAAACATCTTTGGACACTAAATCTTGTACCTGCTGAAGTGAAAGACCCAAAGAGATCTCTAGTCTCTTACTATCAAGGATAACCTATATATCCTATGCTGAATATAGAGTAGTACCATTAATATCATCTCTAATAAATGTAAGGTTGTGCAAAATTCTCTAGCATGTACTCTTAGTTTGTGGTGACTGATTAGGGAAGAAATGTACATACTTCATAAATTCTTTGGGGTTTACGACATCACCCCAATTTTTTCTTTTTGGGATACTATTCGCCAATGATGGGCTACTATTTGCCAATGGCTAACATTTGCCAATTGGATATTATTTATATTCACTAATTTATGGCCAACATGTTGTAACTAATTTTAACCCTAAAGCAGCAAATATACTTGTATAAAAGGGCTTAAGGTTAGGGATTGTTTCATAAGGAGTGATGCAAAAATTGGTTCTTACAATGGTATTGAGATATAAGGGATTATAGATTGTAATCAAGTTTTAATCATTGGATCATAATAATATTGAGCTTGTTGTTTGGTGGATGTAGCCCAGGGTTTGGGTGA
Source organism: Cupressus sempervirens (assembly GCA_028749045.1). NCBI lineage: Eukaryota > Viridiplantae > Streptophyta > Pinopsida > Cupressales > Cupressaceae > Cupressus > Cupressus sempervirens. Next base: position 630,721,954 of record CM053786.1, on the reverse strand, counting down.
ACCATGTTAAATCTTGGTGTCTTGTGTTCTCTTCTGTGTGATCTATTGTTTTATGATGTTGTTTGTATTTTCATGTAATTTTTATTTTTGTCAGAGGTGTAATCCTAACATGTACTACTATAAACACTAGAGAATGTGTCACTAGTCAAGGATTCCTAAAGTCTCAGAATCTCTTTCTTAGTGCACTCATATAGCTCATGGGGTGGAATAGGTTTCTGATCTAGGGTGCTCCTACACTGATGTTGGTGGGGACAGGTTGTTGCTTGCAAGGGATATGAGACTTTTGATCTGGGGGGATCTTATGCTAATCTAGGGGAGACAGGCTACTGGTTGGGGGGATAGGAGGTTGTTGATCTACCATGTGGACCAATGTATGTAGATAGTATGTGTATGTGTAAACCTAAATTTTAAATTAAAATACATGACATTTAATAAACTTAAAATTTATTATGTGACATGCATGTGACATTTAAGAAAATATAATTTTCCTAAATATGAAATTATACATGTATACACACACACATGCCATATATTAATTTAAGTCATACATGTACATGTGAAATGATTTTGTATGTGTGATATACATTTAAGTCAATTAAACATGAAATGAACCCATAATACACATGAATCAAACTTATTTTCAAAAATGACAAGAGAATACACATGTATTGAAATTTTACTTTTAAATATATAAGCCCTAAAACTTTTAAATAAATAAATATACATGTGTGATCAAACTTTAAAATGGAATTGTTTCTAAAATCAAACCTTAATAGGGATTGTAATTTTTTAAACTTAAATAGTCACATGTCTAGATGATTTTCATACATGTGTTAGTACATTGTGGTTCTAGGATTATCTAGTTAAGTAAGTTATGAGCTTAGGAGTAAGGATTTAAATGGAATTAGCATTAATATTTAAATGGGCTCAAGAGCTTTTAAGATTAGAGTTTACTAGTTTGGATTGGGGTTTAGCAATTAGGATAATAGGATTAGGACCTATAGTATGGTCTAGGATAACATGTTTAAATAATTTTAGGATTTACTTAGAAATTCAAGATAATGTTCTTGACTTAGACCTTATGATTTAGGATTTTGTATATTACATGAATTTTTAGGATCTTAGAGTTCACTAAGTTTAACTTTACTTGCCCTGATTTGGGTTTATCATTTAGGATTAGGCTTAGAATTTAATTTAGAAATTTGATTATTCACTTAGTAGGGTTAGGGAATGTACATTTACATCATATTCTAGATATCTACCTAAAATTAGAGTTAAACTTATTACATCTTTGGAGAACTCTAGGATTATATATAGGATTAGGGTTTGAATTTAAGATCTCAGGATCTAGATTTAGGGTTGAGAGCTTTTAATATTATAGAACTTACAAGTTTGGATTAGAATTAGCCCATATCTAGTATTTAGGAACATGGCTTAACAAAAGGACTAGGGTTTAATATCAAGAAATTAAAGTTATGGTTATGATTAGGGAAGTAGTTTAGATCATGGAACTAACTTAATATAGAACATATATGCAATAAAAAATACAAAGAAAATATATACATAATATGTATATATACACATATGTATGCATATGCATACATGTATGTACACATATAAACATCATATATGTGTATATACACCATATATATATATTTATACAATAATTATATATGTGTGTGTGTGTGTGTGTGTGTGTGTGTGTGTGTGTGTGTGTGTGTGTGTGTGTGTGTGTGTGTGTACACACACACACACACACACACACACACACACACACACACACACACATAACATTAGAAAGGGATGAAGAATGAAAATTCGTACCTATTTTGTAGGCTGGTTAGTCAGATGCACCTCTTTTCCTTAGTTTTGACCAAAACTAGTCAGTAAGCAACAATGAAAATAAAAATTGGGGTTGCAGATTGGGGTTTTTAAACTCTATTTGGCTCTATTTAATTTTGATCAAAACTTTGTTACGAGTTCTGATTGAAACAATGAAAGTTGAAATTTTGGCCATCAATGTTTTGGAGGAATTTCTTCTTCCAACAAAGTGTAACCCACTCTTGTGGGTTCATCCTACTTGAATATAACCTTTCAAGATATTTCTTAGATTGTGTAAGCTCTCTTTTCAAAATTGTATTGTACTTCTCAATTTTATCATATTGTAACTTCGATGATTCAAGATTAGATGTCATCTTTGCAAGTTTTCATTTCAAATCTATATTCTCTAATCTCTGATTTGATTTAATTTCTTTGTCATCATCCTTTAGACTCAACTTCAAATTTGTAATTTCTAGCTCATGCTTCAGGATCTCACTCTCTTTCTTAAACCTTGGAATTTAATTGCAATCCTTGTTTTTTTAATCTTTTTTCTCTTTCTTGGATCTGATATATGTTCTATATTGTCCTTCTAATTCTTAATGCAATCTTTTGCATCTTCATACTCATCCTCTAGAGTATCTATATGTTCTATAAGTACATCAAGTTTCTCAAGTGCTTCTTCTAGGTTCTTCTATAACTAATCCATATCCATAGAGATTTTACTAAAGTTGTTAGGCCTCTTCTGAGTAGTTGTGCTCTTATACTAATTTTTATAAATAGGAAATATTGAGAGGGGGGTTGGGGGGATGAATCAATATTTTACAAACTTTTTCCCTACTATGGATATCATTCACAATCTTATAACTTGCATACAAAAATAAACTGATTAAGTTGAACAGTAATCACAACCATAAAGAAATGCATCACATAACACCATATTTTGTTAACTAGGGAAACCTTGGCCAAGAGAAAACCATGGTGGGGATGGTACCCACAAAATGTTCCACTAATCAAATGTATCTTGTGAAAGATATTGACCCTGTTAGGACTCTATTACATCTTTATAGTGTCTCAGTCCTTTTTAGAGGACTAGGCCTTGTTAGAAGCCTCAACTGTATTACGAGTTGTTATTATAATTACATAATGTATGCAAGATGATTCCACTACCCAAACATGAAATATATAATAATATTTAACTTATACAAAAGTATAGATGTACAATAACCTCTTTCTCAATGTTGATATCTTCAATATTTGATATGATCTTTGTATCTCGTTATGCCAACTCACATATACTTCCTCTTACCACTCTGGTCACAAAATTTACATCACAAAATAATAGTCTAGATATCACAATAGCCACACATAACCTTACATTTCAAATATTTCCTTTATACCATAATATTGAACATTATATTATGTACTATTAGCCTTGATGCTTTCACATGTATATCAAAATACAAAACTATACTTTTCTCACTTAGGATTATCATCTAGAATGTTGTTGCTAATTATCCAAGTAATTATTTTGGTAAACAAAATATTTCCTTAACATAAAATATCTGATTCCTTAACTACATCCTACTCAGTCAGCTCAATACTGCAATTGGAAGAACTGTCATAACTCTATTCACACTAGTTGTACTACCTCACACACTTAAGAATACTATCTTGACATATTTTACTATCACTAGGTAACTCTGCATGTGCCAATAGTATCTTTGTGAAGCTCACCAATCAAAACTTTGGCTATATCGATAGATAATCTTCATAAAACTTAGACAATTTTCTAAGTCTTACTGCCAAGAGTTTTATCTCCATACTTTTCTCACTTGACACTAAGTATATGTTTCTCTCAATGAAAAATCTATCATATCTACCCTAGGCTAATTTCCAACATGTGAGGCATGTGATACTACATACAACTCGTGGTGATGTCAATCTAAACTTGGTTCTTGTCTACCAAACCTCCACGCCCTTGCATGATGTTTGGTTATTTCACTCTAGTGTCAACAAACATATCCATCAAGTAATAAATAGGTGTGTGTTACTCTAGCTACTCAACCCTCTAGTTATCTAATAAAGATAGCGTGTGGATCAGTCAATTGACCTTCCAATTTATAGGTTTATAGTTGTTTCCACCCCTAAAGACTTAATTATGTTATTTTTATTTTTTCCTTTGGAAATTTATATGGGATTTAATTTTGATGTTAGAAAATGAAATATTTTTAATTGGGACAAAAATGTTTTTGGTCATGTTCACTCTCCTATCCTTTTTAACAATCCTCTTTTCCACCATTTGAGTAATTTAATGTAGAGGTTTCATAGTATAATGTTGTTAATTTTAAAGAATCTTATCAAATAGGTGCACTTCTTTCTTTTTCTAGAATGATGCAAGTCGTTAGACTATAAAGAGAGACAATATATGGGTAAAAGCACAAACCTGTGTCACCTTTTATGAAGAAACATGATATCAGAATGCGACAGTTCAACATTAATGACAAAAAAAATGGTATTTGTGTTTAGAATTTGAAAATGATGTAAACTGATGAAATGTGTAGAATTGGATGAAATTTATGCCTATGATTTTTATAAAAAAAATTGAGTAAGAATTTATTCATTTCTTTTATTTTGAAGTCCCTTTTTTAACTATAAAAAATATAGGGTGTAGTTCACGTCAAAAAAGAAGAAGCAAATCATCTTTTTTTGTTTTGATTTGAAAATATCTTATAGATGACATGTATATCTCGTGCACAAAAAAAGAAATAATTATTTTTTATCTATATTTTCTTTGTTATAAGTACTTAACCTCGACCTTCTCAGAAGCCAACAGTTTTTTCCTCCCATCAAAACTTCCCAATCAAATCTACACCTTCTTGAGAAAAAATTACATATTCATGAAGAGGACTCTCTCCTCTAGAAATAAATATAATTTTTTTGTTTTTTTGGTATGATTTACTATTTTTTTCCCTTTTTTACGTGAGCATCTTCTGAAATGTTGAAATATCAACTTATAATATTTTAAAATTCTAACATATTATAACTAATCAAAACACTCAAAAATTTATATAATGATGATATTGAATCTAAGATCTATAAAAGGGTATTTTTAGTTTTTGAATAAAATTCAGTTTTGATAGAGAAATGAAATTTGACCAAAACAAGTTTTGATATCACAAACAGTGACATAGATCTATGCTTTTACCTATATCATTTATTTCTATTTCTTCTATGAATGTCATTTTATTGCTAAATTGTAACACTCTAGCTCTAGGTTTTGATTCTAAAGGAATTTACTTTATTTCTAGTAGTTATTAGATGATAGATCTTTAATATAATGATTTGGAAGATTCTTTTGGTGGAAAATGATTAAGAATGACATTTTTTCGTCCCAATTACAATCTTTACTTGTTTCCTTTATTACAATAAATGTCTTACTTGGGACTATAAAAAAGTGGGGGTTACAATGGCCTTCTAAATATGTCCTTAATCAGAAAGATACTTGTCATTTTTTTCTTCTTGAAAAGATCCCATTTTTAGTCTTTAGGGATTATACTTTTTAATCTTTTATTTTGAATAAAAAAAATCTTGAGAGGTTCTCTTAGCATTTGGCTTGTCTGGTTGATCAAGTTCGTTATTTATCGCACAACTTCAATTCTATCTCCTTTGGGCATATCCCTTGAAAATGAAGTGTGATAGTTGATACTGTTACTAAATGGGTGGGCTTGGCAAAAAAAAGTGTTTCTTTCAACATTCCGTTCAATTGACTAACAAATTTTTACATCTTCTAAATGATGTGGACAAACTGTTGTCATTTGTTATTTATTTTGGCCCGGGCTTTTTGCTCAGCATGTTTTCTAATTTGTTTGTTAATATATGCTTTTGAACTTACGGTTGTTTTTGTAATTTTCTTGTTTGCACAATCATAAAAAAAATAAAAATTAAAGAACATACGAAAGATAAAAAGCATAAGAATATTAGTTGATCTCATTTATTGTGACAGAACAACTTGGTTGTTGTTACAACTATATGAATTGACCCAAATTTAGATATAAACTAAAGAAAGCATAAAAGACAAGAACTAAACTTTCTTTTCTTAATATTTAAATTTATCTACTTTTAAAATCACTAAAAAAATCTAAAAGAAAAGGAAATAATTTCCAAATATATGTTTTTAACATCAAACACTAAGATTCATGGTACAACTGATATCATCAATGGATGCTTAAGTTGTCATGTTGTTCTTACCATGAAGGTTCCAGCTAGAATGTTATTATCAAATAATATGTTAGTTGATAAGGAAGTCCTCCTTCTTAACTTTACCATTTCATAATTCTAAGTCAAGGAAAAAAAGGTATAATTGTTGTGCCCACACTGATTTGGGAGGGACAGAAGAAATAGGACACGAGCCCAAACTTGTGGTCGACGAAATGAACAGTGAGGTCGACGGAGAATACAAACAAACTAATCCATCACAATTGTCGGTAATATGTTGAAAATACGGATTGTGGCTCGAAGATCTTTTTCTTATCTCTTATCTATACTACCTCTTCATGCCTCTCTGAAACTTCTATAATCTGTCTTTTCAATATATATCAATCAAAACAAAAATCTTATTGAAACAGCTGTACATATTTGACTGGTGATAAAAAAAGTCCCCTTTATTTCTGCTGTTCAGACTTGCATGGATATGAATAGACCAAATAATTTCATGATAAAAGAGATTGATTAATATGAATTCAAAATCAGTAGCCTCCCATCCAATCGCGTGCTATCGTTTGAAATCATGGCTTGAATTCTGTTTACGTCGACATGTTGTCAATGCCAAGTAGACAAGAAATTGTTCCTTGGGGGAAGTATTATAATAGTTAGAGCAGGCATTGTATCGCATCATATTATTATTATTTTTATTCAATGGCAAAAAGAAAGATGACCACTTCTGCCTGCGCTGCTTGTCGAATGCAACGCAAAAAGTGTTGTGAAGATTGCGTGCTGGCTCCGCATTTTCCTTCTGATGATCCCGACAAATTTGCAATTGTGCAGAGAGTGTTTGGAACCAGTCATATTGTCCGATTGCTTCAGGTAATCCAACTTCTTGCTCCATGTCTCTTGGTCCGAGGTAAGGAGAAGACTTCTTAATTAGCCATTGTATTTCTTTTTGCTGATTTTTCCCCTTTTTTAAATTTTCTGATTTGTGGGTCTGTTGTTGGTAGCTGGTTGCAATTAGACTTCGTGGATTTCGATTGTTCTATTTGACTTGATGTTACTTTAACTTTACTTTAATGTTACTTTAATGTTGGGTTGGGACTATATTCAATTGAATTAATTAAAATTATTATCTGAAAGAATTTTGTAGATTTGATTATGCATAGTATTTTTTATATATTCTGTTATTCGAATGGATTAAAGTATGAAGGGACATAAATTTTCTTGATACGAAAGAACTTACAACTGATTTCTTCGATTAAAGAAATACATGAGTAGTTAAGATTGGTATGGTCGTCATGCCTTGTAATTTATTTTTAAATTTAATTGTATAAAAAAATTTAATATCAATATTTCAGGTTATGTTTTATAACTTATTACTATAAAACAAATAGATGTTCGAGAAAGATCCACAATATTAATAGTTCTTTTATTTAAATCCAGATCATAGGATTCCACAATGAAGTAACAATTGGAAGTATAATTTGTTGTTCTAAACTTCTGATGATTCAAAAGACCAACTACTTGTACATTTTTTAAGCTTCATTAAGTCTAGTCTTTTGTTTTGAGCACCAAGATTACAATGTGAAATGCATTTTACAGTTGGCATGAGTTCTCGAAGGTCAGATAATTGTGGCATGAGCTCTTGGTTTGAATTGCCTATATTTTTCACTTTTTAAGCTTCTTTAAGCCTTAGTCTTTGGTTTTGCAAACTAAAATTATTACATGTGGAATGAATTTTACAGTTGATATGAGTTCTCAAAGGTCAGATAATTGTGACATAAGCTTTTGGTTGAAATTGCTATATTTTTTAGGGACTTCTCTAAGTACACTCATAAATTATGTGATTTATTCTATTATACTTATATCGCGTATGTTTTTCAGTAACTTGCTTGAGGTTCACTGATCATCTTCATATGTTTGCCAATCTGATTCATTCTATAATACCTTTTTCTTCCACTACTCATTTGATTTTACTCTTTTGCATTATATTGTTGAGTAAAAGTAATTTTTAGTGGAAACTTTGATATATTGGAGTTGTATTTCATTTTACAAGAAAGATTGTATTTAACTTTCTTTAAATTAGTTCACATTAGTTTACAGAGATGTTTTGTTTTGTTCTCAAATCTCCTCTACAATATAATAGTAAACAATAATCTTAATAAAATTTGAACCTTGATAACAAGAATAATACAAACACATTTAAATCAATACATCAAACCAAAACCCTCTACAATTAAATTTAATATCAAAATTTTATAACCATAATTATATCACCATATTCAAATCAATATACTAAACTAAAACCCAGTACAATTAAATACAATATCAGAATACGTAGATATGATACTTTTATTTATGTACTTTGTTCATCGGAACTGTAAGAGTTTTTACCGATGTATTACATTCCATTATATGATATTAATATTTTAGCTTACGTTCCGTGGCATAGTAGACTTCCCTCAACGAGTGTGTAGTTTAAGTATTTATACATGCATAATTATTCCCACGTGTCATTTCGTGCGGGATGTTTTCAGTATGAGTTGTTTCCCCACGTTGACGTAAAAGTTTTTGGTATGTCAACCTCGTATCATACTGTTCAAAAAGCGGCTCCTCAAAGACTTAACACATTATCGTCAATGATCTCGGCTTTACCCACCTAAATGTCACAGTCCCAATATTTACTAAAACAACTAAACATGTTGTGATAAACAACACTTGCAAATATCTATTGTGAAACATATCTTTTATTTATTTTATGTTTTCTTTCTTTTATCTACTTATTCAAAAGTTATACGAATAAGGGAAAAATCATGTATAGAAAATGCATCTCATAGTTTTTATGTGATGCTATTTTAGGGTATAAAGGCTGAACAAAGAGAAGAAGCAGTGAAGAGTATGGTGTTTGAAGCAAAAGCGAGGATGGAAGACCCTGTTCGTGGGTCTGCAAATGCAATCGAACAATTGCAGAAGCAGATTGCTGAGATGAAAACCCAACTGGAAAACATGAGAGAAGAGCTCACAACTGTGCGTTCCAAGCATGATAAGATATTATTACTCCTCCACACGGGATCTCTTGATGGTCAAAATGCTGTATATCCCACTATTCCAACACCACAAGCGCCATTAAATGAAGAAATCTTGTATGAGGAGATCTATCCGGCCACTATTCCAACACCGCAACCAATTCAAGAAATCTTCTACGAAGAGATCGACCCCATTCTTTTGTGGGATCCTCTATGGGAATTATGAATACCCATAACCAGGTTGATTATAGTAATAGTGATATCATGCCATTGCTAGTCTTTCTAAGACTCTTGTATTATAACAACGTTTATGTTGTCACCTTTGATTATGGTATCATTTTAACCATCTAATTTATTCGTGTATTAGACATATATTTTTATATAAATTTATCTTAAGTTGGGAGAATTCTTTGTGGTTTTCAGTTTATCAGAGAGAGCATTGAATCAAAATTGTAATACGTTATCAGAGAGAGCATTGAATCAAAATTATAATACGTGTTTACTTGTGATTTCCTATAGAAATGCAACCAACCAAATTGCAAATGTAATACAATATAGCTTTGCAATTGGAGTCTTGTCCACTTGCCGTGTTTTGCAAGTCAGTGTCGTATTGATATTGGTTTTCCTTATAAATGTGTGTTCTATAAATGTGTGCTTGAACAGTTAAACTAAATTTGCAGAATTGCTTTGAATAATGGTGAAGAGGGAATGAACACTATTGCTGTCAACGTTTCAGTTTGTTTATTGGATTTGGTTATTAAATATGTAATGGATTAATGGCCTTTTCAAAAAATTAACTAATCAATAGTATAATTAAATGAGTATTGCTGATACGTGATTAGGCCGTAGTTAATAAATCAATTGTACAATTATTTTAGTTGTTAAAGGAAATGGGTAATAGAGCAATGGGGAGCGAGTTTTGGATTAAACTTTGAAATGGTGACTTTTTTGTCCTTGTGTCCATAATGGATCCAATGTTCATTTTTACTACTCATAAGTTAGAACAACAATTATAAATGGCTAAGTTACATACAACAACTAAAAGCATTGCTGATGTCCTATTCAGAAGTTCAAAATGTGCAAAGTTAGCTATAAGGAGCTATTAATTTTCTTCCTCTAGACATGTTATTAAGCTAGAATTACAACAAAACATATGAACTTAAAAATTAAGTTGAGATGCAATTAAGTTGTTATAATGTGTGATTGGGTTAGATATATCTTAAAATATTTCAAAAGAGATTTAGTGAAATATTTTCAATGTAGAATTTTTTATGAACATGTGCTTGAAAGCCTAATTAAAATTGTGTGATTGGTTGGAATTGTATTGAATAAAGATAAATTTGGTTAGAAGTGACAAAAATTGTTGAAGACATTTTGTGATACAACTACTATGATGTACAATCTTGGATAAATACATCTTAGAATACTTCCAATAAGATTTTAAAATGTTTTTATTAGTAAGATTTTTAGAAACATGTGTTTGAAAACTAAAGTTAAAGTCTTCAAATTGATTAGATATACAAAAATTTCAAGATCATAAAGAGACAAATGAGTACAACCTTTATTGACATATGAATTAGGTAAAGTTTAAGATATCTTTTTTGACATGCATGTTTATTTGGAGACTTCTTATAATACTTCCAAAAGAACTTTTTGAAATATGTTTTCTCTAATGAAACTATTTTTACACTATGTGGGGACGTTTCCTATTGGTTAGCCCATGGTTTTGAATACCACTAATGTTTTGCAAGGTTTCTATATAAAGAATAATTGAGTGGGTGGTTTTTCATTCAAATATGTATACAAGTAAATATTATTATTTGATGCAAATACTTAATTCACTTAGTTTTTTCAAGATTAGATTATAAAGTAATATTTTGATTAAAAAGGGCAGGAAGGGGTTCTTGGACCCAGATAACAACAAAGTACTACAACCATCCCTGATCCAGAACATTATAGCCAAGCAGAAAAGAAGCACACTCTAACCCTAATGGTTAAAGTCCTACCCAAGAAAAACCAAAACATTAATCAAAACTATCCATGTTCTTCGAGTAGCTATAGAAAGTCATAGTTAACCCTAATTTTAAACTAAAAAACTTGCTAACCATATTCCAAGTCTTCCTACTACAACAACATTGGGGATTGACACACTTAATAGTATTTAACAAAAGCCTCCACAAAATTGAGATGATCAAAGTCTTAAAAATAGAAGAGACTAAAATATAAATTACACATACCTATAAAATATCAAAACCTAGGATAGGAAATATTAAGCATGATTGATGGTCTCCTAGTCTTTCAGATACTTGATTTCTTCCATCCAGTTCTTGATTGCCATGAAACTCTTTAACTGCTTATAGTTTTTCTCCTTAGCCTGACTCACCTTTTTTTAGTTTTCTTTTGCCATTGATGAACACAAAAATAGCCTTTCTCACCATTTTTTTCAAGAATTTGTAAATGCAAGATTCAACCACTCCCAATCCAAGATCAATGACCATAGATTTGAACCTTTTATTTAGTTAATCAATCTTCTCATTAATTTAAGAAAACTTATCAAAGAAATCCTTCTTAAGCACTTGCATCCTCCTCTGAACATTGGTAAGGAAAATCTCCATGTCATCGACTTCAATTTTTTCATTAACTTTAATCCACTCATCACCTCTACTAATCCCTAACTCCACCACCATTCTCTTTTCCTTAGCAAATTGGGTCCTCTGATCCATTTCTTGTGCCTCTACATCAAAATCAACTCCATTAGAGTGATAATAACTAGATTTCTTGGGCATTTGTTCCACTTCCATCTCTTCATCCTTGTCCTCCAATTGGGAGTTGTGAGATCCCTCCTTGCCCTGTTCCTTGTAATTCTTTCCCTTTTATTTTTCAAACTCATAGATTTCCTCTCATTAGAGCTAAAATTCACCTTTTTCCTTTTAGAGTCCAAAGCTCTTTCCTCCTCCTCATATTATGAGTTCACCTCCCTATCATGCTTATCAATTTGAATAATATCTTGTGCAACTTTTCTCTATTTAGGGGTACTTACATGACTATATTTGGCCAAGGCATTAGTCTATTTCTTGGAGGCCTCCATTAGCAAGAAGAGTCATGATTTTATTTTTTAGAATTAGAGGACTAAAGGTTATCCAAAATTCAAGGGGAATCCATTTTGGTTTTCTTAATAGAAATATCATCAATAACCACAAAGGACTTGGAATATTTGGGGGTCCTTGGGGTTTCAATGGGTGAGAGACATCTACTAAACCTTGAGTGATCAGAGCAAACATGGTGATACATGAAAAAGATTAGCCCTTGGGGAATAGGATGGTTTTCCCCAAGGACAATGTTGTTAACTAGAGATGAGAACAAGAAGAAATGGATGCCAACCTTTTCCCCATACCTTAACATGTTAAGCAATAGAAAATGATAGCTATGATATACCATATAATGATCTTCAACAGTAAAATATTTGATTAATTAGTAACAAAGGACACCAAAATGGCTAGAAAGAGAAAGTTTTTCATACCCATTACTAGAATTTAATTTAACTGGTTGCTCCATTCCTTCAAAGAAAAAATGCTTGAATTTACTATAGTCTATCATGTAGTGCCTGCCCCAGTTTACATCTTCCTAGTTACATTTCTGTTATCGTTACTAAACTCTTTTAGGCCATTTTTACACTTGATGTTTAGTAGCATCATCTTGAGATTATTAGATATTGTTTTACATTTAGTTGATTAAATGATGAGATTACTCGGTACTCTATATTTCATGTGTGCATGATGATTATTACAATGTTGTTAAGTTATTGATGATGTTTAGTTAGATGGATCATCTTATGTGTTTTCTTATGGATAATTACTCTACACTACATGTGTATGGTGTGCGTGCTTGTTTTCTTTATGTATTGTGTTTTTGATGTGGTTAAGTAAGGGAGTCGTAGTCACCTACTAGTCAAGATCTACACCATGCACCTCTTCCTACCATTGCCTATTTAGCTTAGCATATATTGTGTATGTACATGTGTGGATTTTATCAAGGTTGCAAGTATCGGGTATCAACTTCCCTGAATTGCTAGGATGAACATACCCTATTGCATTATCTCAATGGTAAGAGAGGGGACATAAATTCTTGAGTCCAAATCCTAAACCTCTGAGTCATTTGTCTTAATTGACAATTAGGACAAGTATCTAAGTCGTGTACCCTTCGAATGCGTCGGATGACATTGATTCATGATTTTAACCCTTTAGTTTGACTTTGTATGTGTTTTACTATGATGGCTTTTCATATTTTACTTTATGAGTCCTTGATGATTTTCTATTGATTAATTCTAATTAAAAGATTTAATTAATGATTTAAGTAAATGGAAAATTATTATAATATTTTAATATTTAATTTTATTTAATTAACCAGGAAATTAATTAAATAAAAAGAATTAAATTTGAAGATAAAATTTATAGTATAAACTTAGAACATGATAATATTTATTTAATTTAATTAGAGTTCATTTCTAAATAAATGCTAAATATTGTTATTATTTAAGTTAATAAATATTTTATCAATTGAGTTTCAAAAATAAATTTAAAAGTTTAAAGTTTGCATGATGCATCCATGAGTATTTAATAATTAATTAAAAACAAGTCAAGTGGAAAATTTAATAAAGTTATTTAATAATTCTTTCAATGTGCATGAAAAAGTTTAATGCAAGATAAAAGAAAGATAAATAAAAGTTAATATGCAATTAAGGGTTGTGAGCACGGAGTTCTCTCGGGGTGAATGCACAATTAGTGCCTCAATTTGAGGAGAGAACTCTTTATCACAATTAAGGGGTTCATATTTGAGGGAGGGGAATTTTTGGACAAAAATTTGGGACGCGAATTTTGGGAGCAAAATTTGGAAGTGACTGTTGGAAGGGAATTTTTGGGGAAAGTGTTAGAGAGAAGTTCTTGGATAGGAGCGAATTCTCTCACAAAAATTTTGGGTGCTGCATTGTTAGCATCAGAATCCAGGTAGATTCTTGTGTTTTAATTCATGTAGTAAATTACATTTTCTATTCTTCCTATCTTCTTCGTGACTGTGAATTATTTGTGCAGACTTTTCTACGACGAATCTTTCAGTATTATATTTTAGATTTATTCAAATGCTTGTAGGGTTCTTTTGTATATGTGGGGATTAATATATTGCTAAAACCCTCTTTTAGTAGATGTAAAATTGCAAACTAAATCAGTAAGGGTTTATTATGAAATCAAAATTTTAGCAACTAAATTTGGTAAGTTGTTCGTTTTTCTTCTATTAGAATACCGCATGAACTTTTATTAAAAAAATTATATATATTAAATTCTTAATTTGGGAAAATAAGTTCGTTTAAAAATAAATCTTTATATATATATATATACACACACACACACACACACACATATTGTTAAGATGTTGTTTTTAAAATTTAAAAAAAAAATTAATTATATAAATGTATGGGGGGGATTGGATGGTTTATTTAATTAAAGAAAAAAAATCCTTTTTTAAAACTAACATATATATTACTTATGGGGGGAAAATGTTTTTAAAGTTTCTAATTAATTTTTTTCAAATATATATAATATAAAACTTAGCCCACTTCCCTCTAACCTACCTGTACTAGCGGCTCCCACATGTGACTACGTGCACAATGTACTGCATTGGGAGGGTGCACGGTTGTATTTAAAGAAGCCAGTGACTTATTGAAACTGGCCGCATGACTATATTAAGCCAAGGGGCTTTAATTATATGTGCCATGTATTTTTTTTAATATAGTTTTAAAAATTATAAATTAGTTAATATTATTATTATTTAATAATAATTTTATATAAGTTTTAAATATTATTTATAATTTTTTTAATAAGTTTTAATATATTAACTTTATTATTGTTTAATAATATTTTATTAAAAAGTTTTAAAATATAAATTATACTGTTTTGTAATTATATTAATAAATTTTAATATTAATTTTATAAGCATTTGATAATGTTAGTTAAGGGGTTTTTAATCATTAAATGAAAATTATTAGTATCATTATTAATTATTAATATTTAATAATTAACAAGATGTTCAGGGAGTAAAAGATTTATTTAATGATTAATAGATTTGTTTTTTATGTAAATGTTAACTATTTTATCTAAAATCAATGGGGGCTATTTTAGATAGAAAATTATCCTTAGATCTTTTGGATTATTGTACTTAGAAACTCAATTAGGGTAATTGAATAACTATCTAAATGAAAGGATGAGTTAGTTTGCAAGGGTAAACTATTAATTTCATCTGCTTAAACTATACATTAAAATGAAAATTGAAACCTTATTGTAAATTGAAACTATGTACCTTCAAATCAAACCAAACATTAAACTTACACTTTGCATCTGTATGTTGTCTATGCTTTGGGGTTTTTGGGTTGACCTAGTTTGACCAATTTAGGTTGTTACTAGAGGCTCAGGGGTTATATGCTTGTGATGTTATGCTAATGTTGGTCTCGATCTTGATTATTTTGCTCAATCATGTATGTGTTGATATGCTCTATGTTGAGTGTGTTATATTGCTGATTACTGTTTTCAGTGCCTTGTGGGATGGCGAGATTTATGTTATGGCTTATTTGACTTAACCATTTTTGAGTCATCGATCAGTTATATTTGATTTCTTTTCAGTCACTTTGAGAGGACTGAGGTGTTTTGTATGATTTATTCTTGATGATGTCATGTTGTGACATGTTTGACTTTACCATTTTGGAGTCTACGATCAGTATTATTTTGGGATGCTTTCTAGTTACTCATTGAGAACCAATGGATATTGTGGGATACTTTTCGGTTACTTGTTGGAGAATCGATGGATATTGTGATTTATCATTTGATGCTATTTAGTTTCTCGTGGAGGACTAATTTGATTATTGTGGATTATACTTATGATGCTTTCCAGTGACTTGTACAAGACTGAGTTGATTTTACTATAATTCTTTGATTTGTGATTTCATGAGCTTAGGGTAGGTAATCTATTTGTAGTGTCGAGAAGTGGCTTGCAATGGGGGTCGGTGCCCTAAGTGGGTGCCAGGGCAACTCATTGTAAGTTGTTTTAATAAGTGATAATATTTACACTAAATGAGAGTAAAATGAACCTAATAAGATTAATTGTATGTTCTCGCCCATGCCTTGAGTGCTAGTATAAACTAGGATGAGAGTAGAGAGAACACTTGGTTACGACCTTGCATTCTGTAGTATGCCTCGTCAGTATGAGAGGATACCAGTGGCTACATCGATCACTAGGGACTTGGGATTCCTAAGGGATTGCTCAGGTAACTCCAAATGTGATTCATGTGATGACACTTTCCCACTTATATAGTAGATTCCTACATGTCTTTTGTGCCTCTAGGTCTAGATGTCGATCTATGTGTTGGAACCTTTGAGTTAGTATGCTTTTAGGATTCCTGAACTTAGAGAGTTCTTGTGTTATATGATTTAATATCTTGTTTGGGACTTGAGACTATCTCCTCAGTGCAGTGAGAGTGGGCCATTTAGGTTCCATGTAGTCGGGTGGTAGTGCTTTTTACTCTTACCATTGAGATACGTCCATAGTCACCATGGTTGGAGCTTCTTGGGATGCTTGTTTATCATGATTAGGTAATGTTATTTACTAATGCATTTCTTTACATTGATGATTAGCATGTTAGATTTCCTTATGATTATATTTTAGTATGTTTAGTAGTGATGTCCCTATTACTATAGTACTGACGATCTTATCGATGAGTTGGGATGTTATGTGCGGGGGATGGCTAGGGCCCACGATGGTCTAATGATGCTATTGATGGTTGGGAGGAACCACACATTTAGTTAGTTGTGTTTATGTTGGATGTTTATATCTTTTATGATAGATGTATGTATCATGCATGGTAGATGGTTTCATTTATATTATTGTACTTTGTATCATGGTTTTGAGGAGGATGATGTATCTTTCTTTCTATATATGTATATTATTTTAGCCTTTCATACCCTGTGACCTGTTCAGTGGATGATTGAGCATTGTGAATTCATTTGCAGGGAGGCATTCAGAACAAATGTATATTAGCGACTTTGGACATTCTATTATTCTTTTATATGGTTGTGGTAGTTGTTAGAGTTAGTATTAGTTAAATTTAAATGTGACTCAATTTCTTGGGATCCTTAAAGAATGTAACCTGGCATGTATGCTTTTAGTTGATTGTATGTTATTGCTTCTGCTACTATGTGTTTGATGTCCATGTTATACTTTCTTGTTAAAAAAAAAAATGTTGGAAAGCTTAGTAAAACTTTAGGTCATTTCTTTTGGGTCCCTTGGTGGGGCATTGCATCTAGTATTAGAGCCTGAGTTTCTACATTGGGAGCTCTGAATATATTGGAATGCCACTAGTGCTAACTAGTTGAGCAAGAATGAAAACTTTAAACTATCATGTGTATCTCTTTCAAACCCAAAACTTGAACTAGTTGAACTAAAACATAACTTAAACTGTTAGTTGCATATTTTTCATACTTCAACACTTAGATTTCAAAACTGAAATTGAAACTTATTTTGTTTGCAAAACATGTATCTTTCATATATGCTTTACAATAGTTTGTTTTATGGTTATTATAGCATCTTGTATTTTGGATATTATTGTAGGATGGTATCTGGGATGAGGTTTTCCATTAGAGGTCGTGGTAGGAACCATGGATGACGCAGAGCTATCAGTGTCCATGAGTTTGTCCATGAAGACCTTAATCAGGAAGGGAATAAGGAAGAGGGTAAATGCACAGATCTGTGTCACTGTTTGTGATACAAAAACCTGTTTTGGTCAAATCTCATTTCTCTATCAAAACTCAATTTTTTTCAAAAACTAAAAATACCCTTTATAGATCTCAGATTCAATATCATCCTTATATAAATTTTTGAGTGTTTTGATTAGATATAATATGTTATATTCTCAAAATATTATAAGTCGATATTTCAATATTTCAAAAGATGCTCTCTCAAAAAATGAAAAAAATAGTAAATCATATCAAAAAAATAAAAAAATAATATTTATCACTAGAGGAGAGAATCCTCTTCATGAATATGTAACTTTTTTTCAAGAAGGTATAGATTTGATAGGGAAGTTTTGACGGGAGGGAAAAATGTTGGATTCTAACAAGGTCGAACTTGAGTACTTATAACAAAAAAATATACATCAAAAATAATTATTTCTTTTTTTGTTTACTAGCTATACATGTCATCTATAAAATATTTTCAAATCAGAACAAAAAAAGATGATTTGCACATACTTGTTTGACGGGAACTACATCCTATATTTTTTATAGTTAAAAAAGGAACTTCAAAATAAAATAAAATGAATAAATTCTTAGTCAAAAAAATTATAAAAATTATAGGCGTAAAATTCATACAATTCTACACATTTCATTAGTTTACATCATCTTCATATTTTAAACACAAATACCATTTTTTTTGTCATTAATGTTGAACTGTCACATTCTGATATCACGTTTCTTTATAAAAGGTGACACAGTTTTGTGCTTTTACCCAAGAGCATGTGAGTGAGCATTAGGAAGAGAACCATAGAGAGGAGCATGATGACTCTGAGGAGGTTGATCTAAGGCACATTATGTGGACCATCCTTGATCACCTACCTCCTATTAATGATCAGGATAGAGCACATCAAGAAGGACATGAGCATAGACCAATATGATCGACCATCTCAGAGTGTTCAGTCTCATCGTAGTGGGGGTAGTGTTTAGAAGTCTAGTGCACCTAGAGTTCAGAGGAGCTTCAATGGAGAGTGTTTTACATGTGAACAATGTGGACACATGTCATCCTATTACCCTCAAGGGAAATCACAGTTCTTAGGCCAGAGACTCGAAGCTT
This sequence comes from Cupressus sempervirens, assembly GCA_028749045.1. Taxonomy (NCBI): domain Eukaryota; kingdom Viridiplantae; phylum Streptophyta; class Pinopsida; order Cupressales; family Cupressaceae; genus Cupressus; species Cupressus sempervirens. The sequence continues at coordinate 630,703,016 of CM053786.1, read as the reverse complement.
TAGAACCCACAGTTGTTGACATGGGTAGAGCCCAATGAGTGTATTCAGTGGAGTCATGTCCTCCTATAGGGGGAAAGAGTCCAATGGGACCCACTTAGTGAGTCTTTAGTTTTACCATTATTTTATGCTTCCAGGAGTAAGCCTAATTCTAGGGGGGGTGGATGTAGTGCCTACCCCAGTTTACATCTTCCTAGTTACATTTCTATTATCATTGCCAAACTCTTTTAGTCCAATTTTATGCATGATGTTTAGTAGCATTATCTTGAGATTATTAGATATTGTTTTACATTCGGTTGATTAAATGATGAGATTACTTGGTACTCTATATTTCATGTGTGCATGATGATTATTGCAATGTTGTTTAATTATTGATGATGTTTAGTTAGATGGATCATCTTATTTGTTTTCTTATGGATACTTACCCCACACTACATGTGTATGGTGTGCGTGCTTGTTTTCTTTATGTATGGCATTTCTGATGTGGTTAAGGAAGGGAGTCATAATCACCTGCTAGTCAGGATCTACATGATGCACCACTTCCTACCATTTCTTTTTTAGCTTAGCATATATTGTGTATGTACATGCATGGATTTTATGCAAGTTGCAGGTACCGGGTATCGACTTCCCTGAATTGCCAAGATGAGCGTACCCTATCACATTATCTCAATGGTAAGAGGGGAGATAAATTCTTGAGTCCAAATCCTAAACCTCTGAGTCATTTGTCCTAATTGACAATCAGGAAAAGTATCTGAGTCATGTACCCTCTGAATGCATCGGATGATGTTGATTCATGATTTTAACCCTTTAGTTTGACTTTGTATGTGTTTTACTATGATGGGTTTTCATAATTTACTTTATAAGTCCTTGATGATTTTCTATTGATTAAGTCTAATTAGAAGATTTAATTAATGATTTAAGTAAATGGAAAATTATTATGATATTTTAATATTTAATTATATTTAATTAACTAGGAAATTAATTAAATAAAAAGAATTAAATTTGAAGATAATAGTTATAGTATAAATTTAGAACTTGATAATATTTATTTAATTTAATTAGAGTTCATTTCTAAATAAATGCTAAATATTGTTATTATTTAAGTTAATAAATATTTTATGAATTAAGTTTTGAAAATAAATTTAAAAGTTTAAAGTTCACATGATGCATGCATGAGAATTTAATAATTAATTAAAAACAAGTCAAGTGGTTATGTTAATATTTTTATTTAATAATTATTTTAATGTGCATGAAAAAGATTAGTGCAAGAGAAAATAAAGATTAATAAAAGTTAGTATGGAGTTAAGGGTTGTGAGCACGGAGTTCTCCCGGGGTGAATGCACAATTAGTGCCTCGATTTGAGGAGAGAACTCTTTATCACAATTAGGGGGTTCATTTTTTAGGGAGGGGAATTTTCGGACATGAATTTGGGATGCGAATTTTGGGAGTGAAATTTGGAAGCGAATTTTGGTAGGGAATTTTTGGGGAAAGTTTCAGAGAGAAGTTCTTGGACAGGAGCAAATTCTCTCACAAAAATTTATGGTGCTGCTTTGTTAGCATCAAAATTTGGGTATATTCTTGTGTTTTAATTCATGTAGTAAATTACATTTTCTATTCTTCCTATCTTCTTCGTGACTATGAATTGTTTGTGCATACTTTTCTGCAACGAATCTTTCAATATTATATTTTAGATTTATTGGAATGCTTGTAGGGTTCTTCTGTATATGTGGGGATTAATATATCGTTAAAACCCTCTTTCAGTAGATGCAAAATTTTAAATTAAATCGAGAAGGGTTTATTATGAAATCAAAATTTTAGCAACTAAATTTGATAAGTTGGTCATTTTTCTTCTATCAGAATATCGCATGAACTATACACACACACACACACACACACACACACACACACACACACACACACACACACACACACACACTTATTATTAAGATGTTTTTAAAATTTAAAATAAAAAAAAATTCCTTTTTTAAAAATAACATATATATTACTTATGGGGGGAAAACATTTTTAAAGTTTTTAATTTAAAAAAAATTTAAATTATATATACATATATATATATATATAACTTACCCCACATACCTCTGACCTACCTATACCGATGGCTCCCACATGCGACTGCATGCGCAGTGTACTACGTTGGGAGACTGCACCACTGTATTTAAAGAAGCTGGTGACTTATTTAAACTCGTTGCATGACTATATTAAGCCAAGGGGCTTTAATTATATGTGCCATGCATGTTTTTTCTAATATAGTTTTAAAAATTATAAATTAGTTAATATTATTATTTTTTAATAATAAGTTTATATAAGTTTTAAATATTATTTATAATTTTATTAATAAGTTTTAATATATTAACTTTATTATTATTTAATAATATTTTATTAAAAAGTTTTAAAATATAAATTATATTTTTTGTTTTTAATATTAATTTTATTAGCATTTGATAATGTTAGTTAAAAGGTTTTAAATCATTAAATGGAAATTATTATCATCATTATATATAATTAATATTTAATAATTAACAAGCTATTGAGGGAGTAAAAGATTTATTTAATGATTAATAAATTTGATTTTTATGTAAATGTTAACTATTTTAGCTAAAATCAATCAAGTTTATTTTAGATAGAAAATTATCCTTAGATCTTTTGGATTAATGGACTTAGAAACTCAATTAGGGTAATTGAATAACTATCTAAATGAAAGGACAAGTTAGTTCGCAAGGGTAAACTATGAATTTCATTCGCTTAAACTATACATTAAAATGAAAATTGAAACCTTATTGTAAATTGAAACTATGTGCTTTCAAATCAAACCAAACATGAAACTTACACTTTGTATTTGTATGTTGACTATGCTTTGGGGTTTTTGGGTTGACATAATTTGACCTGTTTAGGTTGTTACTAGAGGCTCGGGGGTTATATGCTTATGATGTTATGCTAATGTTGGTCTTAATCTTGATTATTTTGCTCAACCATGTATGTGTTGATATGCTCTATGTTGAGTATGTTATATTGCTTATTACTATTTTCAGTGCCTTGTGGGATAGCGAGATTTATGTTATGGGTTATCTGACTTAACCATTTTTTAGTCACCAATCAGTTATATTTGATTGCTTTCCAGTCGCTTTGAGAGGACTGAGGTGTTTTGTATGATTTATTCTTGATGATGTCATGTTGTGACATGTTTGACTTGACGATTTTTGAGTTTTTGATAAGTATTTATTTTGGGATTCTTTTTGGTTGCTCATTGAGAACCTATGGATATTGTGGGATACTTTTTGATTGCTTGTTGGAGAATTGATGGATATTGTGATTTATCATTTGATGTTATTCAGTTGCTTGTGGAGAACTGATGTGATTATTGTGGATTATACTTATGATGCTTTCCAGTCACTTATATAGGACTAAGGTGATTTTACTATGATTCTTTTATTTTTGATTTCATGATCTTAGTGTAGGTAATCTATATGTAGTGTCGAGAAGTGGCTTGCAATGGGGGCTGGGGCCCTAAGTGGCTGCTAGGGTAACTCATTGTAAGTTGTTTTAATAAGTGATAACATTTACACTAAATGAGAGTAAAATGAACCTAATAAGATTAATTATATGTTCTTGCCCAAGCCTTGAGTGCTAGTACAAACTAGGATGGGAGCAAAGCGAGCGCTTGGTTATGACCTTGCATTCCATAGTATGCCTCGTTTCTATGAGAGGATACTAGTGGCCGCAGGGATCATTAGGGACCTGAGATTCCTAAGGGATTGCTTGGGTAAATCCAAACATGAATCATGCAATGACACTTTCTCACTTATATAGTAGATTCCTATGTGTCTTGTGTGCCTCTGGGTCTAAATGTCGATCTATGTGTTGGAACCTTTGAGTTAGTATACTTTTAGGATTCCTGGACTTAGAGAGTTCTTGTGTTATATGATTTGATATCCTGTTTGGGACTTGAGACTATCTCCTCAGCGTGGTGGGAGTGGGTCATTTAGGTTCTATGCAATCGAGTGGTAGTTCTTTTTACTCTTACCATTGAGATCTGTCTGTAGTCATCGTGGTTGGAGCTTCTTGGGATGCTTGTTTATCATGATTAGGTGATGTTATTTACTGATGCATTTTTTTATATTGATGATTAGCATGTTAGATTTCCTTATGATTATATTGTAGTGTGTTTATTAGTGACATCGCTATTACTATAGTACCGACAATCTTATCGATGAGTTGGGATGTTATGCGTGGGCGATGGTTGGGGCCTACGATGGTCTAATGATGCTATTGATCGTGGGAAGGAACCACACATTTAGTTAGTTGTGTTTATGTTGATGTTTATATCTTTTATGATGGATGTATGTATCATGCATGGTAGATGGTTTCATTTATATTATTGTACTTTGTATCAGGGTTTTGAGGAGGATGATGTATCTTTATTTCTATATATGTATACTCTTTTAGCCTTTCATACCCTATGACATGTATAGGGGATGATTGAGCATTCTGAATTAATTTGCCAAGAGGCATTCAGAACAAATGTCTATTGTGGACTTTGGACTTTCTATTATTCTTTTATATGGTTGTGGTAGTTGTTAGATTTAGTATTAGTTAAATTTAAATGTGACTCAACATCTTGGGATCCTTAAAGAATGTAACCTAGTATGTATGCTTTTAGTTGATTGTATGTTATTGCTTCCGCTCCTATGTGTTTGATGTGCATGTTATACTTTCTTGTTTCAAAAAAAAAATGTTGGCAAACTTAGTAAAAATTTAGGTCATTTCTTTTGGGTCCCTTGGCAGGGTGTTACGTCTGGTATCAGAGCCAGAGTTTCTACATTGGGAGCTCTGGGTATATTGGAATGCCACTAGTGTTAACTAGTTGAGCAAGAATGAAAACTTTAAACTATCATGTGTATCTCTTTCAAATTGAAAACTTGAACTAGTTGAACTGAAACATAACTTAAACTATTAGCTACATATTTTTCATACTTCAACACTTAGATTTCAAAACTGAAATTGAAACTTATTTTGTTTGCAAAACATGTATCTTTCATATATGCTTTACAATAGTTTGTTTTATGGTTATTATAGCATCTTGTATTTTGGATATTATTGTAGGATGGCATTTGGGATGAGGTCTTCCATTAGAGGTTGTGGTAGGTGCCATGGATGAGGTTGAGCTATCAGTATCCATGAGTCTATCCATGAAGACCTGAATCAGGAAGGGAATAGGGAAGAGCATGTCAGTGAGTATTAGGAAGAGAACCATAGAGAGGAGCATGCTAACTCTAAGGAGGTTGATGTAAGGAACATGATCGCCTACCTCCTATTCATGATCAGGATAGAGCACATCAAGAAGGACATAAGCATAGACCTAGGTCTAGGAGACCTCCATGGGATCAACAGAGATCCATAGTATCCGCTCAGATGAAGGACCTTCAGAGGTCCAAGGTCAATCCCTTTAATGGGTTGGGTTTAGGTTATGTAGCTAAGCAGTGGCTTATTGCTCTTGATAGGGCTTTTGATATGTAGGACTTTGACAGTAATGTCAAAGCAAGGTTTGCTATTACCAACCTGAAAAGCTTTGGAGCCATTTGGTGGACTATCAAGGAAAAGAAGTTGGGCATAAATATGAACAATGTCACATGGGAGTTATTCTTGGAGAGCTTTCGTGAGCGATTCCTACTAGAGGAATGGAAGTAGCATAGGGCAGATGAGTTCCATAACCTAAGACAGTTCAATATGACTGTAGTAGAGTATGAGCACAAGTTCTATGAGCTCATGCTTTTTTTGGGAATTAGTGACAATCTAGCACAGTTGGCACAACATTTCATCAGAGGCTTGAACAACCATCTAGTTTGGGGTGTTAAGTTATTTGAACCTAAAACCCTCAAGGATGCAGTACATTGAACCATTCTTGTAGAATAGAGTGTTAACATAGGACATGGGGGTTTTGTAGGAGCACATTCAGCATTAGAAAAGAAGTGTAATCAAGGAGAAGGTGGTAGCAAGAAATTGAGTACTGGGGGTAATCAGTAGCAGAGAGGAACTTATCCTCCAGTACAAAGTGGTAGCGATGGTTCCAATGCTAGGAACTATCACAATGCTCAGCACAAAAAGCACAACCAGTATGATCAACTGTATCAGAGTGTTCAGTCTCATCCTATTGGGGGTAGTTTTTAGCAGTATAGTGCACCTGGAGTTTAGAGGAGCTTCAATGGAGAGTGTTTTACATGTGGACAATGTGGACACATGTCATCCTATTTCCCTCAAGGGAAATCACAATTCTCAGGCTAGAGATTCATAGATTTAGAACCCACAGTTGGTGACATGGGTAGAGCCCAAAGAGTGTATTTAGTGGAGTCATGTCCTCCTACAAGGGGAAAGGGTCCAATGGGATCCACTCTGTGAGTCTTTAGTTTTACCATTCTTTTAGGCTTTCAGGAGTAAGCCTAATTCTAGGGGGGGTGGATGTAGTGTCTGCTCCAGTTTACATCTTCCTAGTTACATTTCT